>BLSH010242272.1:205448-223848 GCA_018402905.1 Glandirana rugosa
GTAGTTTCTCCACTAATAGTTCTACTTGCCGTTCTAGAGACCTGACCATAACTGAGCACTTATACCTTCCAAGTCCCTCCAATGTCTACTCGCTTCCCCCCTCCCCTCGGAGCACAGTATGTTCCCATTGGGGTGCCGGGAAGGGGGGAAGACGACACAAAACCCATCCTATATCATGGGACTAGACCATACCCCACAAACACCCTAACTAGGGCCCATATGCTGACTGGTTTCTTTTTTCACCATAACTCAGATAATCCGCAACTATTTGTTACCCTTTACTGTATTGATCAGACTAGCTCTAGAATGTGCACTCATTGCTACATGTTATTGTTGCATTATCCTGTTCTTGATGTAAAACCTCAATAAAGAAATATTGAAATTAAGAAAAAAATACCCAATAAAACATACCCAATAAAAAATGTAAAAAAAATCTAATTTCTTCATCAATATGTATTTATATATATGCAAAAGTTAAAAACACTTCATTATGGAACAAAAAACACTCATGGAAAATGAATGTGGTCATTGTGTGTGTGTGTAACTTTAGCTCAACATGTTTCACCATTCAATGACTTTCTCAGGAGACTTGTGAAGCACTGTACAAATTACCACTACAAATAAATAGAAAAAAAAATCACATGCAAATCAAACATGTAAAGTACACATTTGTACATTGTAGCAACTGCATTGCTTTAACTGGCAATTGCGCAGTTGTGCGACGCTGTACCCAAATAAAATGAATGTCCTTTTTTCCCATAAATAGAGCTTTCTTTTGGTGGCATTTGATCACCACTATGGTGTAAACAAAAAAAGACAGACAATTAAAAGAAAAAATACCCAATAAAAAAATGTAAAAAAATAGAATTTCTTCATCAATATGTATTCTGCTACATATTTTTGATAAAAAAAAATCCCAATAGGCGTATATTGATTGGTTTGCGCAAAAGTTATAGTGTCTACAAACTATGGTATATATTTATGGAATTTTTATTTATTTATTTATTTTTTACTAGTAATGGTGGCGATCAGTGATTTTTAGGAGGACTGCGACATTGTGGCTGACACATCTGACACTAAGTGACACTTTTTGGGGACCAGTGACACCAATACAGTGATCAGTGTTAAAAAATGCACTGTCGCTGTACAAATGACACCGGCAGAGCAGGGGTTAATATCAGGGACGATCGAAGAGTTAAATGTTTCCCTAGGCGAGTGCTTTTTGACTGTGGGGGATGTTCCTTGGCTAGGGGAAAACAGAGATCCATGTTTTTGCTTAGCAGAAACACAAGATCTACATTTTCCCCTCTAACAGAATGGTTGGCTGCCTTGCTCTCTCCTGAGAACGATCGACGGGTCCCAGTGGACATCGTGTCTACTGGACTAGCTGATTGGCTCTCGATGTGTCAAATCACAGGAGAGCGGGCCACAGTATATCTGCGTGGGGCGGTCAAGAAGTGGATAATATGCAGACTACATCAATATATCAGTTAGATGTCATCAATTGACATAATCAACATCATAATTATTAGGCCACCTGAAAGGCCATCTTATCCCGGTAGCTCAACAAGAGTTTTTAAGGATCAATACACGAGCGAGTGTTGGAACCAATAAAATTGCAATTAGAGATATCAGTGTGTCATAGGAGGAATTCTTGTTGAGATAAGATGGGGTAAGATGGCCTTTCAGATGACCTACTGATTATGATGTTGATTATGTGAATTGATGACATTTAACTGATGTATAAATATACTGATGTAGTCTGCACAGTAATGTACAAATATATAATTTGCATGTGATTTTTCTTCTATTTATTTGTAGTGGTACTTTGTACATTGCTTCACAGCTCTCCTGAGGAAGCCATTAAATGGTGAAACATGTTGAGCTGAAGTTACTGTACACACACTATGACTGCATGAATTTCCCATGATGGTTTTTAGATTATGGTTGTTTTTAACTTTTGAATATCTATAATACAATTTTGTGATTTTATGAATTAAAAGTTGGTATATTTGTCTGGCACCTTAACAATCCCATTTCTGTGTTCTTACATATTTTGTGTATTTCTGGGATGTGGTGCCTTTACCCTCAGATCTTTGGCTGATTATCCAGCAGTGTCAATGAAAACGTTTGTCATAATTTTCGTCAGCGTCATTTAGTGACGAAAACAAAACGAAAAAATGCATCACATTTTCGTCCACTGAAAAAAACTATGACGAAAATCAATTCTGTTTTCGTTAACGAAGGAAAAGGAAACAAAAATGTGAGGCAGAGACTTTACCCTTGGAACTTCCGTTTTCCACGGAGTTCCCTCTACTTCCTCGGGATGGAGTCCGGAGATAAGAGGCTGTCCGAGCGGATAGTTAGACCATCAATGGCTGTTATCTGCAGCCAGAAAGATGTTCTATTAGGATGGCGGAGGCTGGGCTGTGTAGATAACCTTCTCACACACTGCCTCTGTAGATACATGCCTGCAGGGCTGATTGAATCCAGCAGCGGCCCATCCATTAGGGGCGCACGGGTGCCACCCCCCTATCCATGCGTTCGGCCCCCTGATCTACATGCAGGGTGCCGGATGCATGGATTCCAATGGGGGGGGGGTTTGAAGCATGTGATTAAAGCCAGAGGCTCTAATAGGCTTCAAAAAAGGGTGGGCTCGGGCGCAGTGTCAAAAAAGGGTGGGATTGGGGCGCAGAGCACTGTGCCCTGAGCCCACCAAGATGCGTGACAATAGCGAATGAATATTCACTATTGTCACACTGATTCTCCTCCCACCCAATCCGGAAGCAGGTTGTGAGACCCATTTCCCGATTGGCCGAAAGGAGACGCAATCTTATTGGCCAAGGGTGAGGAGGGAGGAGAAGCACGGCCGGAGGAGAAGCAGGCTTCAAAAAAGGATGGGCTCGGGCGCAGTGTCAAAAAAGGGTGGGATTGGGGCGCAGAGCACTGTGCCCTGAGCCCACCCAGATGTGTGACAATAGCGAATGAATATTCACTATTGTCACACTGATTCTCCTCCCACCCAATCAGGAAGCAAGCCGTGAGACCCATTTCCCGATTGGCCGAAAGGAGACGCAATCTTATTGGCCAAGGGTGAGGAGGGAGGAGATGCACGGCTGGAGGAGAAGCAGGGGAAGGCCAACCAACCCACCAGCCACCACTGTGACTCCAGGGATGGCACACCCGCAGCCGCTCAGCCATCCAGCACTCCTCGGCTCGGATAGGGGAGGGAGGAAGAGGGGAGATCGGAGTCATCCCGGGCAGGACATCTGCCTGCTAAGGTAAGGAGGCCGGCCGGCCGTCTTCCGGGAGGGGGGGCATTCCCGGTGTTCCCTGCATTCATGTCTTTCTCCCAGGGGGCAGCCTTGTCTCTCGCTGAGGGGATGGGGGGGCGTTGGTTTTCTCTGATCACACTGACCCTACAAGGACTGTGGGCTCTCCGCTGTCTGTGGACACACACACCTCATAATGATATATAGAAGCCACCAGAAGGAGACTTGCCCCCTGTCAATAGGCTTCACACCTTGTCCACTAAGCAGTGCGGGAGAGCAGCATATTGTGTGTCTGATCGGTGCTGCCAGAGTTGTTTTTGCACCCATGCTTAAAAAATCTATTTAGGTCTGAAGATTACATAAACACCCCTCCCCTCCAAAACATTATATATTTTCTGAAAGTAGACAAGTTCGTGTAAATGTGCACTTCATGGTGGCATCAGCACGCAAAGAGTTTTTATTTTTTATTTTAACGTTACCTTTCTGTCAAAAAAACAATATTTTTGTAACGAAACTTGGTTTACCTTAACCACTTCAGCCCCGGGAAGATTTACCCCCTTCCTGACCAGAGCACTTTTTGCGATACGGCACTTTGTCACTTTAAATGACATTTACGCGGTCTGTCGATATTAAACCCAAACAAAATTGACGTCCTTCTTTCCCCACAAATAGAGCTTTCTTTTGGTGGTATTTGATCACCTCTGCGGTTTTTATTTTTTGCGCTATAAACAAAAAAATAGCGACAATTTTGAACAAAAAAATATTTTTTACTTTTTGCTTTTTGCTATAATACACATCTAAAAAAAATTATATATAGGAAAACAAGTTTAGGCCAAAATGTATTCTTCTACATATTTTTGTTAAAAAAAATCGCAATAAGCGTATATTGATTGTTCCCTGTCAGTGTGTTCTAACTGTGTGGGGGCTGGGATGACTGGTGGAGGAGAGAGATCGCTTCCCCCATATACAGGGAACATACGATCACTCTCCTCTCCCCGGTCAGATCGGGGATTTGCTTGTTTCCATTCACGGATCCCTGTTCTGTCACTGTGGGGGAGCGATCGTGGGTGGCCAGAGGACATCCAGCCTGCCCCACCCGCTGATTGGCTCCCCCGCTAGCCAGTGCCTCCGGTGGCGCGCGCGCCCACAATACACGATCCCGCGCCCGCTGTCAGGTGACGGCGATTCGCACAGGAGAAAATGTTGCCGCCGTCAATCCACAGGGGACGGTCGGCAACTGGTTAAATGCGTTATAGAATCTAAATCTGTGTCTGTAGTGCATGTTCAAACCTTAATATCATAAATGATAACATATTCGATTTTTTCACTCCAGTAGTATATAATGAGTTGGGAAATTGTAGATTAATGCTTAAATAATGTATTACAATTTAACCAAACCCATTTAATTTTAGCCGACTAAAATTATTTTAGTCGACTAAAATGTACTGCAGATTTTAGTCAACTAAATACGACTAAAACGAAAACAATTGCAGATGACTAAAATGGGACTAAAACTAAAATGGCATTTTAGTCAAAAAACTAAGACTAAAACTAAATTGAAATTTGCTGCCAAAATTTTCACTGTTATTTAGTTGATTTGAATTAGATTTTTCTTCTGTTCGCTCACTTTGTATTTTGTAAATTGATAAAAATAAAAAATTAAAATATATATTTTTTAAAGCATTCTTACTTTACAGCATTCCTTCACACCTGCCTAAAACTTTTGCACAGTTCTGTATACAGTGCCTTGAAAAAGTATTCATACCCCTTGAAATTTTCCACATTTTGACGTTACAACCAAAAACGTAAATGGGATTTTATGTGATAGACCATCACAAAGTGGCACATAATTGTGAAGTGGAAGGAAAATGATAAATTGTTTTCCAAATTATTCACAAATAAATCTGTGAAAAGTGTGGGCTACATTTGTATTCAGCCCCCCTGAGTCAATACTTTGTAGAATCGCCTTTCCCTGCAATTACAGCTGCAAGTCTTTTTGGGGAAGTCTCTACCAGCTTTGCACATCTAGAGAGGACATTTTTGCCCATTCTTCTTTGCACAATATCTCAAGCTCTGTCAGATTGGATGGAGAGCGTCTGTGAACAGCAATTTTCAAGTCTTGCCACAGATTCTCAATTGTATTTAGGTCTGGACTTTGACTGGGCCATTCTAACACATGAATATGCTTTGATCTAAACCATTCCATTGTAGCTCTGGCTGTATGTTTAGGGTCGTTGTCCTGCTGGAAGGTGAACCTCTGCCCCAGTCTCAAATCTTTTGCAGACTCTAATATGTTTTCTTCTAAGATTACCCTGCATTTGGCTCCCTCCATCTTCCCATCAACTCTGACCAGCTTCCCTGTCCCTGCTGAAGAAAAGCATCCCCATAGCATGATGCTGCCACCACCATGTTTCACGGTGGGGGTGGTGTGTTCAGGGTGCTGTGCAGTGTTCGTTTTCCGCCACACATAGCGTTTTGCTTTTAGGTCAAAAAGTTCAATTTTGGTCTCATCTGACCAGAGCACCTTCTTCCACATATTTGCTGTGTCTCAGGAAGTGAGTGAACTGAGAAGGAGATTTGGCAATGGGTGAGAGCTCTAGCCCCAGAGCAGAGGGCCTACATTCTGGATGTGGAAGTTGAGTTTGCTCTGGACTATGTCAGGGTGTTGATGGAGTGGTAGGAAGGGATACCCGCCCGCGTCTGGGAAGCAGAAGTACTCCTGGCCGAAGGGGTAATTGCTCGGATGATCCCACTGAAAGTGGGGGGGAGAGACTGTTGAGCGGCAACCACTACTGAGGGCCCAAGGAGGGAACCTAGGACCCGTTGGGGCAGACTCTTGTAGGGCAAGCACCCCTCCCGCCTCATTCTACATTGACATGAGCGGCTCAAGGCTTTCGCAGGCACCGATTCTTCTCAGGGCAGCTGCCAACCCCTATCGGAGAAGAAGGATTTGAGACTTGGATGAGTCAGGCCATCCAGGAAATTGAGGAATGGAGTGTTCCAGAGGCTGTGAAATGAAAGTGGCTTAGTGAGAGCCTTCGAGGCCCAGCCGCCGAAGTAATCCGAAATTTGAGGATGGGGAAGAAAACCTGTATTGCTATGGACTACATAGACGCCTTGTATGCTGTATTCAGAAAAGTCGAGACAATTGCAGATCTATTGTACAAGTTTAACCACACTCATCAAGAAAAGGGGGAGAGACTCTCCAAATACATCTCTCGAGCAGACAGAATGCTGCCCCAGATCATCTTTAAGAAGGGTATTGACCCATAAGACACGGATCAAGCTTGCCTGGATCGGGTCTTGCAAGGGGCTCGCCCCAATCATCCCGTTGTCTTAAAGCACTACTGAAAAGAACACAGGCAGTCCCAACGTACCCTGAATTGATGAGAGAAGAAGAAGCCCTATTGGAGGAGAAGAGCCAAAGAATGAGAAACTTGGGTACAAGTGGAGCAAAGAGAGAGAAAGTGGCTGCTCGGGCTGCTCACGCTGAAGCAGGATTCACAGATGCTGATAGTGAAATAGAACCAGAACAAGGAAGGCGCACCCATCTTCATGCCAAAAAGACCATTAATGTGTTGGACCCAGTCAAACTAATAACCCATGTTGCACAGGCCCAGACCCAGATGTATCATGCATTGATGTGAGTAATGGAAACTCAAGCGAAGGTGAAAGATCAAGAACTTAAACCAGGAGGGTTGACGCCTCATCCAAGTAATGCCAAGAGATGTTTCAGATGTGGGGATGGACATTTCCAGGCTAAGTGCCCCAAAACTGGAATCAGTCCACAGTTGCTCATAGAAGTTTTAAGAGCCATACATAAGGTGCTTTACTAAAAGTCGGCGGGAAACTTCAGGGGACCTCGGTGAAGGAGCTAATTGAGCGTCCCGGAGGAAAACTGCGCTCCAACTCTAAGAAGGAGTCAATGAAAAAGCAGAAGCAAAAGCCTTCCCCTCCCTTGCCTGTTAAAAAAAAATGGGTCCCCAGGGAAGGGAATACAGACACGAGGGATCAATGCACACCTTTCTGATCGAGTTGTTACAAAGACTCCACAGCCACCAAAGAAGCTGATTAGGGCTCAGACTATAGAATCACTCGCTAGAAATCTGCCACCCCAGCCACCAAAGAAGCTCATTAGAGTGACCCGCTGGAAATCTGCCCAGGAACTTGGTGGGGCCTTCTCCAATAGTTTTGTTGCAAGTAGAAGGAATCTACACTCAAGCGCTGTTGGAGGAGCATGAAGCTCGATTTTAGAAAGTCTTCCAGAGGTTACACGCTGAAGGACTGAAGTTGTCATTAGAGAAGTGTCAATCCTACCAGACTTCAGTCACTTATCTGGGACACGTGGTCTCAGCTGGGGGAGTAGCCACGGAACCTCAAAAGTTGGAAGACAGAGTCATATACCGGAAAGGCCAATCTGAGGAAATATTCCTCCCTGAGAAACACAGACTGATAGTGTTGGCTGCTCTTCATGTTGACCATGGCCATTCAGGACCAGATAGAACCTTCAAGCTGGTCAGGGATAGATTTTACTGGCCGTCCATGAGTTCCGAAGTAGAAAGCTACTGTCGCTTTTGCATTCTGTGCATTCAAAGAAAGACCACGTGAAGAGAAATACCATGGGCGGCTGGTTTAAGAGGAAGGCCCAGGACCTTGTGGGACCTCTGGTGAAATCCACATCCATCCCACCTGTAGGATCATCTGGCAAGGGACCAGATATGCCCAAAAGGACATCATCAGGGTTCTTGTGTGGTAGGAGGCCTATTGGCTATTACAATGTTTTTTTAGGGCTACTATGGAACAAAGAAACAAAAAGAACTTTGACCTTAAAGTGAGGGTTCGAGACCTGCAGCCCAGAGATTGGGTGCTGTTGCGCAACTTAGGGATGCTTGGAAAGTACAAACTGGCCGATCAATGGCTTTCACAGCCCTACATTATCTGCAAATGCTTACCAGGGCTTCCCGTGTATCAAATCTGCCCTGAAGGGAAGACTAGCTGACTCAAAACTTGGCATTGAAACCACTTGCTGCCTATATCCAAAGCTATCCGAGTGAGAGCCCTTGGGGCCATGAACCTATATCTCAAGAGGAGGAAAATGATGAGGAAGAACTATGCCTTGATTGGCTATGGGTTTCTTCATCTGAGGACAACACTAAAGTTTCTCAAGTTCCTAGAGACAGTAATGCAAGATTCCCACCTAGGAGGGCAGAAGCTCTATTATTTGAAGCAGAAGGGTCTGTAATCACCCCTGTAAGAGAGAGTGAGGAGGTTTAGACCAAGCCAAAAGGACCACCCAGGGATTCCAGATCCTGTGGAAATTTCTGCTCCCCTTAATCATGATGTAGAAAGTAAGATTGCTCCTGAGAACCTGGAGGAGCCAGAACCTGAGCCAGAACTCGGATGTAGTTTCTGGGGAAGAGATCATGAGCATGAGCCGCTGGAAAGTATCTATTCTAAAATGAGACAGAAGATTTGCCCTCCTAAGAGACTGACTTACTATGCCCTTGGGGAAAGCTCTGATGAACTTATCACTACCGCTCAATGTTCTAGCCAAGCCCTTGCCTCCTTTATCGAACCTTTGGTAGAAGATGACCTTGATTCACCTCCTGACACTACTGGGTGGGCCACTAATCTATTACTGGCCTGTCAACAAAATGATATGACCTTGTCTGATAATGTATTGTATATAGTTTACTGTTAGAAAAGCCTTCTCTAAGACAATTTTTTGCTGTTGCTGTTTCTGGTTTGTAAAATAATTTTACTTTTCAATGTAGCATTTTAGCCATGCCCTTCGCATGGACAAAAGAGAGACAGAATATGGGGGAGCCTGGGGTGCTCTGGGGGCTGCCAGTAAAGCACATGGGTGAGCCTAGGAACTAGAAAAGAGGTTGCCAGGAGTTCAGGACATTGACTATATATCTGGCAACAGCCCAAGGACAGGGATGAGCTGCTGGAGAGCCAGCAGCACAGTGAACTGTGCACTGTGCTGCTTCCAGTGTTGCAGTCTGCAAAAAAGGGGACCACCTGATTACTGTGCTGCAGGCAGGGAGCAGGCTGTTACTAGAGAGAGCTACTGTGCCGTGTTTCATCCAGAGACTGATAGCAAAAACCTTCAGTAGCTGAGCAATATAGTGAAGGACCACGTGAAGAGAAATACCATGGGCGGCTGGCTTGAGAGGGAAACTCAGAACCTTGTGGGCTGCCTTTTGTCTGACCCCCAACCAGTTACCATTATGCAGGGGCCATCATGTGGTGAAATCCACATCCATCCCACCTGTAGGATCATCTGGCGAGGGACCAGATATGCCCAAAAGGACATCATCATGGTTCTTGTGAGGTAGGAGGCCTATTGGCTATTACAATGTTTTTTTAGGGCTACTATGGAAAATATTAGGCAAAGCCTAAGAGGACTGTGTTGCTCCTGCATTGTTTGAAAATATTCTTACTAGCAAAATTAAATGCTCCTAGGAGTAATCCAAGAGTCCCAACGCCACCAGACTAGTTAGCCCACTGGGCAGTAATTAGGCAATAAACTTTAGCAATGGCTACAAGCAAAGAAAAAAGAGAGGACTCACTAGCCTCATGTATTACCATACACACAATTTATTGAAATATAAAGAATAAAACTCTAATATATTCACAAGGGTAAATATGGTCAGGAATGCAAATACAGATGCCCAGTAACTAGGACTGAAGCTTAAACGTTTCAAGGGCAGAGCTCTCTTCATCAGGCATTTTATGCAGTAAGTAAGTAGTATTGCTTTTGGTATAGTTATTAAATTAAATTATCTTTGTCTAGCGCTCCCCCCATAAGGGCCTCTGGTTTTTGTCCCCGGGTCTTTCCTCTCCGTATAGCAGCCGCCAGGCTCACAGCAACTTCCACTCCTCTGACTTAAGAAACAATCTAGGGGTTGTCTTTTTTAACAGCTTATTGCAGATCAACCTGGATGGGGATTATGCAGCTATGGGATACTGCAGAATGCTGAACAAAAGTTTGCACACAGGCAAATGCATATGCGCATAGGTTCACGGCCATGATTTGGACTTTGCCTTTGCCTTCTGCTTATCTGTCTGATCTTGTGTTGCCACCCCCTGCCTGTTCCTGGACCATTTCTTGTCTGCTGGCTATGCCTGCATCCATCTGTTACCAACCTGGTTTGTCTGACCATGCATTCTGTGGCTCTTCTGCTCTGCATGCACCTGCCTGTTCCCGGCTGAGGTCAGTACCAGGAAATCAGGCTGGGCAAGGTCCAGTAGCAGGGCAAGGTCAGTGTTGGGGAAGTAGGCATAGAATAGTGGGAGGCAAGCCGAGATCAGTACAGAACACACAGAGCTAGATCTAGAACAAGCCGGTTCCCAGCGGAAAATCAGTCAGTAAAAGCAGGAACAAAAGAACACAAAATCACAAGGAGCTGAAGAACATCCAGCAATTAACACACAGTACCAGCTTGACACCAATGCGTGCAGACGTGCGCATACACAAATGTGCCTACATGTCAGTGCACCCTGAATACTAGCCCAAGCTCATCTGTGTGCTGGTACATGTGCACAGGCATTAGCACACAGGAATGAGCCTTAGCTGCACGGGACTGAGCATTAGATGCAGGATAATGAGTGTATTGGTACCCCCGGAGGAGCTGCTGAATTAGTATTTTGACCCGGGCTTCCCTCTGATTATCCTGCAGCCAGTCACACCAGATTTTTACACTGCCAGTTGCACACACACAATCCTGCTCGTTATTCCAATGACCAGTCTAGGGGATGAATTTTTATGCTTTATTGTAGAACTTGGATAAGAGAAGGGAATGGATGGGATACTTCAGATTAACTGACTTCAGATGAGGATAGGGTTGCCACCTTTTCTTCAAGTCAAACACGAACACTTTAGCGGCGCACAGTAATTTATTTTTATAGTATAAACTGTACACATATCTTGCTATTAAATAACATTTCTAATCATATGAAGTTAATAACAAACGCCCCCCTTTACATCTGAATCCACAGAGTTCCCCTTTTACATCTGAATTCACAGAGTTCCCTTTCACTGTAAGGGGGACTATGCAGACTCTGATGTAAGGGAGAACACTGGGGACTCTAACATAAGGGATGCTCTGGGAACCCTGGTTTAAGGGGGAACACTGAGAACTCTGTACCGAGAGGACTCTGATGTAAGGGGGAACTTTGTGGCCTCTGGTGTAAAGGAGAACTCTGATGTAAAGGGTACTCTCAAAACCCTGATTTACCTTACTGTACTCACGCAAAGGCAGGAAAGAGAAGGGGGAGGGGGAAGACTTCAGTCACAGACAGGGATGGATGGGGAGCTCACTCACCCCTTGGCAGTCAGCACCTCTCTTCCAGATGTATCTGAGGCTGCTGGGCTTCAAATTTCTGGCCCCCACTTTCCTTTTCTGAGGCACAGGGCTGGGGATTGGAATGTGGGCAGACGCAGAGGGGTAGGGTCAGGAGGAAGAGGTGCAGACTGGGATTGTTAGTGCTGACTTTGGGCAGTGTGAAAGAGTGTGTAACAGACACTCTCAACTTGGACAACTGTAGCCAGCAACCCTGCTGAGAAGCCATAGTCCAGTATGAATAATGTGTCCGGGTTTCAGGCATGATTCCAAACCTGAACTGTCCGGGTGAATCCTGGACAGGTGGCAACCCTAGATGAGGAAGACTTCTCCCTATCTCTGTACAGCAGACTGTCAGTGATACTACATAGCAGACTGATCTCAGTAATGCAGGTAGCAGGCTGATTCCAGTGAAGCAAGTAGCAAGCTGACTCCAGTGACACTATTAACAAATTGATCCCAGTGAAACAAGTCCCTTTTTAAGCAGTAAGGACAGGTCGGACTTTGCTTCTTCAAAACACTCACCAGTGTCTCCTTTCTAACTCAATGTAGCAGACTACCAATGGCACTTTATGGCAGGCTGATCCCAGTGGAACAGGCCCCTTTTTATGCAGTACAGGATAAGCCGAACTCTGTTCTTCAAGACACTCGCCAGTGTCTCCTTTCTAGCTTACACACCCAGTTAGCTGACTATGAGGAGCAGAAGGGGAATTCTAGCAACTCAGTCTCAAGGATCTCTTCACAGATCTGTACTCACACCATGTCCCGGGACAGGCGGTAGCCTCCTTCCAACTTCCAAGTGACACTTTGGCACTGTGATACCAGACAGGACCCAAGGACGTTCCCCTCTGTCAGCTTTAAAGAACCTTGTGCTGCAGCTTCAGCAACTTCAGCTAGGCCTCAACTAGGCCCAGCATCTGGCCGCCTCCTGGATAGGCCTCAAGCCTAGCAGCCAGGAGCTAAACATACACCTCCACCCCTAAGGTCTAGGTGGGCTGGAACTCCTAACCTTGAGCCCATGTGCTCCCTTTTATATGAAGGTGTTCACCCAAATTGCAGTGGGGCATCTCTCCCTGCTAGTTGGTCAGAACCACCTCCAAATACACCTGCTGTCACTGGCTGGGTTCTCCTCACACTGCCCAATAGGGACACATACATTTGAACAATGTAAAACTCCCCAGACCACATGAATCAGCATCAGAACACACTGAAAAGACCTTACTCAAATCAAGGCTCTCTGATAAGTAGATACTATATCAATTTGCCTATCTGCTCTCCTGTTAAGCAGAGACAGCCAAAAACTAGATACACTCACTAGTACCCAAACTAGAAGGGAGCTACATGAGCATTAGCTGTATCCTGACAAATCCCCAACCACCATCTGGGCACATTTCCCCAGGGATTGTTTGGAGCTGAATCAATATACAGGCTGCGCATTTGATCCTTCCACCCACCAGAGCTCCCAATTGTCCCTGATTTCGAGGGACCTTCTCTGCTTTGGAATAAAGTCCTGCTGTCCCTCTTTCCTGCTCATTTGTCCCTCATTTTAGTTAGATCTATATAGTTGTATATAAAATGCACTATTAATCTATCAAAAATTGTTTCCCAGTGAAATGTTTCATCCAGTTTCTAAATTGCTGCATTTGCAAAAGCCAGTATAAAGTATCATTAGTGGTAAAAAAAGCGCTTGTGGGTTTAACCAATAATTTTTTTGTACAATTCTCCTTTAAAGGGGCCTTTATGTAGTGCATCTTATGCCTACATACTTTTGGTTAATGGTGTCCCTCATTCCCATTTCAAAAAGGTGTGAGGTATGTCATAGTCAAGAAGCAGGCTGAGGTCAGTAACAGGGAAGCAGGCAGAGCAAGGTCCAGTAGCAGGGCAAGGTCAGTGCTGGGGAAGCAGGCAGAGAATAGTCAGAGGCAAGCCGAGGTTGGTATCCAGAATGCACAGAGCAAGGTCAGGAACAAGCCAGGTCAGAGACAACAGTCAGCAAAAGCAGGAACATAGGGACATACATCATGGGGAGCTTAAGAACATCCAGGAATTAGCACTCAGCAGGATCTCCTTTAGCTGCACTGGACTGAGCATTAGAAGCACAGCAATGAGCATTAGAGATATTTGTTTCCTGACAAATCCCCAACCACCATCTGGGCACATCTCCCCAGGGATTGGCTGAAGCTGCCTCAATATTCAGGTTGCTCATTTGATTTTTCCACCCATTACATTCTGGAAGCCTCCAGAAGACAGGGGGAAGCAATCAAACCTGAAGCCTGCAGAGGCCAGAACAGCAAAGAGCAATCACACACCGCTTTGCTGATTACAGGATAGTGAAAGAACTAAATTTGCCCAACCAAACCTAGCAGCCTATCTGGGAGGGTGCTACATCTGTATCTGGGATAGATACAATTGTGATTCTGATGTCAGCTCTCATACCGGCCTTACTCTGTGTGTTCTGGAGTTGGATCAATTATTTCACAGGCGAATGTGAGGACTGATTAGTTTTAGCTGGGCTCCACCACTGTGTTCTTTGATGGTGAATCTGTATTGCAATTAGCGGTGGAACTATCAGGGTTGCTGTTGCGACTGGGCCCTGGCATTCCGCCACTGTAGGGGAACCCCAAGACAGCAGGAAGGGGGCCCACTGCAGAACATGTGAAAGGGTCTCGCTGCAGGACCGTAATAAATGGCCCCATGACGGAAGTAAAGGGCTCCGGGATTAGTCGGAACAGCCCTGGGACCAGAGGAAAGGGCCCCAGTACCCGGGACTGATGGAAAGGGTCCCAGGACCAGTGAGAAGGGACTGGGACTAGTTGCAAGGACCCCACAACAGGGGGGGCCTTCATGGTTTCTTGCACCGGGACCTGAATAGGGTTGCCACCTTTTCTTCACGCCAAACCCGGACACTTTAGCAGCGCACAGCAATTTTTTTGTAGTATATACTATAGCATTGTAAAAGATCTGGGACACCTTTGGGCGCCCCAAGGAGAGTAGTAATGCCCCCACAGCCCCTCCTATCCAGGTGTGACAGGGAGGCCGCATGGGCCCTCTGGAGCGCAGGTAGCCACAGTCCAGTCTGAATAATGTGTCCAGGTTTAAGGCAGGCTGAAACCCAGAAACATGATTCAAAACCTGGACTGTCCAGGTGAATCCCGAACAGGTGACAGCCCTAGGCCTGAAGATTCTAGATACGTCTATGCCATTGAAAATGTTGTGTAACCTAAGTTCATTACAAGGATTTTGCGTGTTTGATAAAGTCCATTGCACACTGTTCCAGTTGTGTCCATGTTTCAGGGGTCCAGGTACAGGGTGGGTCATCACAGAGCAGGAAGACCCACATTTATCTAGCAGCTCCTCTGGGAAATATTCGTACATCCTTTTTCCGCCCGGACATTGAAGTGCATTATACAATCCTTCTGATGAATGTTCATACTTAGTAACGTATATATTTGCTGTCAGGCTTGGAAGGCCGCTCTTGGTATCTCCGGTAGTGAAGGAAGTGAAAGTTTCTCATTGTGGAGTGTAATTTGTCCGGAATGTCATGGAGGAAGAATTGTTCAATATAATCTGCATTATAATGTGGAGCTGGTAGAAATTTGTGTCACTTTGACTTGTTGTCTCGGTGTGATAATACATCATACGATTATATTTATGCGGTGCAGCCTGCTCAGGCGGTTAGTCAATGATTACATAATGAATGAGGGGACATCAGACTTGTCATAAAGGAATAGGGGCCGCGGGGACAAAGCGCTGATAAGACACCCTCCCCCTCCCGATATTTTATTGTGTTCTACACATTGTACCAATACGAGGCAAAGAAAGATATGCAAAACAGCAGAGTCAGGTATTATACCAAATGTAAAAAAAATTATTGTAGACAACAAAATTTATCACTGGAGACCTTCTACGTGTAGAATATTCTGCATACATACAGAATGAGACCAGATACTAAAAATTACACCCCACATACAGTACAAGAGAAGTGGTACTGTGCAGAGTCCATACATACAGAATAAGAACAGATACTGAGAATTACACCCAGCATACAGGACAAGAGAAGTGGTACTGTGCAGAGTCCATACATACAGAATAAGAACAGATACTGAGAATTACACCCAGCATACGGGAAATAGAAGTGGTAATGTGCACAGTCTATACATACAGAATAAGGAGAGATGCTGAGAATTACACCCAGCATACAGGACAAGAGAAGTGGTACTGTGCAGAGTCCATACATACAGAATAAGAACAGATACTGAGAATTACACCCAGCATACAGGACAAGAGAAGTGGTACTGTGCAAAGTCCATACATACAGAATAAGAAGAGATACTGAGAATTACACCTAGCATACAGGACAAGAGAAGTGGTACTGTGCGGAGTCCATACATACAGAATAAGAACAGATACTGAGAATTACACCCAGCATACAGGACAAGAGAAGTGGTAATGAGCAGAGTCCATACATACAAAATAAGAACAGATACTGAGAATTACACCCAGCATACAGGACAAGAGAAGTGGTAATGAGCAGAGTCCATACATACAAAATAAGAACAGATACTGAGAATTACGCCCAGCATACAGGAAATAGAAGTGGTACTGTGCAGAGTGCATACATACAGAATAGAAAGAGATACTGAGAATTGCACCCAGCATACAGGACAAAAGAAGTGGTGCGGTGCAGAATCTGTGCTCGCCCCCCCCCCCCCCCCTCCTTACTTACTGGCTTTCATTGACAGCAGTGGGAGAAAATGTCTATGAGGAGAGAGAGAGTAGAGAGAGATGCTGCTCTCATGCACATTGCTGGATCAAGATCGGGCTCACTGAAGTATGAGGGGGGGGGGAGGGGGGGCTTAGTTGAGCTGCATGGAGGGTAGAATGCATTAAGGTAAAAAAAACCCTCAGTCTTTAGAACCACTTTAATGATTTGTATTGTAACAGCACAGGATATAGCCCATTTACAAAACCCATTTTGGGTTGGGTCTAGAATTAGGATTACATTTAGGGTTTGATTTATAAAGAACTTACATAATCGTTAGCCTAGTGAAAGTGCAAATACGATTATTCTTTGCAAATAGGGCAAAAAACAAACGTAAATAGGCTATACCCAGTGGTGTTTCAATGTAAATCACTGGTTTAAAGAAAACAAATGAAAATTGACTATATCCGGAGCTGCTTGAATGTAAATTGTTGCTTTTAAATGGAATATATTGCATTTAGCCATTAGATGGAGCTGAGTAACACAGAAATTCCTATGATACTTAGCTCCATCTAGTGGTCACATGCTGTATTTCTGTTTAACCGCTTAGCGACCGCCCCACGTATATTTACTGCGGTAGGGCAGCTGCTGTGCGCGGGATCACATATCTGGTGAGTGATCAGAGCTTCTGGGTAGGGCACACACACCACCCATGCTGTGCTGTGATTTGTTACAGCACAAGCCAATCAGTGGGCCATAGCCAATGATTGATCACCGGGACCCGCTGAGTGGCTCTGTGATTCACGGAAGAGAGCTCTGTCTTAAACAACACAGAGCTCTGTACACTGATAGGCAATCTTGCTGTTTTTTTATTCCCTGCAAGGCAGGGGAAAAAAACGCAAGATCGCTTAGTAAAATCAGCACATATTACACACATTACACATTGTTAGGCACACAGTTAAGCCCTTGATTGCCCCTAGATGTTAACCCTTTCCCAGCCAGTGTCATTAGTACAGTGGCAGTGTATAGTATTAGCACTGATCTAGCGTCACTAACAATGGTGTCCCATCCATAAGGGGTGCAGGGGCGCTGCCCCCTAATCCATGCGCCCGGCCCCTAATCTACATGCAGGGCGCTGGACACATGGATTTCAAAGGGTTTTTTTTAAGCACATGATTAGATCCTAAAACTCTAATTGGCTTCAAAAAGGGCACTGTGCCCCAAGCCCACCCAGTTGTGTGACAATAGCGAATTAATATTCGCTATTGTCTTCCTGATTCTCCTCCCGGCCAATCAGGAAGCGGGTCCTGAGACCTGATTGGCCAGGGAGTCTTAGGACCTTAGTTTGCCACCCCCCTAAAAAATATTTAGCAGCACCAGCAGCCACTGGTCACTGTTAATGTCAGTGTCAGTTAGTGTACCTCCCAGCCAGTGTTAGCTAGTGTCAGATTGCCCGCTGCTATCACTAATATATATATACAGTATCTCACAAAAGTGAGTACACCCCTCACATTTTTGTAAATATTTTATTCTATCTTTTCCTGTGACAGCACTGAAGAAATTATACTTTGCAACAATGTAAAGTAGTGAGTGTACATTCAGCTTGTATATCAGTGTAAATTTGCTGTCCCCTCAAAATAAAAATAACTCAACACACACCAATTAATGTCTAAACACACAACTCAATAAAAATAAAACTCCCCTGTCGTTTAAATGTGACTATATGTTCGACTTACATGTGAGTGATGAAATGTAACAACGTTTCATATTAAAGAAGTCACGACAGTGTCCTTTTCTATCTTATTTTATAAATGTTTTTACACTCCCCACATGAGTGAAAACACTCTATGACATATATATATAATCACTATCGTCGCCCGTTAGACTGTGATCGATTGTGACCGACCCTCCATGTGATTGACTGTGACTGTAATTGTCACTGGTCACCGACGACCACGACGATTTATAAAAAATCCCCCCACCGTTTGATTCCAGGATTCTGAGGGACCGGTTAGTCCAGAGTCCTGGGCGAAGGACTAACCGGCCCTCCTCTTAGTCCTTCTGTTATCGCTTATAAT
>BLSH010242272.1:234285-244591 GCA_018402905.1 Glandirana rugosa
GTTTCGTTTGTTCTTAAATTTTCTAAAATTAATAATTATTAAATATTTTATCTTCATCTATTTTTTTAGTCGTCCTTTTATTACTAATTTACCTCCTCTTATTCCTCAATTATTCCGACTAATATCATTTAATTCCCAATTATTCCCCAATTTGTTAAATTATTCTCGGTATTTTTTTTAAGTTGAACTGTTCAAACAAAAATTGGACTGAGATAAATGGCTGCTTCAAGTAGGGAAACTAGACATTCACTTGTCTTTCTATGTCACCGGGACTAAATGATATGGAGGGTTTAGATGAGGGCGTCACGGAATTTTATTGAGCTATTTTACTCGAGTGGGTGAGAGCTGAAGTTGTAAGTGCCTTTAACTGGGAGTTATTTTAAGGCACTGCGGGAGTAGATTTGGGAGGTATAGTAAATCAGGGCCACTGTATCTTTCTGTTCACTTACAGATCAAAGGGATGAACTTCGTCGGTAAATAGAGTCAGGTTAAAAACAAACTTGTCAAGTTGAATTTTTTTTATGGCTCTTATTAAATTGTTTAACCCCTTATTAACCCTTAATTTACTATAATCAGCCTTATTAACTCCTTATTCTCCTCCATTTAATCATTATTTTCCTGCTGATTTTTTTATCTACTTCTATTTTATAAATTATTAATAATTAAAATCTTTTAAATTCTTGTTTGCTTTGTTCAGTAACCTCTTTCGGACCTTCTTCCGTACATTTACTGTGGTAAGGCAGCCCGGCTGCACGAAGCAACGTACCTGTATATAGCTCCGTGAAGTAGCCGCTGTGGATTGGACAGAGGGTCACCCAATCAGTGGGTCCGATGGATGTGATGTCCGCCAACCACCCACGATCATTCCCCAGAGAAGCAGAACAGCAATCTGTCTATGTAAACAAGGCTGATCGCCGTTCTGTCAGGGGAGAACAGAGAGATCTATGCAGGAACACAGATCTCTGTGTTTCCCCAGTGAGCCCATCCCCCACACAGTTAGCAAGCACTCCTAGGGACACACTTAAGATTTTGATTGCCCCTGATGTGAACCCCTTCCCTGCCAATGTCCTTTATACAGTGGCAGTGCATTTTTTAGCACTGATAACTGTATTGGTGTCACTGGTCTCCAAAAATTGTCAGATTGTTGCAGTCCTGCTAAAAATCGCTGATCGCCGCCATTACTAGTACAAAATATAAAAATTAATGAAATCTTTCCCATAGTTTTTGTAGACGCTGTAACTTTTGTGCAAACCAATCAATATACACTTATTGGGATTTTGCTACCAAAAATATGTGGCAATAGTTTGGGGATAGCCCTTTCCTGTTCCAAAATGACTGCTCACCAGTGCACAAAGCAAGGTCCATAAAGACATGGATGAGTGAGTTTGGGGGTGGAGGAACTTGACTGGTCTGCACAGAGTCCTGACCTCAACCCGATAGAACACCTTTAGGATGAATTAGGCTGGACACTGCAAGCTAGGCCTTCTCATCCAACATCAATGCCTGACCTGACAAATGCGCTTCTGGAAGAATGGCCAAATACTCCCATAGGCACTCCTAAACCTTGTGGACAGCTTTCCCAGAAGAGTTGAAGCTGTTATAGCTGCAAAGGGTGGGCCAACTCATAACTGAACCCTACGGACTACGACTGGAATGCCATTAGAGTTCATGTGCGTGTAAAGGCAGGCGTCCCAATACTTTTGATAATATAGTGTATATTCAGGAACACATTCAGCACTTGGTGATCACAATAAATAGTTTGCCAGCGTTTGCATGTTTCGGATTTCGGCGATATTCTGTCCGTGTTCAGTAGGCGGGCGGTTCAGCCAATGAAGGAAAATTACTGACAAAAGTACAGGGGCGCTGGACCCATTTCACAAATTGCCCGGCGCCCTCCATAATTCATCTCCATTTGCAATCAGACACCTTCACCAGCGCGCAATTGCGCGTAGCTGAGAACCGGGCCGCTCGCCTTTCTCGCACACAAAGGTCAGGGTTAACCAGAGTGCCTTCACCTTCGGGAAAGTGCGTTCGCTCTCCCCGCTCTGCTGCCGGTCAGGCCGCCACTTAGCGGAATCCTTGTAAACATTACGAGCCTTTTAAGAGAGAAACATAAAGCGCTCGCAGTGTATCGCGCCCCTCTGTGCATTAACAGGAGCGAGAGTGGCACAAAGGGCACAAAGATAATTTACAGAGGAGGAAAATAACAGCGAGGACGGTCACAGAGAGCCCGGGTTTAAAGGGGAACTCCGGTATAAATTATTTGTATGGCAGAATAGACAACTCTGTAATCATCATGCAATGGTGGGGGATCTACTAACACTGGAGATTCTGGTTCAACTGTGCATAGTAACCAATCAGCTTCTAACTTCAGCTTTTTTTTAACCACTTCAGCCCCGGAAGAATTTCCCCCTTTAGGACCAGAGCACTTTTTGCGATACGGTACTGCAGCGCTTTAACTGACGATTGTGCGGTCGTGCGACGTTGTACCCAAACAAAATTTGCATCCTTTTTTTCCCACAAATAGAGCTTTCTTTTGGTGGTATTTGATCATCGCTGCGTCACTTCTGATCACCGCTATAAACAAAAAAAGAGCGACAATTTTGAGAAAAAAACCCCAAATTTCTTACTTTTTGCTAAAATACAAATCCAAAATAAACATAAAAAAAAAACATTTTTTCCATCGCTTTTGGTCGATTTATATTCTTCCTCATATTTTTGTTAAATAAAAATCGCAATCGGCGCTTATTGATTGGTTTGCGCAAAAGTTGCCGCGTTTATGAATGAGAATTAATTTATTGGGTTTTTATTTATTTATTTTTTTTTACAAGTAATGGTGGCGATCTGCAATTTTTAGAGGTTCTGTGATATTGCGGCGGACATGTCAGACCATTTTGCCACTTTTTTGGGACCATTGGCATTTATACAGCGATCAATGCTATAAAAATGCACTAATTACTGTGTAAATGACATTGGCAGTGAAGGGGTTAACCTGGAGTGGGTGCTCTAAGGGTTAATGTGTTCCCTAGGCGTGTTCTAACTGTATGGGGGCTGGATTGGCAGGGGGAGGGGAGTGATCGCTGCTCCCATATACAGGAAGCCTGTGATCACAGCCCTTCCCCCTCTGTCAGAACGGAATCTGTTGTTTACTTACACGGACCTCCGTTCTCTCATTGCGGGGGAGCCATCGCGGGTAGCCGGCGGAGATCGAGTCCATTCCTACCCGCTCCCTGCCACCCCCCCCCCCCCAGAAACACAGTGAGCGTGTGAGTGTGCCTCCGGGAACACGCGCACGCTGACAATTCTAGTTATCGCGGCGATATCGTTTGCGATAATGAGCCACTTTGCTGCCGTCAAGCCACGTTTAAACCTTTCGACAATAAGCCCCCATTCACACCGGTGAAATTTGTCATGCGATATGACCATAGGCGTGCGCACAGGGTGTGCCTAGGTACACCCTAATCATCCAGTGTGGAGCAGATTCCCCTTGTTTAGACCCCTGATATTTCACCAAATCCCCCTAATGGGGCACCAAAAAAATTGAAAAAATTAAAAATGTAAATAAAAATTTAATTGCAAAAATGATATCTAAAGAAACAACTACTGGCACCAATCTCTGCCCTGCTGACAGCATCCACAGGTCTATATATACAAATGCACATACACGCTTGTGTGTTTGAGCTTTCGGGTACACTAAAGCAATAGGCTGCGCACACCTATGTATATGACAGTTCCAAAATTCATGACAAGTTGCACCTCATTGCCATCAATGGAACCGTTCAAATTGGCGCGATTCACGGCGCAGCGACTTTGAAAAAGGTTCCTGTGCAACTTTTTTCTCGATTTCTTTACGACTTGCATTGACTTCTGTTAACCCCTTTGCACCGGCCGTATGCAAATATGCGGCCTCTCGGCGCCTGGTCCTTAGCGCAGAGGGGCCGCATATTTGGCTGAATTGATGCCTATGCAAGTGTGCTGGAAGTGTCGCTTAACCAAAAGCTCCCAATCACTCGTTGCGACCGGGGGGGTTTTCGGATCACGTGACCACCGTGACAGCCAGTGCCCGCCCCCCTCGCCATAAAGCGGACGGGGAGTCACTAGCGCTAAGAGGTTAAACGAAGTCACAAACCACAATGAAATTGAAGGAGCAAATTGCTCTGATCTGCAGCTTTGAAATTGTGCGATTTTAAAGCCATGCTGGTGTGTATCAGGGCTAAGGCTCCATTCACACTGATGCGTTTTTTGATACATTTTGCGGAAATGCAGGGAATTTTTTTAACATGGGTTCCTATGGAACATGTTCACACCAATGCATTTTTGTGCCTCTGTGTTTTCGGAAAGGGTCAGGGACTTTTTTCCCGCAAAATGCAGCGTTTGGCATGTAATAGACTTCAATTGGCATGCAAGAAAAATGCAAGTGCTGCAATTTTACAGCGATTTGCATTTTGTGTTTTTAATGTGCGTAGCAACGAAATTTCCCGCCCAAAAGAAAAATTAAAAAAAAAAACGCAAAATGCAAATCGTGGCAAAATCGTCCTTAAAAAAAACTGCAGAAAGCACTGCAATAATGCTGCAAAGCAAAATGCATAGATGTGAATCGAGCCTAAAACCTAGAAGCTGATTGGTCACAATGCACAACTGCATGAGATTCTGTCTGCTCCAGTTGTAGTCGATTCCCCCCAAAAATTCAGCTGAATTTATTTAAGCAGTAATAAACCGAAAACGAAAAATGTAATATACTGCAGCTTACCAATCATTATATGTGATGGCTGCATTCGTTTTCTTTTTTTTAGGCTTTTTCCCCTCTGTTTTCATCTGGTGATCTGGCCAGTAACACACCTCTTGTATTAGAGTGACTTCACTCTGGATGAAGAAGCACAGGAAGGACCTTTGGACATTAGCATTGTCAGTCTGGGGGGTGGAGGATGGGAGTGTTAGATGTACTAGCAGATTTAGGTACACTAACAAATTGAAGCCAAACTCCACTTTACACTTTATAATCTGTTACAGCAAGAGCACTGCGCCCTGAGCCCACCCAGTTGTGTGACAATAGGGAATTAATATTCGCTATTGTCTTCCTGATTCTCCTCCCAGCCAATCAAGAAGTGGGTCTTAACCACTAAAGCCCTGGAAGGATTTTCCACATTAGGACCAGAGCACTTTTTGCGATTCAGCACTGCGTCGCGTTTACTGACAATTGCGCGGTCGTGCGACATTGTACTCAAGCGAAATTGGTGTCCTTTTTTTCCCACAAATAGAGATTTCTTTTGGTGGTATTTGATCCCCTCTGCGTCATTTCTGATCGCCACTATAAACAAAAAAGAGAGACAATTTTGAAAAAAAAACAATATTTTTTACTTTTTGCTATAATAAATGTCCCAAAAAATATATAAAAAAACAAATTTATTCATCAGTTTTGGCCGATATATATTCTTCCTCATATTTGTGGTAAAAAAAAAAATCGCAATCGCCGTTTATTGATTGGTTTGCGCAAAAGTTGCTGTGTTTACAAACCATGAGAATTAATTTATGGCATTTTTACAATTTGTTTTTTTAACTAGTAATGGCAGCGATCTGCGATTTTTATCGGGACTGCGATATTGCAGCGGACATATCGGACATTTTTTACACTTTTTTGGGACCAATGACATTTATACAGCGATCAGAAATGTAAATATCCACTGATTACTGTATAAATGTCATTGGCAGGGAAAGGGTTAACCTGCAGGGGGAGATCTAGGGGTTAACTGTGTTCCCTAGGCGTGTTCTAACTGTGAGGGGGCTGGGCTGCCAGAGCTCTATCTGATCCAGAGTACAGGGAACAGTAGATCTCTGTCATGCCAGTTTTTCTTCTCTAACAGACGATTGCTGGTCGCCGGCGGACATCGAGTCCACCCAACCCGCGGCCCCACTCAGGGAGCGTGCGGCGGGCACAAGAGCGCATCGCTGGCGGTGCGCGCTCACCCCCTACCTGCACGTGCGCGGATCGCCATTTATAGACGGCGATTCGCGCTATGCTGCCAAATTGCAGCAGTAAAACGCGGTCTTTAAGTGATTGAGACCCGATTGGCTGAGAGGAGAAACGATCATATTGGCCACCGAGGAAAGGAGGAGGGAAGTCGCTGAGGAGGGAGCCACCGTGAAGCCGGAGATGCAGTTTGAAGCCGCAGGAAGTAGCCGAAGCTGCCTGCGACCTAGATGGGGTAAGTCGGGGGCTGGTGGAGCAGGGTTGCCAACCGCCAGTAAATTTACTGACAGTTTGTAAAAATCTGTGATTTTTACAACTGTCTATGAATATCAGGGTCTGATAATTTGTCATGCTGTGCTGATTTTTTAAGTGTAAACCAAGGAAATTACTTGATATGGGTATTGTCAGTGTTTCCATGTTGTGTTTGAATATCAATTGCCTTCGTATTTAATAGGAGTTCTGTTATTTTTCAGGTTGCCAGTAAAAAATGTGCTTTTTAAGACAGCTCTGATCCTGAACAAACCACTCGAACCCTATTGAAGTCTATTTTTTCCCGGTCTTTTTTTAAGGTCAAAAATTTCAGTTTGCAAGTTTTATGGAAAAAAAGGTCATGGGTCGCTGGACACTGCCATGGGGGACATGTGCCAATAAGAAAAAAAAAATTATATAATATATTATAATGTAATATAATATAATATTATATTAAATTACATTATATTATTAATAGTGTGTGATAGTGGTGTAGAGACTGATGGGAACATTGCAGTATTCTCTGTACACACTTCTGGAATATGTCAGAGCTATATAATGTGTTATAAAAATATGTGACTGTGGTATAGAGTTGAGTGAACCCGAACTGTAAAGTTCAGGTCCGTACCGAACTTTTGGGTGTCCGGGACCCGGACCCGAACCCGGACTTTTCAAAAAAAGTCCGGGTACGGGGTTCTGGTATTTTACTGCACGTGTTAAAAAGCTGCCAAGGGCAGCCAATCAACAAGTGTTTCACTGGTTTTCCCTAGAAGCCATCACAGCCATGCCTACTAATGGCATGGCTGTGATTGGCCAGTGCACCATGTGACCCAGCCTCTATATGGGGCTGGAGTCACATGCTCTCAGGATAGTTTAGGGAGAGGATGCTGCCGGCTCTGTGAGGGACAAATTGCAGAACATCTCATCCTGCATTACTGAACGATCTGATTGTGGACTAGGTAGAGATTACTAGTACTGCTGCTTTGAGGGACAGATTGCAAACCTCATCCTGCTGCACAGAATGATCTGACTGGACTAGGTAGAGTCTGTTGCTTTAAGGGAAAGATTATTCTTTTAAAATCATCATCAAGTTGTACAGGGAAAGGTTCCAGCTGTTGCTTTAAGGGAAAGATTAGTGTTCTAAAATCATCATCAAAGTGTGTGTGAAAACCCCTATATCAGCCGCAGAGAAGCCATATTAGTGTTTTAAAATCATCTTCAAATGGTGTGGAAAATCCTTATATCAGCCGCAGAGAAGCCATATTAGTGTTTTAAAATCATCATCAAATTGTGTGGAAAATCCTTATATCAGCCGCAGAGAAGCCATATTAGTGTTTTAAAATCATCTTCAAATTGTGTGGAAAATCCTTATATCAGCCGCAGAGAAGCCATATTAGTGTTTGAAAATTATCATCAAAATGTGTGGAAAATCCTTATATCAGCCGCAGAGAAGCCATATTAGTGTTTTAAAATCATCTACAAATTGTGTGGAAAATCCTTATATCAGCCGCAGAGAAGCCATGTTAGTGTTTTAAAATCAGCATCAAATTGTGTGGAAAATCCTTATATCAGCCGCAGAGAAGCCATATTAGTGTTTTAAAATCATCTTCAAATTGTGTGGAAAATCCTTATTTCAGCCGCAGAGAAGCCATATTAGTGTTTTAAAATCATCTTTTAGAACACTAATATGGCTTCTCTCAGGCTGAGATAAGGATTTTCCACACAATTTGAAGATGATTTTAGAACACTGATCTTTCTCTTAAAGCAACAGCTGGAGGCTTTCCCTGTACAACTTGGAGATGATTTTAGAATCTAAAATGATCTCCTAGCTCTATAGGTAGAGGTTCCTACTGTTGCTTAAAGGGACAGATTATTGTTTCTTGCACAAAATTAAAAAGTGCATCTACATTGCTGGTTTAAAAAACAAACAAAAAATTCCAAAAATAAAAAAAACAGTGTTGGCTACCTCCTCCTCCTCCCACGCCACTTTCACCGCCTCCTCAACCTCCAACTCCACATCCACCTCCATTTTTTGATTTTTTTATGTGATTTTAGGTTAAAAATGATTTTAAGTTATTTCCCTATCCCCCTTTCTTTGTAGGGCAATTGCACTACTCTTACCCCCATTTTCCTTCTTTTTGCAGACCTCTAGGACTTTCCAGGACTTTGTTACAGCCATTTTTGTGCCTAAAAGTTCCGGTCCCCATTGATTTCAATGGGGTTCGGGGTCCGTGTCAAAGTTCCGGTCCAGTCCGGACCCGAAACCGGACTTTGTCCCGAAGTTCGGCTGAACCAGCAGAACCCGAACTTCCAGAGGTTCGATCAACTCTACTGTGGTAGGACATTAGAGTGTAAGCTCCTCTGGTAGAGACTGATGTGACTGGCTCAGTGTTCTCTGTACAGCATTGCGGTATATGTCAGAGCTATATAAATATATAATAATAATAATAATAGTGTACAGCTGTGGCGGTAAATTAGAGTGTTAGCTCCTCTAGTGCAGAGAATTATATTACTGGCTCAGTTTCTGTATGTCATAGCTATACAAATGTATAACATTAATAATAATATGTAATAATAAAGTAAAATGTATTTTTGATGTAATGTTTCCCTGGGATTGCTCCTTCAATTGGATTTAATGTAAAAGGAAATTTAACCTGATTCATTCCTCAGGATTTCAGATTCCGCAGATTCTAGGCTAATACTGATTGGTCCAGTGTGGCCCATGAGGGAGGTCACGCCCCAACTGATTGGAAAATGAGATTATAAATGGCTGTCCGGAATTGCAGACAGGTAGTTTGGTCCTCGCAAATCTTTCACCAACACGAATTAAGTATGGGAAGACTTATAACGGCGATGACATAAATACGGGTAATTACTCCCAAATATTTGAGCAGTTGTTATCGATCAGGAGCAAACCTCCATGTGACCTCACCTCACTGAGAAAGCATTTAAACCGCAATTAATCTGAAGTTATTTCAGGACGCTTTGGACGGCAATTTGAGAGGAACACAAGGACCCCCTAGCAGTAGCAATGGCTCCTCAGGTCATTTCTTTCAGGAAATAATTGTATTTTTCTTTACTAGTAGGAGTTAAGTAGCTGCTGAATAAATTTAGATTGGCAGTTCTTATGGGCACAGATCATCTTCCTTTCTGTAAATATGTGCAATGTGCACTGCAAACAAATTGCTGCTCCCCAATTTTTTGAGCCATATGATCATTCAGAGCCAATGTATTTACAGTTGGAGGGTAGGATGATGTCACATGACTATTCACAGCCAATGTAGTTACATAGTTACATAGTTAGTCAGGTTGAAAAAAAGACACAAGTCCATTTAGTTCAACCAAAAAAAAAAATATATATATATAACCATACAATCCCATACACAATCCTTCACCCACAGTTGATCCAGAGAAGGCAAAAAACCCCAGCAAAGCGCGATCCAATTTGCTATAAAAGGGGAAAAAAATCCTTCCTGATCCCAGATTTTCCCTGGATCAGTTCCCTGGATAGTTAGTTGGAGGGTGTGATGATTTCACATGACTATTCACAGCCAATGTAATTACAGCTGGAGGGTGGGATGATGTCACATGACTATTCAGAGCCAATGAAGTTAGTTGGAGGGTGGGATGATGTCACATGACTATTCAGAACTAGTGTTGAGCGAACCCGGACTGTAACGTTCGGGTCCGTACCGAACTTTCGGGTGTCCGTGGCACGGACCCGGACCCGGACATTTCAAAAATCGTTCGGGTTCGGCTTTCAAGCCATGCCTGGGCTTGCAATGTCAGGCCCAAGCGAGTTGTGATCAAGACTTATCAGTACACTGTAGTAGGGTGGGAGGTTGATTGAAGTAACCGAGACTTATCAGTACACTGTAGTAGGGTGGGAGGTCGACATTAATGTAACCGACACTTATCAGTACACTTTAGTAGTGTGGGAGGTTGATTGATAGGTCCCTTGACTAGGTCCCTTTTAGACCCTAGTCCTTCCTAAAAAAAGGGGAAAATATCGTTTAACCTAGCGCGAAACGACCCCAAAAAACGGAAGAGACCTAGTTGACACCCACTTCCTAACACATACCCTAACAT
>BLSH010242272.1:254157-288799 GCA_018402905.1 Glandirana rugosa
ACACTAGTCGACTCAGGATTCCGACGGACACACGTTCACCCAAGAAACCACATGTACATTTGTTCTGTACAAATGCCAGCAATTTCAAATGTTACTAAAGGCTATTTTCTCTCCAGGTCAGATATTCTTCAGAAGAAAAACGTGAATCAGGAAAATACTGCATAATGGGCACTAGATGGAGCTGTAAATAAGCATTTACTTCCTATGACTGACAGCTCCATCTAGTGGCCATCATGCAGTATTTTCCTGATTTATTCTATTCTTATGAATGAAAAACATCTGGCCTGGGGAGAAGATAGTCTAAATGCATTCAATTTTGCCAGCATTCGGCCTACAAACCAACATATGACATTACAAAGAAATGAATCCAGTTCAGTCCCGGAAGGGCTTACTTTGCCGGGAAGGCACCCATGGACATTCACCCATTATCATGAGGCACACAGGCAGCCTTAGGACTCAGCTGATCACAGATCGGGGTAAAGGGCCAATCACAGTGGCCCTTTACAATGTGATCAGCTGTGTCCAATGACAGCTGATCACAGATGTAAACACAAGCCAGTTATCGTCTTTCCTTTCCTCATGCTGACAGCGTTAGGAAGGGAGAAGAGAGCCGATAAGAGGCGTGTGTTAAAGGGACATCATCGCTGATAATCAGAGCACAAATTATCAGTGTCCTCATTATCAGTGCAGTCCCAACAGTCCCCATCAGTGCTACCAATCAGTGCCCAACAGTGCGTCCAATTAGTGCCCACCAGTGCTGCCAATTTGTGCTCATCAGTGCTGCCAATGATTTCCCATCAGTGTCTTCTCATCAGTGTCACCTATCAGTGCCCATCAGTGCTGCCTAGCAACTTCTATCAGTGCCACCTATCATTGAGAATCAGTACCCCCTAGCAGTGCCCATTAGTGCTGCCTATTAGAGCCACCCATCAGTGCCCTTCAGTGCTGCCTATCAATGCCACCTATCAGTGCCACCTATCAGTGCGGCTTCATCTGTGCCGCCTCATCCGTGCACATCAGTGCCGCCTCAGTGCTTATCAGTGCCCATCAGTGCCGCTTCATTAGTGCCCATCAGTGCAGTCTCATCAGCGCACATCAGTGAAGGAGATTAATTACCTGTTTGCAACATTTTATAACAAACTATGAAAAATGTTTTCTTTTTTTTTCAAAGTTTTTGGTCTTTTTTCATTTGTTTAGCAAAACATAAAAAACCCAGTGGTGGTTAAATACCACCAAAAGAAAGCTCTATTTATGTTAAAACAAATGATAAAAATGTCATATGGGTACAGTGTTGCATGACCGCGCAATTGTCATTCCAATTGTGACAGCGCTGAAAGATGAAAATTGGCCTGGGCAGGAAGGGGTAAATTGCCCGGTAGGCAACTGGTTAAACCTGAAAATTCCTTATTTCCTGGCAGTAGTTACAGAATAATTCCACATCTAAGAACGCACCGAACGTTACTGGAAAAGCCGCGTTCCCAGCACCCCATGAGCCGTCTCGTCTTACCAAACATACGGATTCTATTCACTGGGAGCCCCGGAGGAATAGACATTTTAATGCATTCGGGGGGGAAGAGCTGTGACCCCGTGTAATGACTGGCGGCTCTTATTTCTTTATTATCATAGATAGGAGCAGAGGGCAGCCAGGTGCGGTCATTGTCTAATTCTCACATGTGTCACCCCCCCATGCATCCTTCCCCCATGGATGCCGGGATGGTACCGTTCCCTGATCGCCGGTCCACACACTTCATAAAATCCGAAGAACTTTCAGAGGAAGAGAGGGGAGATGATGTAGGAATAAAGAGATGGTAAAAAAGAAGAAGTCTGGAATCAGGAAGCAGAGCGGTGTTATTGTTACACATTTGTTTCCAATATAGACCGAGCGGCATGGAGCGCGCCTGCGCAGCTCGTGAGATTTACGCCAGCGAAGTCACTGGCTAAAGTTTACATTCGATGTAGTGACAGCTCTGCCGGGAAAATTGACACATTTACATACAGAGAAAGATGTGAGGAGCCAGAAATAAAAGCCAAAATTGCGTGTCATGGGGGGGGGTCATTTTGCTAGTCGATTGGCGGTCCCTATCCAGACAGTGTGAGCAGTGGTGGCTGGTGCTCAATTTTTGGGGGGGGGGGGGGGTGGCAAACAAACCTCCCAGCCCAACCCCCGATTAGCCGACCCCCCCCGCACTATTTACCCCATCCAGGTCGCGGATGGCTTCGGCAGCTTCCCCACTGCTTCTCCTCCTCAGCGCCTTTGCCGGCTTCACCCCTGCTTCTCTTCCTCAGCGGCTTCCTGGGCACCTTTGGCGGCTTCTCCTACTGGCCAATCCGGTCGTTTCTCCTCCCGGCCAATCAGGTCTTAAGACCTGCTTCCTGATTGACCGGAGGAGAAGCAAGAAGACAATACTGAATATTAATTTGCTAATGTCACACGAGTGGGTGGGCTCACTGCGCCCTGAGCCCACCCATTTTGAAGCGATTTACGTGCTTCTATAACAAAAAAAAAAAAAAGCCCATAGAAATCCATGCATCCGGCGCCCTGCATGGAGATCAGGAGCCAGACGCAATAAGATTAAGGGGGCGGTGTATGAGCGGCCGCCAATGATTGTGAGTAATAATAAATGAGGGGCGGAGCTTTCTAATAAAGACCGCTCACTGCTGCTCTCTCTCTTGTGCAGGGTGACTGGTCTCGTCAAATTAAGGTTTTTATGTCTGAAGTTCAGCTTTAAAGTTTATCTAAACCCAAACCCCCAAATCGTATATATTGCAGCCACCAGTCCTTAGATTTGATGGCTGAATTTGTTTTCTTTTTTTCAGTCTTTGTTATTATCTTTTATTTTCACCTGGTGATCCTGCCAGTAACACACTTCCTGTCCTAGTACACTTAGGGGTTGATTTACTAAAGCTTTAACCGGTTCCCCACCGCGCGCCGTGTTTTTACGGCGGCAGTGGGGGAGCCCTGCGCGAATCGCCGTAAATAAACGGCGATTCGCATTTTGGCCACCAGGGGGCGCGCGCGCGCACCCGGCGCACTCCCGAGGAGTGTGCCCGCGGCTCGGGCGGACCCGATGTCCGCCGGCGAGCCGCGATGAGCGGCTACAGGGCAAAGAACGGGGAACCGCCGATGTAAACACGGCGGTTCCCCGCCCTGTCAGTGGGGCATGAGAGATCTACTGATCCCTGTCACTGGGATCAGTTAGATCTCTCATGCCCATGGTAGCCCAACCCCCCCACAGTAAGAACACACCCAGGGAACACAGTTAACCCCTAGCTCTCCCCCCCAGGTTAACCCCTTCACTGCCAATGACATTTATACAGTAATCAGTGGACATTTAAATTTCTGATCGCTGAATAAATGTCATTGGTCCCAAAAAAGTGTCAAAAATGTCCGACATGACCGCTGCAATATCGCAGTACCGCTAAAAATCGCAGATCGCCGCCATTACTAGTAAAAAATAAAAAAAAGTTAAAAACCCCAGAAATGAATTCTCATCATCCGTAAACGCGGCCACTTTTGCGCAAACCAATCAATAAACGCAGATTGCGATTTTTTTTATCGCAAATATGAGGAAGAATATAAATCGGCCAAAAACGGTGAAAAAAAATTTTTTTTTATATTTTTTTTTTGGATTTGAATTTTAGCAAAAAGTAAGAAATTTGGGTTTTTTTGCAAAATGGTCGCTCTTCTTTTGTTTATAGCGGTGATCAGAAATGACGCAGCGGTGATCAAATACCACCAAAAGAAAGCTCTATTTGTGGGAAAAAAAGGACACAAATTTCGTTTGGGTACAACGTCGCATGACCGCGCAATTTTCCGTTAAAGCGACGCAGTGCCGAATCGCAAAAAGTGCTCTGGTCCTAAAGCTGCAAAACCTTCCGGGGCTGAAGTGGTTAAAGTGCAACATTTGGTGCAGCTCCACACAGAAACCAATCAGCTTCAAGGTTTTATTGTCAAAGTTTGATTGAACAAGCTGATGTTAGAAGCTGATTGGCTAGCATGCACAGCTGCACCGGTTTTTGCACTCTCCAGCTTTAGTAAATCAACCCCTTAATGTACTGTATCTATGGAGGAGCAGCGTTGTCACCCTAGGCTGCTTTCTCTGAATTAGACTACTAAACACCTTCCCTGCTTCCCTTCTCCATAACATAGGATGGAGGTGTCCTGTAGCTCAGAAGATAGCTGGGGAAGCTGAACATTTTGGGATTTCAGTTAAGTACATAGGATGTTACAAGAACACTGAAATTCTGGCAGGATCAACAGGTACTTGCATAAAAAGACATACACATATTGTTTTACTATTTTTTTTAAGTAACTTATTTACCTTAAATAACTTAGTGTAACACCCTTTACCTTAGGTAGGTGCTAGTGGAGGATTTTTGGTGTTAGAGTAGGTAAATTTAGTCAGGTCTGATTGTTTTTATTCTGGGCAGGGGAATGGCACAGGGAGGACTGGAGACTGCAGGAAGCAACACCCCTGGGTTGCCCCTCCCATCTTCTTCAGAAAAAGTTCTGGCAAAGGGGATGGGAAAAGGAGGTGAGGCTTTCTGAAGTATGTTAAGGAGCCCTGACCAATCCCCAATCTCGATTGGCAGGGAGCAGGCCTCCTTAAATACTGTGGTCTGCCCAGTGTGGGAAGGAGAGTTCGGGGTGGATGTTGGAGAATGGAGGCATAGTGCTGAGGCTGGCGATGGGCCTTGGGGGAGTCCCCGGTCTGGGGGGGTGACCTGGGCCCGGGGTTCAGGTGCATTCGGGAGGGGTGGGGTCCTGGCAAAGAGGCACGGTCTGGAGCGGGGTAGGGCAAAGGGAGGAGAGTACTACAGCGGGGTCACCGGGGGAGGTCCACCGGTTGTTGGTGGGTGACACGGCCCAGGGAAGTGGAGATTCACAGGCGTATTGGGAGGAAGACAGTCTGGAGGGGGTGCAAGAGGAGACTGGGATCTGGTGTCATGGACAGTTTGTCGATGGGCTGGGAGTTGTAGCCCATCGTGGCTAGTTAGCACCAAAAAACTAACTTTCTACACAAGGGGAACCTCAACCCTATGCCCACAAAGGGTGGTCCGGAGGCCTGGTAAATCTACACCAGGTCTCACATGTGTTAGCTAGGCCGAACAAGACAATTTGTAGGCTTGCTGAGCAAGTGTTGTGCAGGAGAGAGGAACAAGGAGAAGCAGGTGTTGTGCTGGAGGAAGGAGGAGAATGTACAAAATCTCACAAAAGTGAGTGCACCCTTCACATTTTTGTAAATATTTTATTCTATATTTTCATGTGACAACACTGAAGAAATGACGCTTTGCTACAATGTAAAGTAGTGAGTGCACAGCTTGTATAACAGTGTAAATTTGCTGTCCCCTTAACATAACTCAACACACAGCCGAATATAGGTCTTCAGTAAAAAGGATGATTATTATGCAGTGCTACCCCCTTAGGAGCCGCTGAGTATTTTGGGTACCCTGTTCACTTTTGAGCCCTAAGCAGAGTGTTGCCCCTGCTGACACCACCAAATTATCTTGGCCAGGTGACCCCCTGGCTGTCAGACAAAGGATAAATGCGTACAAACTGAGATGAATGTTTAACTTGTATTAGTGTCACAGAAATGATAAAACCGGCAAAAGAAAATAATTGGCTAAGTCTTTCGAATAGCAAACACCGAAACAAAAGGGGAAATATAACACAATACAGTACCACTTTAAGCCCCTCCCACCCATCTTTCAGGACTAAAGAGTTAAACCTAATCTCCCAAAATGAGAAGTTTTCCCCAAGTAAGCAGATAAGATGCGAAAGAACAAACTTTGGGCTAGCTCACTTGTGGGTTCTCGGCCAAAAAAGAGTCAGGGTTTAACTCTCAGGAATCTAGACAGCTGATACCCCAAACGCATGAAAAACTCTTCTGCCGGCTAGTTGGGGCCCTTACGTTGGTGCACTATAGAGATGTAGTCTCTTTGAAGAAAACTGAGTTGCCCAAAGGCAGGTAAAATGGCAAACAGAGTTCCCATTTAATAAGCACTGGTAAGGTGAAGAGTCATTATAAGGATGTCAGATTAAGGTGAAGTATCACTTCAAGAATGTTAGATGGTAACAGAAATTGCTTTGGGAGGAAAAGAAGGGGAAACAGATTCTGATTGGAGTATGTCCCTTTAAATGGAAACCAACTAATTTCTTCCTTGGATGACTCGAGTCTGAAATGGGGGGGGGGGGGGGTGTAGAATTCCTGCCTAGCAGGGGAGCAAAGAGGTGAATGCTGGTATCTTGCAGGCAGTGTTAATAAAAGCAGTAAGGCGGTTAGCCTGCAGCACTGGATGGATTATAGCATCTGTGCCTAAAGATATAGGCCTGTACTGTAAACTGCTCTAGACTCTAGCAACTGAATGCAAACAACAGTCTTGAGTGCAATGGCAGCATTGTGTGGGTTAAAAACCCTCTTGCCCAGTTCCACGGCGTAGCAGGTCTACGCAATGGCCTTCCATGAGGAGGGGGTTCCCTCTTTGTGCCTCCTCTGGTATGACTGTGAAGATGGCAATGATCCGGCCTGTCTGCCCGCAGGTTTTGCCACCTGCCTCCCCAGGATTATCAGCTTCCCTGGCAGCTTTTGTGACTTCCCGACTCAGATCTGGTCTTGGCCCGTGTGGATCCACTCTGCTCTCTCTCTCTCCGGCCACCAACACAGTCTCTCCCATCTACTCCTGTGTTCCCGGGCTTTTCCCTTTGTAAATGCTCCCCCCCTTTGCCAGTCCTCATGGGTGGTGTAGTTCAGCTCCCTCCACCTGATCTGGATGAAAGAATCTTGTTTACAGCATAAAAGTCCCAGTGTCCCCGGCTTTTCTGGGTGAGTTATGTGATAATTAAGTTGCAGGACACTGCCACCTTGTGGCAAAAAAACTGTTCTGCACATCAGTAACATTGCACAGTGTTACAATTATTATCATTATTATAATTATACATAATACTTCTTCCTGAAAAAATTATTTTTAACCTCTTCCCACAGTCACCTACACTCCAGAAATCAGACTGACAGTAGGAGGTTCAGCAATCTGGGTGGATAACGTTTAATTCTATTGCACAATGCTGTTGGGATGTTTCAAGCAATGGGAAAATCGGGGGGGGGGGGGGGGGGCTGCTTAGGCAGCTTACAGGAAGAGATGAAAGCTCCATTCACACCATGCAGGCGCGATGGAGCATGTGCCTGTTTTCGCACGTTTTGCATCATGTGTAGGTCAGCCCACTCATTTCAATGAGCTTCCCTAAGCATAAAAGTAGTCCTTGACATTTTTGCAGAGTTGTGCCGTACCAAACTGCATGGCGCTATGGCACCATGCATTTTGTCGCATGCAAAAATGCACATTAGCAGATGCATGGGAGTGCCATTAAGAATGCATTTCTGTGCATGTTGGGAAATCACTCCATTTTTTGCATGTTCCGAAGACGCAAAAAATGTTAACATAGTCAAACACAGGAATAGACCAGTGTGCTGGTGCTATTTCACAGTGCAATGAGCAGACAGGTAACAAAAAAGTTACAGTGGTGGCACCCGCCTTTTATGTTGTCCGGCAGGGGTGACTGGAACACTAGAAGGCTGAAGAGGATTACAAATACACTATCTTACCAAAAGTATTGGTACCCCTGCCTTTACACACACATGAACTTTAATGGCATCCCAGTCTTAGTCTGTAGGGTTCAATATTGAGTTGGCCCACCCTTTACAGCTATAACAGCTTCATCTTTTCTTGGAAGGCTGTCCACAAGGTTTAGGAGTGTCTATGGGAATGTTTGATTATTCTTCCAGAAGCACATTTGTGAGGTCAGGCACTGATGTTGGATGAGAAGGCCTGGCTCACAGTCTCTGTTCTAATTCATCCCAAAGGTGTTCTGTCGGGTTGAGGTCAGGACTCTGTGCAGGTCAGTCAAGTTCCTCCACCCCAAACTCGCTCATGCATGTTTTTACGAACCTTGCTTTGTGCACTGGTGCGCAGTCATGTTGGAACAGGAAGGGGCCATCCCCAAACTGTTCCCACAAAGTTGGGAGCATGAAATTGTCCAAAATGTCTTGGTATGCTGACGCCTTAAGAGTTCCATTCACTGGAACTAAGGGGCCAAGCCCAACCCCTGAAAATTGAACTTTTGGCAATGTTGTGTGGATGAGAGAGTTTGGGGTGGAGAAATTTGAGTCCTGACCTCAACCCAATAGAACACCTCTAGGATAAATTAGAGTGGGGGGCTACAAGCCAGGCCTTCTTGTCCAACATCCATGCCTGACCTCACAAATGCGATTCTTAAAGAATGGTCAAGCATTCCCATAGACACTCCTAAACCTTGTGGACATCCTTCCCAGAAGAGTTGAAGCTGTTATAGCTGCAAAGGGTGGGCCAACTCAATATTGAATCCTACAGACTAAAGCCTAGTACACACGAGTCGACGATCGTATACAACAGGTCGTACGAACGACCGTTGTATGCTAAATTGACTGTAAGTACGCGCGATTAGAACAGCCTACGTACGACGGTCGTACAACAGAAGTTGTATGAGCAGACTAGAAAACTTTGGTAGTACCAACAAGCTGTATCGTGTGTACAGAGAAGTTGATCCAACAAGTTGTATTGTGCAAAACAAGCATGTTCAGAAGTCAGGAACGGCCGGACACAAATTACATGCACCTGAACTTGCGAGATACAACAGCCAACATACGATTTGAGCCGTTCGGTCGTACGATCGTCGACCCGTGTGTACGAGGCTTAAGACTGGGATGCCATTAAAGTTCATGTGCATGTAAAGGCAGGTGTCCCAATACTTTTGGCAATATAGTGTATATTGCCAGCTAAACCAGCCTATGTGCGGAGTATGTATTTCAATTGTATACTTAGTCCCACTTCAAAGTCTTTTTTCTAGGACAACCATTGCGCTGTCTTGGTAAGACTTGTTGGACAATCCCACAATGCCTTGTACCATTCCTGCTCTCTCCTAAAATACACCCTTCTCATGCTGTGAAGTGCCAACCATCTTTCCTAGAAGCATGAATGTCAAAGGCGGTCGGATTATTGTCATCTCTGCTTATATCTGATGTCCACCTTTCATGTCGACGCTTCCCAGGAAAAACACAATCTGCAAAAGTGCGCCAACGAGTGGCTCGATAATCTTTACAGAGGGCGGTAAGTGGTGGAAAATGCTGATTCTTTTATTTCCACACCTTTTTCTAGATGACGAGATTGCACAGAAAGCTTTTCACATAATTACTGTCGTCTGGAATTATTGCCCGGTATGGATCGCTAAATACGCACTTTAACCCCTTACTGTATCAGAGCCGAGCCCTGCCTTGTATTATCCTGCAAAGAAAACATCATCACTCCTGCAAAATAGCACAAAAATATTGACTGTTATTTATTTTTCAGGGGATTTTGCCATAAATGTCATACCATTGATCACAAGCTCAAGTTCTCAAAATAATGAGGAGCAGTGGCGGCCCATCCACAGAGGGCGCACGGGCGCCGCCCCCCCCCATCCATGCGTCTGACTCCCTGATCTACATATCAATGCGCCGGACTATGGAAGTCCAATGGGGGGGGGGGGAGTGTTTTTTTGAAGCATGTGATAGTCAGAGGCGATCCCACCCAGTTGTGTGACGATAGCGAATTCATCTTCGCTATTTTCACACTAAAGTTCCTCTCCGCCAATCAGGAGGCAGGTTGTGCTGTCAGTGCCGGGGGGGGGGGGGGAGGGGTTGTTTGCCATCTCCCCAAAAGAAAATCCCACCAGCAGCCACTGATGAGGAGATGACAAAAACGGAGTAGCCATGGGAGAAATCCACTTTAAATGTAGTGCCCAGGTTCAGAAGGTGTGAAAAAGTAAAAAAAAAATGATATTAATTCTAATTATTTTTGATATTGATAATATTTAAGATTTGTAATGCACCAAGTGAGAGTCCTGAAGCAAAAAAAAAATAGGTGAACGGCAGGCATGACTGGGCTAGCAGGGTAGTACAGCAGCCAGTGGGTTAATGGTAGTGTGGTCAGTAGTTAGTTTAACCACTTGCCAACCGCGCGCAGTATATTTATTGCGGCAGTGCGGCGCTGTCTCGCGAATCGCCGTAAATAGATGGCGATTTACGGACAGACAGCTAGGGGGCGCTCGGCACGCGCTTGTGCCCGCTGCACTCTGCAGCAGTGTGCCCGCGGCTCGGGCGGACCCGATGTCCACCGGCGAGCCGCGATGAGCTGCCAGAGGGTAAGAACGGGGAACTGCCGAAGTAAACAGGGCGGTTCCCCGTTCTGACAGGCGGCATCTAAGAGATCTACTGATCCCTGTCACTGGGATCAGTTAGATCTCTTATGCCCCTGACAGCCCTGCCCCCTCACAGTTAGAACACATAAAGGGAACACAGTTAACCCCTTCACTGCCACCTGCAGGTTAACCCCTTCACTGCCAATGACATGTTTACATCAGTGGATATTTAAATGTCTGATCATTATATAACTGTCATTGGTCCCAAAAAAGTGTCAAAAATGTCCGACGTGTCTGTACAAATATCACAGTCCCGATAAAAATCGACATTTCTAAAATAAAAAAAATGTAGAAACGCCAGAAATGAATTCTCATGGTTTGTAAACGCGGCAACCTTTGGGCAAACCAATCAATAATTGCAGATTGTGATTTTTTTTACCAAAAATATGAGGAAGAATATAAATTGGCCAAAACTGATGAATAAATTTGTTTTTTTATATTTTTCTTTTTGGATTTGGATTTTAGCAAAAAGCAAGAAATATTGTTTTTTTTTTTTTGCAAAATTGTCGCTCTTTTTTTGTTTATAGCGGCGATCAGAAATGACGCAGAGGTGACCAAATACCACCAAAAGAAAGCTCTATTTGTGGGGAAAAAAGGACGCAAGTTTTGTTTGGGTACAACGTTGCACGACCGCGCAATTGTCAACTAAAGCGTTGCAGCGCCAAATCGCAAAAAGTGCTCTGGTCCTACAGTGGGAAATCCTTCCGGGGCTGAAGTTGTAAGGGGCTGAGGCATTTATTGGCGGAGGTTATGATAGGGAGGGGCAAAAACGGTATGGAGGTGAGGTCATGAAATCTGAGGGGCACTTCAAGGCAAATGGATGACGCTTAAGAAGATGTTGGACTTGTTAGTGGTTTGGCAATTGGGGTCCAAATTTTTGCTGTGTAATATCAAAGTAAGGACGTTACTATGGTTAATCCCAGTTAACGGTGGTTTAATGGGAATTGGAAATGAGGACCTTCAAGTGGTTCCGCAAAAACAAATCTTGTGTTGGTTAAGTAGTGCCTCCAAGGATCTGCAACCTGGGGTCATTATTGTTATTGTTCTATATTTCTGTTCTATGGAATGTTGATATATTGTTTAATGTTAATAAAAGGCCGATACGGCCAATTTTTCATTCCAAAAGTTTGTCGGTCGTATCACTTTAGTGTTAAGGGGGATGCAAGGTTCTCTGGGCTGTAGAGCTCTATGAGAGCACATTTAGCACTACCTCTGTTATTCCTTAGTCATGGTTCAGAGATGTCAACTGTCCTAGAGTTTCTGGAGCTGTCCTTCATTTAGGTGGTCTGTCCCGATCATGCAGTGTCCCGGGCTGTGTCCTGGGATCACCGCAACACCCTTATTTGATTTACCATGCATGTACAGTAACTCAAAGAGTATCAGCTGAGGGGATTGTAGCCACATTCATGTGGGCCAGGAAGGCCAATAAAGTGGGTGTGGCCTTGAGAGGGGCCACCTGAAAAACAGAAAATGTTGTTATGTGTTAAGTGACTGGATCATAGGTGGCACGTGTCCTAGATTTTCTGGGACAGTCCTGCATCTGGGTAAGCTGTGCAGTGTCCCGGGCTGTGTCCTGGAATCATAGCATCACACTTATTTGATTTTCCATGCATGTACAGTAACTCAAAAAGAGTATCAGCTGAGAGGATTGTAGCTAAAAGTGGGTGGTGCCCACATCATTTGAGGGCAGGAAGACCAATAGTGGGTGTGGTCTTGGGTGGGGCCATCTGAAAAACAAATCAAAATGTTGTCATGTGTTATGTGACTGTATCATAGGTGCCAACATTCCTAGATTTCCATGACAGTCTTGCATCTAGGTGCTCTGTCCCAATCATACCCATTGTCCAAGGCTATGTCCCGGGATCACTGCATCACCCTTATTTGATTTGCTAAGCATTTACAGCAGTGGCGACCGGTGCTCAATATTTTGGCGGGGGGGGGCAAACTAAAGCCACTCCCCTGCAGGAGATGGACGGGAAGGCGGTGATCACCCCCCTCCACGGGAGATGGACGGGAATGTGCCGATCAACCCTCGTGGCAGAAGACTGAAGGCCTTACCTTAGGAAGCAGGGGAAAGGAAGAGCGGGGCCATTGCTTCTCCTCCTGGCTGAACAAGAAGTGTGTCCTGAGACCCGATTGGCCAGGGAGTCCTAATGCCAATCGGGTCTCAGGACCAACTTCCTGATTTGCCAGGAGAAGGATAAGGAAGACAATAGCGAATATTAGTTTGCTATTGTCACACAATTGGTGGGATCAGGGCGCATTGGTCTGCACCCCGAGCCCACCCCTTTTTGAAGCCAATTAGAGCCCCAGGCTCTAATCATGTGCTTCTAAAAAAACAAAACAAAAAAAAGCCCATTGGAATCCATGCATTTGGCGCCCTGCATGTAGATTAGGATTAGGGGGGCGGCACCCCTGCACCCCGTATGGATGGGCCGCCACTGATTTACAGTAACAAGTGTTATTAACTTGAATTAACGGGGATTGTAGCCACAAGTGGGTGATTTACGCATAATTATGGGTAGGACCAGGGCTGCTGTTAGAAATCATGGGGCACCATACAGCCTACCTGACAGGCCCCCCTCTGTCCCTTTCTCTACAGTCTCACCTGTCCAGATGAATGAATAGGAAGTGCTCTAAGGCTTCCTGCTCATTCACAAACTGAAGCGTATTAAGCACAGTTTACTATGCTTCAGCAATAAATGGACACAGGAGTGATTGGTACCAACTGTGTTCATTCAAGAAAGGAAGGGGCCAGTAAATGACATATTTACAATCCCCTTCCCCCACTCTCCAACCTGAAATATCCCCCTGTGTGCCCGCAGCAGCTGTCGGCAGTAGAGGAGGGAAGCCGGCACCACTGCGAGGAAAAGGGACACACAGTGGGGCCCAGAAAGCAGATGGAGGGGGCGCGCATGTGCTAGAGCCAATCCCCCCTGCAATGCAGCTGGAGGGAGGGAGTAGAGGTAAAGCCGGCAGCTCTGCAGGGGAAGGCAGAAGAGGATCAATATCTGCAATAAGACAGTACAGCTGGCCCTCCTGCTCAGCCCCCCTTTTGAACTAATGGGCCCGGGCCCAGTACAGGAGGGCTAACTGTACTGCCTTATCAGCGGCCCTGGGTAGGACCACCAGGAAAGTGGTTATGATCTTAGGCCAGACTACCTGAAAAGAATAAAATGTTGTTACGTGTTATGCAAATGGATCATAGATGCCAACTGTCCCAGAATTTCTTGGACAGTCCCACATCTAGGTGCTCTGTCCTGGGATCACAGCATCACCCGTATTTGATTTACTGAGCATGTACAGTAACTCAAAAAAGGGTATTAACTGAGAGGATCCTGGCTACAAGTGGGCGGTTGCTGCATAATTAGGGTCCACTCAGAAAGTGGGTGTGAACTAGGGTGGGGCCACCTGGAAAGTGGGTGTTATCTGGCTGGTGCTGCAAGGAAAGTGGGCATGTTATATGTGGGTTGTGGTGAAAAATAGAATAACATCTTGCCATGTGTGAATGGCTCATACATGGCAACTGTCCCAAATTTTCTAGGACAGTCCCACATTAAAGTGCTGTGTCCTGGGATCACAACATCACTGTTATTTGAGTTACTGAACAGGATATTGACTGAAGGGATTATAGCCACAAGCAGGCCGTTCCCCCATAATTAGGGGCAGAATCATCCAGAAAGTGGGTGTGATCTGGCCAGGGGCACCTGGAAAGTGGCTGTTATCTGGGTGGTGCTGCTAGAAAAGTGGGAGTGTTATGTGTGGGCTGTGGGAGGGGGCAGCCTGGATCCTCTTCTTTTTGGGTCCCCCCCACTGGCGGTCCTAGCTCTCCCCCCCCCCCCCCGCTGGATGCCCCCAGTAGCAAGCCTCTTTGGGGAACTTAAGCAGGCTTGCTCTTGAGCCACGTTCCTGTGAATGGACATTGTCCATTCACACACAAAGCATGGCTCGGCCCCGCCCCCTACTCTCCCCTCATTGGCTCACTGGCTGTGATTGACAGCAGCCGGAGCCAATAGCTCACGCTCACACTGCTGTGTGAGCCAATGAGGAGAGAGCTGTACCCAGAAAGTATTTTAACCCAGAAGGTTTTTTTTTTTACCTGAATGCATAGAATGCATTTAGGTAAAAAACCGTCTGCCATTAGAACCACTTTAATCAATATGATTAAATCTATGCAATAAAACTGTAAACCTTTATAATGAATTGTTAGGGGGTACCCTATAATAACTAGATTATTATACAGATATTAAGCCCTTTTTGGGGTTTCTGATGCCAGGAGGCAGGATTTATGATCATGTGACTGCCGTGATTGGCTGTCACAGCCGTCACATGATCGGAAAGCTTTCCGATAAGCGTCGGAAACCACGCCAGGAGCACGCAGGGTGACTGCTCTCAGAACAGGTTTGTTTGAACTTAGATACGTAAATATGCGGCCGCTTGGCATTAAGGCCCACTCACCGAGAGGCCGCACATTTGCGTACTCTCAGCGCTAAGAGGTTAAGATTTAGAGGTGTATTTATTTAAAAATTCACATACTGTAGCTATTCATCCCATGAAACTGCATGTAGATTTGTTGCCTGCAAATGCTGGCAAAATCAAATGTTATTAGGCTATTTTCTCTCCAGGGCGGATGTCCTTTATTCATAAAATACCACATTATGGGCACTAAATGGAGCAGATGATGATAATAAATATTTACCTTCTATGATCATTAGTGCCATCTAGTGGCCATAATGCAATATTTTCCTGATTCACTCTATTTATATGGATGAAACACATCTGATTTTGAGAGAAAATAGCCTGGCACCATACAATTTTTCTGGCATTTGCAGAGAAGCGATGTGCATGCAGTTTTGCAGGATAAACAGCTCTGTGATTTCCTTATCAATGCACCCCTTAGTGAACTGTGATAGATGATGGAGGACAGAGGACATGACTGTATATAATTCATGTGATTAAAATGAAATAAATAAATAAAAACTGATATTCCATATGTTGAAGTTTGTATTTGATTGTATTTTACATGGTGAAATGAAATAAAATGATACGGGATGATTTATGTACTTATGAATAGTATTTTGATGAGGAACATATATAACATGACATGTGTAACACGAGATAAACTGATATAATGGATATAATGGGAAAATTGCGCTCTCATTGAAAAGCGTCCAATCTGCTGGCAGCGCGCTGCAATCCGATCTCATGATAAATGGACGGCGATATATCTGAAAAAAATCCCTTCCCCGCCCGCTAACCACTTACAGCTGTTATTGTGCTCTGCAGTGTTTGGAGGGTCTGTGACGCTTTGGATTCCCAGAACGTGTTCTTGTTGGTGATCGGACTATGGGCAGCAGGTTTCGGCAGAGTAGGCTCAGCTATAGGCAGAGAGGTCATGTGGGCCGGCAAAGCTGCAAGGGAGAATGTAATGATCCTCAATACTTTAGGCCCCATACAGCTAGCTCCTTTAGGCCCCATTCACAGCAAGATCCTTTAGGCCCCATTCACAGCAAGATCCTTTAGGCCCTATTCACAGCTAGTTACTTTAGGCCACATTCACAGCTAGCTCCTTTGGGCCCCATTCACAGCCAGCTCATTTGGGCCCCATTCACAGCCAGCTCCTTTAGGCCCCATTCACAGCCAGCTCATTTGGGCCCCATTCACAGCAAGATCCTTTAGGCCCCATTAATCGCTAGCTCCTTTGGGCCCCATTCACAGCCAGCTCATTTGGGCCCCATTCACAGCCAGCTCATTTGGGCCCCATTCACAGCAAGATCCTTTAGGCCCCATTCATCACTAGCTCCTTTAGGCCCCATTCACAGCTAGTTACTTTAGGCCACATTCACAGCTAGCTCCTTTGGGCCCCATTCACAGCCAGCTCATTTGGGCCCCATTCACAGCCAGCTCCTTTAGGCCCCATTCACAGCCAGCTCCTTTAGGCCCCATTCACAGCTAGCCCCTTTAGGTCCCATTCACAGCTAGCCCCTTTAGGTCACATTCACAGCTAGTTACTCTAGGTCCCATTCACAGCTAGTTCCTTTAGGCCACATTCACAGCCAGGTCATTTGGGCCCCATTCAAATTTAGCTCCTTTAGGCCCCATTCACAGCTAGCTCCTTTAGGCCCCATTCATCGCTAGCTCCTTTAGGCTCCATTCCCCGCTAGCTCCTTTAGGCCCCATTCATTGCTAGCTCCTTTAGGCTCCATTCACCGCTAGCTCCTTTAGGCCCCATTCATTGCTAGCTCCTTTAGGCCCCATTCATTGCTAGCTCCTTTAGGCCCCATTCATCGCTAGCTCCTTTAGGCCCCATTCACAGCTAGCTCCTTTAGGCCCCATTAGGGTTGCCACATCATCCCTTTAATTCAGGACACATATGAAATACCCAGGTTCTGAGGCTAATTTAATGCAGATGAGGCACCAAGTGAGTTTAATTATCACCTTAATCAACCACAGAACCTGTGTAATTAGTATGTGTCCTGGATTAAAGGGATGATGTGGCAACCCTAGGCCCCATTCACAGCTAGTTACTTTAGACCACATTCACAGCTAGCTTCTTTGGGCCCCATTCACAGCCAGCACCTTTAGGCCACATTCACAGCTAGCTCATTTAGCTCCCATTCACAGCTAATTCCTTTAGGCCACATTCACAGCCAGGTCCTTTGGGCCCCATTCACAGTTAACTCATTTAAGCCCCATTCACAGCTAGCTCCGTTAGGTCCCATTCACAGATAGTTACTTTAGGGCCCATTCATAGCTAGCTCCTTTAGGTCCCATTCATGGCTAGTTATTTAGACCCCATTCACAGCTAGTTCCTTTAGGTCCCATTCACAGCTAGTTACTTTAGGTCCCATTCACAGCAACCTGTCAGATATAAATAATAGAGATATGTCCAGGAGATGTTGTGTGCCCCTTTGGACTTAACTCATAGCGTGCCTTCATTTTTACAAAGTGGCTGAATTCCTGGAGTTCAGCTTTAACCACTTCTTGAACGTGCTATAACTGAATGACAGCTGCAGCGCAGTCGTCTAGTTTTGGGAGGGCATCTATTGATTTACATTTAGAACCACGCCCCCACAAGCCCGCTGCGGCGCACATCTGGCGTGCTCTGTGATCGCTGTCTCCTTCGGACATAGCTGATCACAGATCGGGGTAAAGGGCCAATCACAGTGGCCCTTTACCATGTGATCAGCTGTATCGCAGCTTGACGGTTATCGTCATTCTTTTCCTCACGCGATGTTACAGCGTGAGGCGAGGAGAGACGGTAACCTAAAAGTGTGACAGAGGACATCTACACTGATAACCAGGACACTGAGGATCAGTGCCCCTATTATCAGTGCAACCACAACAGTGCCAATCAGTGCTGCCAATCAGTGCCCACCAGTGCAGTATATCAGTGCCACCTATCAGTGTCCTTCAGAGGCACCTATTAGAGCCCATCAGTGCTGCCTCATCAGTGCCCATCAGTGCAGCCTCATTAGCGCACATCAGCGAGGGAGAAAATGTACTTATTTGCTAAATTTTATATAGGAAATTAAGAAAAACATTTTTTAGTTCAAAAAGTTTCGTTCTTTTTTTCTTTTGTTTAGCAAAAAAAAAAAAAAAACCTCAGTGGTAATTAAATACCATGAAAAGAAAGCTCTATTTATGTGAAAAAAAAGATAAAAATGTCATATGGCGTTGCATGACCGCGCAATTGTTATTCAAGGTGTGACAGCACTGAAAGCTGAAAATTGGCCTAGGCAGGAAGGGGGTGAAAGTGCCCGGTAGGTAAGTGGTTAATCTTCTTTTGGCATAAAAAAAAAAGATAATGATTGCTTTTTTAAAAAAAAAAAAGAGTAAATAAAAAGATACAAATCTGCACCGGTAGTTGAAAGAGTGAAATTCTCATTTTCAGATGGAGTGATATTTACGAGGAGCGGTCGGTTTCTAAAAACACATGCCATACGGATCATTTGCAGTCTGGTGACAAAAGTAGCTTAGATTAAATGCAAAGTTCCTGCCGTGCCATGGACGGGGGCAATGCTCCCTCCAGAACAGGGGACAGCAGGAAGGGCCAGGCAGAATGAACCTTCCCGTTGAGTTGCTCTGTAATTGGATATATGAAGTAGGTGAAGGGGATTTGAGGAGAAATCATACAGAGGAGAGAGGAAATAAAACCCGACAGACAGCTTTTCGCTGTGTGATGAGGCAGCGAGCTGTCTGTGCGGATAAAAATAATTCACCGCGAGTGGCACGAAACATGTGGCGCATTTTACCGCTTGGGAAAAAAAAAGTCATCCGTTGCTCGGGTAACTTAGGAATCACACCGACATGACAACTCCCAGAGTCTTTCATCCGTGGAATACTAGATCAGCATCTTATGGAACTACAACTCCCAGCATGCCTGCTACAGCAGCTAATTGTCCTGATTAGGGCCAATAGGGATGAGCTGAACTGCCCTGGATTTGATTCGAGCAAGGCTCGGCGCGTCAGAGAAGTTTAATAGCTGAACCTAAATCCCCGTACACACGATGCGAATTTCAGATGGGAATATTCGTTCGGCAGCCTGCTCCTTTCAACAGCCGCTTTTGTTTTTTTGGACAGACAAAAGCTGGATGTTCAGGCTATAAAAATGTTTTCATACGACAACGCAACCTCCGATTTTTGTTCCATTAGTACTGTTTTCGTACGAAAAAAATCGTACGACAGAGACTACGCATGCTCAGAAACGAAAAAAAGATGCAAAAATATTCAAAACATTACGTCACTTCTGACGCTGAGTTCGGTCGTACGAAAATTTTCGTATCGTTAGTACGCTCTTCACTTTCGACATGAGACAAGCATCCAACAAAAAAAAAAAACGGACGTTCTGTCGTCCAAAAGTCGGACCATGTGCTTAAATCCCATTGAAAGACGCCAAATCCGTCCAATCAAAAATGCTCACTTTCTGGGTTAATAGGCAAGAGGGTGTAAAAAAAAATAAAATAAATGGCATGGAGGTGGGCACTGCCCTGGGAAACATGTACCGATTAAAAAGAAAATGTTGAAAAATTCTGTAGGCCAGCAGCAATGATAGTTCTTTTTAATGCTTAGGCTCCATGCTGCCCCTCCTGGCAGTAGCGTTTTGTCAGAAGAAATGCTGGATGAGTGCAAATGCCTTTAAACATTTAGGCGTGTCCAGCAATTGGGCACTAATTCATTTCACTGGCCAGAATAATAACTTAATCTGGCCATTGAAATTAATTAATGCTTGACACACTTAGGGTTAATGCGCATTTTGACGCGTTTGCGTGCGCCAAACATTTTTTCTGCCAAATACACTGCTGCTCCTGGACATGCTGGCAGTGGGGTTTCTAAATGCCCCTAAATGCCTATGTGGGCATTTACACATAGGCTAACATGGAGGGGGTGTTTAGAGGCAGAGAAAAACACCATATGACCCCAAAAGCAGCGTTTTTAGTGCTCAGTGTGCATGAGGCCTTAAAGTGAAATGTTAAAAACATCAAATTCCTTTAAATAATATGTCTGGTGGGTGTCCTAATACTGCCTGTGAAAGGTCGAATCTCTATGATGTACAGATAACGCTGCAGCAGCACTGACATTTACAAAGAAAAAGGGCATTTAACCATTTGCTGACCATGCTATAGCCGAAAAAGATGGCTACAACGCAGTCCTCCAGTTCTGAGAGGGCATCCAGGGAGAGTGCCTATCAGTGCAGCCTTATCAGCACCAATCAGTGCAGCCTCATTAGTGCCCATCAGTGCAGCCTCATCAGTGCAGACTATTAGTGCCCATCAGTGCAGCTGCATTAGTGCCCATCAGTGCAGCCTATCAGTGCCCATCAGTGCAGCCTCATTAGTTTCCATCAGTGCAGCCTCACCAGTGCCCATCAGCGCAGTCTCAATAGTGCCCATCAGTGCAGCCTCATCAGTGCAGTCTATCAGTGCCCATCAGTGCAGTCTCATTAGTGCCCATCAGCACCCATCAGTGCAGCCTCATTAGTGCTCATCAGTGCAGCCTATCAGTGCCCATTATTGCAGCCTCATTAGTGCCCATCAGCGCAGCCTCATCATTGCCCATCAGCATAGCCTCATCAGTGCCCATCAGTGCAGCCTCATCAGTGGCCATCAGCGCAGCCTCATCAGGGCCCATCAGTGCAGCCTCATCAGTGCCCATCAGTGCAGCCTCATTAGTGCCCATCAGTGCAGCCTATCAGTGCCCATCATTGCAGCCTAATCAGTGCCCATCAGTGCAGCCTCATCAGTGAAGAAGAAAAATTATTTTTTTTCAGCCTTTTTTCATTTGTTTAGCAAAAAATAAAAAAACCCAGTGGTGATTAAATACCACCAAAAGAAAATGTGAATTTTTAATAACAATTTGTAGAAAAAAATATTTATACCTTTTCAAACTATTATGGAATCATTCCTAAGCTGCTAAAAAATATCCTTGAGGGAATCATCCTACTGAAATACCACCAAAAGAAAGCTCTGTCTAAAAAAAATGATAAAAATGTCATATGGGTACAGTTTTGCATGACTGCACAATTGTCATTATAAATGCGACAGCACTGAAAGCTGAAAATTAGCCTGGGCAGGAAAGGTGAGAAAGTGGTTAACCACTTCAAGACCGAGCATCTTTTTGAGATTTGGTGTTTACAAGTTAAAATCAGGTTTATTTGCTATAAAATTACTTACAACCCCCAAACATTATATATGGCAGTCATTGCAATACTTTGTCACACCGTATTTGTGCAGCAGTCTTACAAGCGCAATTTTTTTTTTGTTAAAAAATAAGACAAGAGTAAAGATAGCCCAATTTTTTCCATATTGTGAAAGATAATGTTACGCCGAGTAAATTCATACCCAACATGTCATGCTTCAAAATTGCGCCCGCTCGTGGAATGGCGACAAATTTTGGCACTTAAAAATCTCCATTGGCAACGTTGAAAAATTCCTACAGGTTACCAATTACAGAGTAGGGCAAGTGATAAAATGATTGCTCTCTCTCTAACGATCGCGGCGATACCTCACATGTGTGATTTGAACGCCATTTTCATATGCAGGCGGAACGGGAAGCTTAAAAAATTTTTTATTATTATTTATTTATTTTACTTTTTATTTTTACGCTGTCCTTTTAAAAAAAAAATTGTGATCGCGGTTATTCCTATTGTAAACATTCCTTATAATAGAAAAAAGCATGCCAGGACCTTTTAAGGCCTCATACACATGGACATTTCTTAAAAAATAAACAAAACGTCGGGCCCGACGTCAAGGGAAAAAAATCGGCGTTTTGCGGCGTTATGCATCGGCGTTAGTGAGCGTTAGTGAGCGTCGGCGTCAATAGGCGGTTTTTAAAATAAAATCATCCCTGCTATTTTTCAACCTAAAAACGTTGGCATCAAAAAACGCCGGTTAACGCCGGTACAATATTAGTTGGCGTTTGTTGGCGTTTTGTGGCATTGGCGTCAAAAAATGCCAAAACGTTACAGCCTCAGAACGCGATGGCCGTGGGTTCTAGTTTCAGCTCACTAACGCCGACGCCATCTAAAGCTCAAAAATATCAATGTTTTTTATGGGGCCATTGACTAACATGGAGAGCTGCAAAAAACGCCAGAAAACGCCGGCGTTAAAAAACGTCCGTGTGTATTAGGCCTTAATATGAGATCCGGAGTCAAAAAGACCTCACATCTCATATTTACACTTAAATGCAATTAAAAAAAAAAGTGACGCTTAAAAAAAAAAAATGTCTCCTTGTGACTTGTGAGGTCGCTTCTGCCCTGCAATGCTATGGAGCCGAGTGGGCAGCATCTTCCGCTCACTCAGCTCACAGGCACTGGGGAGACATGATCGGATCGTGTCCGCTGCTACCAGCAGGTCCGGTAAGTGGCGGAGATGACCATAGCGTGGCAGGAGGGGGGTCCCCTCTCCCGCCCCCCAATAAAAGTGATCTTGCAGTGAATCTGACACAGAGACCACTTTTATCTGAAAAGATGACCGCCCGCTGTTCAAAAAAATACTGGGGTTATGGTAGCTATCTGCTGCCATAGCAACGGTATTCAACGGCAAAGTACCGCCATATAATGACGGCTGGCGGTCCGGAAGTGGTTAAAATTGTCAACAAATGACATTCCATTCTTGAATTAAAAAATAAATAATCACACGCAGACCCCTTCAATGGGTCCCTCCTTTGTAGGGGTTTTTAGCGCTGTTTTTTTAAATATTATTTGGAAATGCCACTTTTGCAGGACATCATATTGCAAGAATGTAAAAAAAATGTGTACGCCCCCCCCCCCCCCAAAAAAAAAAAAAAATACATACCAGATCCTATTGAGTTGGTATGGATTTTAAGGGAGTACCTCACATCAAAAAAAATTGTGAGATCCCTCTAAAAATGTATAACAGACCCTTAATCTGAGCATCACACAGGCTGGTTGGGAAAGAAAGGGGGTGGGGGGGCATCTACCACGCCCCCACCTTGAACCATACCAGGCTACATGTACTCAACATGGGAGGTGCCTTGTCCCAGTGTTGATGAGGATAAGGGCCTCTTCCCCACAACCCTGGCCGGTGGTTGTGGGGGTCCGTGGGCGAGGGGTTTATCAGAATCTGGAAGCCACTTTCATAAATAGGGCCCCCCCCCCATATATCACCCTGCCTGTCACCCTGATATATACACCCAAACGTTTGACAAGTCCTTTACTTTATTAAAAAAATATTAAAAAGCCCCTTGTAAATTGATCATCAAGATGCCCACTGTCTGCCGACTCGTCAAAAAACCAAATGCCAACAACCATGCGCACAGACCGATCCCAATGCTACCTATGGTCTGTAAAATTCTAAAGGGGTCATTGGTGGAGTAACCTGCAGAATATATCAATACGTCTCTGTGAATGGGGAAATGAGATGGCACATTGCTCTGCAGATCTCTAGAGAGGTTGGTGATGCAATAATCTGCAGATTGTACCCTCAATATGGTGAACAAATTGTTGCAGATAATATGGATCCGATTCTGGGTGAAGCGGTGGAGACCTCTCTTATGATCTCAGTCTGTAGGGTCTTTCCATCTTATTATATGAAGTGCGTCTCTCCGGTACTCAATGGCACTCACAGGGCTCTTAGATGGGTCTCTCGAGCAGAGCGGTCAGCCTACGCATTTCACTCTGTACTTTGGGCCAACTATGGGAAACATCTTATCACAAAGTACATTTCTGAGTTCAGACGGATACATTGTTTCAAGTGGGGCTCCCTATCTATCATCACCTTTCATCAGACACAACCATTAATTCCCAGATATCACTGGCACAGCTCCCTCTACTGGTGCTTCCAGAATAAATGGAAACCCCAAAATACATCCCCCTGAAAAATGTAAACCTTGCAAATGCAGCTAAAAGTGACTGCTGGCCTCTTAAATGAACCACAAAACAAAATTAAAAACAAAAAGCCCCCAAGAAAAAAAAGTATTCAAAGGGATTGATTACTCAAGAAGCTAACAATCAAACTTAAAGTTAATTTATATTACAGGTTAATTAAAACAAACAAACATGTTATGCGTATTTGCTCTGTGCAATGGTTTTGCATAGAGCAGCCCCCAATCTTCTTCTCGGGTCCCCCACCGGAGCTCCTGGCTATTGACCAGTGTGCCCAATAGCAAGCCTATGGGGCAACACTGCATGCTCGCTCCTGAGCCCTGCTCTATGCGCCCATAAGACACGTAGAGGCATGGCTTGGCCCGTCCTCCCCCCCCCCCCCGCTCTCTCCACATTGGCTCACTGGCTGTGATTGACAACAGTGGGAGCCAATGGCTTCTGCTGCTGTGTCTCATCCAATGAGGAGAGAGAGACCTGGGACAGTCGAGGCTCTCATGTACATCGCTGGATTGTGAGGGGGCTCAGGTGAGTATTAGGTGGGGCAGTGGGGGGGAGTGGCACACAGAAGGTTTTTTACCTTCATGCATAGAATGCACCTTCAGCCTTTACAACCACTTTAATAACAGACCCTAATCTCTCTCTCTATGCAGTTTGTCCTTATCCTTTCCCTAGAGCGTCTTCTAATTCACTGACACTATGGGATGTATGTATTTTTAAAAAAAAATCACAGACCTATTTGTCCTGTGAAACTACATGTATGTTTGCTCTGTGCAACGTGGAGCAGAATCGAATGTTATTAGGCTATTTTCTCTCCAAGTTGAATGTTTTTCATAGAATAACTCGGGAACATACTACATTACGGCCACTAGATGGAGCCAACTATCATAGAAAATAAGTATTTCCTATGATCACCAGCTCCATGTAGTGGCCATAATGCAGTATTTTCCTGATTCACTTTTTATTGCATGAATGAAAAACACTCAACCTGTAGAGAATATAGGATTATGACATTCATTTTTACTCCTATTCACAGACAATGAATGAACATGCAGTTTCACAGGACGAATAGCATTTTTTAAAATAAATACTCCCCTATGTCTAAATGTATTTCTGATTTATTACCTCCAGACAATTTCATCCTTTAAATCTAATATACATTTTCGAGATGATCCTTGGGTGCACCAAAAATAGCTTGGTGTGTTTTTTATTTAGGATATAATACTATTGAACATGTTTGCTTGTATGGAGGAACATACAAGATCAAATACATTATAATTTCATACCGTCTATCTATTTTAAAGATTCTGTCAATAGGATCACAAATGAATAGCCCCTTAAGAGATAACTGTAAAAAAAAAGACTTTTGTAGAAATATTTATCTTTAATAGAGATTTACCATGTAGTACATTTTTATGCCACTAGATGTCCTCATTCTGATGGCCAGTATCATTCAACCCACTGCCCAAGTTGTCCCGGATGAGCCCCCAACTTGTGACTGGACAGTAAAAACAGAGAAGCACAGTGAGCTGGCCTCTCTGTCACTCTGCTCTCTTCTCCTATCAGTATGCTTCCTGTCATCGCATGAACTGATTGGCTTCTTGTGCCGATTCTCCTTATTTCATATTGAGCCCTGCTGTACAGAAACTAAAAGAAGCGTATAACAGGTCAAATTCAGGTACCTACATTGCTTGCATGTATCAGCAGCTCACAGAGTTCCTCTTTAAAGTTCACTCTGAAAATTGGCCAAGGCACCCCACCCCCGCTTCTATGCGTCTCCTGGGGTAAAAATGTGGCCACTACTGGAGTTACCTAGAAATCTGTGTGATTAGTGAAATAAGCTATAATTTAATATTGGTCTTAGCTGCAGCCTCTTTATTGAATGTCCCTCACCCAACAGGTTGTTATAGTTGGCTCGGTCGGCGTACGGAATTGCGAATGGCGGTTCTATTTTATCTTCGGTGCTGGAAGTCATAAGGACCGGCTGTTACTGAAACGAGGTGCCAAAGATCAAATACCAGCTGAAGTATCTCTCATTTATTGGCCGTTATTAACCCCCCCGCCTCTTTACGGCTTTTATATTTTTTCTGCCCAGACGGCTTTGGCGCAGCCTTAAAAATACAATAATGTTAAACAAAAGGAATGTCAGAAGGTGATCTCATCCGGACGCATGAAAGCGAGAAAATCCACGGCAAGCGGGTCTTGAAATGAAGCCAAGTCAACCTGATTTCTGAATTCCATTTTTCACCCGGCAGGCGTGCAGACGTGGTGTCACTCCCTCGCGCCATGTAGAAAAACTTTCATGACAGGTCTTCCCCTCCCCCTAATGGAGAAATAATGTTGACGGGAGAATGAAGAGACCTGTGCACAGTTGAGAGCATTGTTTAATGAATTGTATTAAGGTATGAGTAAAATTTGGTTTAAAGTGTATCTAGGAAATGGTTAGGAGGAAATGGTTAAAAATCTTTTTTATTTCCTATGATCATAAGCTCCACCTAGTGGCCATAAATGGTGATAATCCCCATAAGGTGTCTACGACGTTATATTTGCTATGATCATCAGCTCCACCTAGTGGCAATAAGTGGTGATAATCCCCATAATGTGCCTAATATGCTTAAAGAGGAAGTAAACCCAGATGGGGTTTACTTCCTCTATGTCCCCCTGCAAAGTAGAAACATAATGGGCTACTATGCATCGCATACTAGCCCATTATGTGCCACTTACCTGCAAACGAAGCCTGCGACGTCCAGTAATGTCCCCTCTGCTGGCGGCGTTCATCTTCAGCCCCTCTTCCTTTCCCAGGCCGCGACTCCATCACTGAGCGCGGGAGCCGCCAGTCACGGCACGGTTTCAGTGGAGGAACTTCACACAGGCCGTTTCTTCACTGCGCATACGCCGACATGGCGTCGGCACAGCTTCAACACTGCATATCTCCTGAACCGTGCAGGTTTGAGAGATATGCAGGGCACCTACAGGTAAGCCTTATTCTAGGCTTACCTGTAGGATAAAGTGGTTGTCACAAGTTGACTACCACTTTAATTTCCTATGATCATAAGCTCCACCAAGCGGCCATAAGTAGTAAATAATTCCCTAATGTGTCTAATACATTTCATTTCCTATGATCTTCAGCTACATCTAGTGGCCATAAATAGTGAATAATCCCCATAATGTGTGTAATATGTTTAGTTTCCAATGATCATCAGCTCCATTCAGTGGCTATAAGTGATGTAAAATGCACGTAATGTGTCTAATATATTTCATTTCATATGATCGTCAGCTCCACCTAGTGGTTATAATTGGTGAATCATTCTTGTTATGTGTCTAATATGTGTTTGTTTCCTATGATCATCAAGCCCACCTAGTGGCCATAAAAGGTGAATAATCCCCATAAAGTGGGTTTCCTCCCACACTCCAAAGACATGCTGGTCGGTTAATTAGATCCTGTCTAAATTGGCCCTAGTATGTGTATAAATGTGAGTTAGGGACCTCAGATTGTAAGCTCCTTGAGGGTAGGGACTGATATGAATGTACAATGTATATGTAAAGCGCTTCGTGAATTGACAGCGCTATATAAGTACCTGAAATAAATAAATAAATAAAGTGTCTAATATGTTTCATTCCCATGATCGTCAGCTCCATCTAGTAGCCACAGATGGTATGATTGAGGTATTTCATGAAAATACTGCACTATGGTCACTGGAGCTGATCACCATAGGAAATAAACATATTGCAAACATTATGGGAATTATCACTTATGGCTACTAGGTGGAGATGATGACCATAGGAAATTAAACATATTAGACACATAACGGAATTATTTGCCACCTATGGCCACCAGGTGAAGCTTAAGATCATAGTAATTAAACATATTGGACACATTCTGGGGATTATTTACCACTTATGTCCACTAGAAGAAGCTAATAATCATAGGAAATTAGACACATTATGCGGATTATTTACCATTTATAGCCACTAGATGGAGATGATGATCATAGGAAATTAAACATATTAGACATATTATGGGAATTTTTCCCCAGTAATGGGCACTACATGAAGCTGATGAACATAAGAATTAAACATATTAGACACATTATAGGGATTATTCACTACTTACAGTCACTAGGTGGAGCTGACTATTATAGGAATTAAACATATTAGACACATTATAGGGATTATTCACTATTTACAGCCACTAGGTGGAGCTGACTATTATAGGAATTAAACATATTAGTCACATTATAGGGATTATTCACCATTTATGGCCAATAGGTGGAGCTGATGATCATAAGAAATGAAACATATTAGACACCTTCTGGGGATTATTCACCACTTATAGCCACTAGGTCAGTGGTTTTTAACTCCTGTCCTCTGGACCCACTAACAGGCCAGATTTTCAGTATTACCTTGGGAAGATGCAGACTAGAATATTGCAATCATTGAGCAGTAAATGATATCACCTGTGATGTATTTTAGTTATCTTGCAAACCTGGCCTGTTAGTGGGTCCCGAGGACAGGGGTTGAGAACCACTGCTCTAGGTGGAGCTGATGATCATAGAAAATTAAACATATTAGATATATTATGGGATTTTTTTTTCTCCACTCATGGGTGTTACATGAAGCTGATGATCATAAGAATTAAATAAACATATTAGACAAATTATGGGGATTAGTTGCTACTTATGGCCACTAGGCAGAGCTAATGATCATAGAAAATATAACACATAAGACATATTATGCAAATTATTCATCACTCATGAAGCTAATGATCATAGCAATTAAACATATTAGACACACTACAGAGATTTTTCGCTACTTATGGCCACTAGGTGGAGCTGATGATCACAGGAAATCAAACATATTAGACACATTATGGGAATTATTCATTACTTATAGCCACTAGGCAGAGCTAATGATCATAGAAAAAAATCATATTAGACACATTATGGGGATTAATAGAAATAGCTGAACAAACACTGAGACATTTTGCACAGCGTTCCTTTTTTATAAATAAACCCGTAGAGAGAGAGAGAGGAGCAGTAAAGTACGTTCACTGTGCAGCGCTACTAAGGAGGAAGCAGAGCCTGCATATGTAACAGGAAAATGCTGTCCAGTGTACATATATAATTGTAAACTCACGTCAATAAGATTATTCTTGTTAAGCTGATCACATTTACACAAGGATCAGATAACGGAATATGCTTAAAAATCTCAGAATCTCCTTGTAATCTGTATCCGGCTTCAATCGCTTTACATTCTTTGCATGAAATTCATCATTCTCCAATTTATGTGACTCCTCTTTGGGTGCCAGAGAGATGAGTGTTTGCCAGACTTTCCTGGATACACCCAACTGCTGGGCCTGGCCAGGAAAGATAGCTGTGAATCAGTGGTGAGGAATCCTGATAAAAACATATTAGAGTTCTAATCACGATGGGATGAAGTCCTTGGCCAGGAGGACTGGGGGAATATCAGCTCAGGATGTTCTCCTTCTGGAGGAGAACCTAAAGGAGCTATAAATCACTTTCCTCCTGGTACAACCAAGACCTGCTCCCACTGAGGAATCCAGGAGCTGCCCCAGAGCTTGTAGGTGATTACATTTCTATCTTTATATGGCCGATATAAACCATCAAAGGTCTTCATGAGTCGTAAATTACAATGAAAATATTCAGCATTGTGCTGAGCGAAATACCGTAGACTACCTGTCTCCTTTCCTGAAGATGTTCCCTCTACAACAGTGGTTCTCAACTCCGGTCCTCGGGACCCACCAACAGGGCAGATTTTAAGTATTACCTTGGGGAGATGCAGACTAGAATACTGCAATCACTGAGCAGCAAATTATATCACCTGTGATGTATTTCAGTTATCCTGCAAACCTGGCCTGTTAGTGGGTCCTGAGGACCGGAGTTGAGAACCACTGCTCTACAAGGATGAACTGTTGGATTCCAGACTTCCAAGTGGTGGAACATCTGCGATTGAGAATGAGCAACAGTAGGAGTTTTTGTATCACCAAATTTTGACAAAATTATGCCATTCATTAACCACTTCAGCCCCGGAAGGATTTCACACTTTAGGACCAGAGCACTTTTTGCAATTCGGCACTGCGTCGCTTTAACTGACAATTGCGTGGTCGTGCAACGTTGTACCCAGGTCCAGCTTAACATAGGAGCTATTGGAGCTGCAGCTCCAGGCCCTTCCTTAAGATAGGCCCAGTCCAATAGTATGAGTGAGTCACTAATACTGCCCAGCCCTGCTCTGTATGCAGTGTACGCATTATTGATATGTAAATTGCGGCAGCATATTTAATTTGTTTTAACAAAAAATGGTTTGCATTTTCATTTTATTTATTTCCATAAAAAGGCCCACCAAAATCCTTAGCACCAGGTCCATGATGCTTTTTATCCAGCCCTGGTTGTACCCAAACAAAGTTTGCGTCCTTTTTTTCCCCACAAATAGAGCTTTCTTTTGGTGGTATTAATAAATTATAAATAAAAAAAGAGCGACAATTTTGCAAAAAAATCAATATTTCTTACTTTTTGCTAAAATACAAATCCAAAAAAAATATAAAAAAAACATTTTTTCATCGGTTTTGGCCGATTTATATTCTTCCTCATATTTTTGGTTAAAAAAAATCACAATCGGCATTTATTGATTTGTTTGCGCAAAAGTTGCCGCGTTACGGAGGATGAGAATTATTTCTGGGGTTTTTCATTTTTTTTTAAATTTTTTACTAGTAATGGCGGTGATCTGCGATTTTTATCAGTACTGCGATATTGCGGCGGACATGTCGGACCATTTTGACACTTTTTTGGGACCATTGGCATTTATACAGCGATCAGTGCTATAAAAATGCACTGATTACTGTGTAAATGCCATTGGCAGTGAAGGGGTCAACCTTCAGGGGGCGCTCTAAGGGTTAACTGTGTTCCCTAGGCGTGTTCTAACTGTATGTGGGCTGGGCTGGCAGGGGGAGGGGAGTGATTGCGGCTTCCATATACAGGAAGCCTGTGATCACAGCCATTCCCCCTCTATGAGAATGTAGATATCATGTTTACATACAGGGACCTCCGTTCTCTCACTGCGGGGGGGCCATCGCGGGTAACCGGCGGTGATCGAGTCTGCCCTACCTGCTCCCTGGCCCCTCCCCCGGACACAGTGAGCTAGTTATCGCCATCGTCATATGACAGCGGTTTGCGATAATGAGCCACCTTGTCGCCAGCAAACTGCGGTCGTCGTGGGCTGTGCTACTGTGCTCTGACAGGAGGACTCCCCCCCCCCCCCAGAACACATCAGTCAGCGCTCTCAGCCACTGGCAGCATTTTTCTCAAAAGACCATGACTAAAACTAAATCGAAATTTGATGCCAAAATTAACACTGGTGTGCACAGCCCTCAATACCTTCCCTAATCCTATCAACCTCCTCAGGCTGGATTCACACCTGTCCGTTGCGAATTCCAGCCTGTTTGCTGCCGGAAAGGGGCGGAGCCACGTTCGGCGGCTCCTGTCCGTTCCCACAGCGCAGCAGCTGCGGGAAGAGAGATGGGGAGGAGCCACAAGCAGGGGAAATATCCCTGTTCAGTGCGGAGTGCATCTCGGTGTTAGATGCGCTCCCACTGGACTCAATGGGCTGGGAATTCGCACCGCATTGCACAAAAAACGTGTGCGTTTTTTGTGCAATGCGGAGTGCGAATGCACCGCACATATGTGAACCGGACACATTGAAAACAATGTATTTTCAAGTGTCCTGCGAATTGGATGCGGTTTAAGCCTCATCCAATTCGCATAGGTGTGAACCCAGCCTCAGTCTTAACCTCTCCGTGCCCATGCAACAGCCTAAAAGACGGTTACAGCGTGGGCCTATATTGCCAGAAGGGTGTCCATGTACGTCCTTCTGTGCATGAGCTGCCTGTGTGCCCCCTGTGGGCCGCGTGCAGCGCGCTCTGTGATCAGTGAGTCCCTGGCCTCTTACCACGTGATCAACTATCAGCCAATGACAGCTGATCACGTGATGTAAACAGAAGCAATAATTGGCTTTTTTTTTTCACGCTGACAGACAAACAAAAGCAGACTATTGGCTGCAAATGAGACATCGGTCCCGCACATGGAGAGCCACTGCCGCCTCATCAGTGCCTACCAGTGCCACCTACCAGTGCCCATAAGTTCTGCTAAGCAGTACCCACCAGTGCCACCTATCAGTGAGCATCAGTGTCACCAATCAGTGCCCATCAGTGCCTCATCATCAGTGCCATCTATCAGTGCTGTGTATCAGTGTCACCTACCAGTGCCTATCAATGCCACCTATCAGTGTCCATCAGTGCCACCTATCAGTACCACCTATCAGTGCCCTTCAGTGCCACCTATCAGTGCCCATCAGGGCCACCTATCAGTGCAGCCTCTTCAGTGCCTCCTGATCAGTGCCCACCAGAGCCGCCTCATCAGTGCCCATCAGTGCCACGTATCAGTGCCCATCAGTGCAGCGTATCAGGGCCCAATAGTGCAGCCTCATCAGCTCACATCAATGAAGGAGGGAAATTACCTGTTTGTAAAATTTTATAGCAAACTATGAAACTGTTTTTTTTCTTCAAAATTTTTGTTTTTTTGATTTGTTTAGCAAAAAATAAAAATTCCAGTAATGATTAAATAGCACCAAAAGAAAGCTCTATGTGTGTGAAAAAAAATGATACAAATTTCATATGGGTACGGTGTAGCATGACCGCGCAATTGTCATTCAAAGAGTGTGAGCGCTGAATGCTGAAAATTGGCCTGGGCAGGAAGAGGGTAAAAGGGCCCAGTAAGCAAGTGGTTAAAACTAACCCTAACACTATTCTTAAAGCATATATATATCATTAGGAAACTATGGAATCTTCAAGATAACGTCCATATGTCTAGCAAGATGATCACAGTGGTAGGGTGTAAACTTTCAGGGCCATGCAGGACCCCCTTCATCAGGCATGTAATCACAAAACATGGCATCCTATTACTTTGATGTGGTCATCTTAATAAACATTTGGATATTATCTGAATGATCCATGGTGTGCTGGTGATATGCTGTGTGCTTTGTTACCAGTCTCCACATAAGCACATGCTTACTCCTTACCTTTTCCAGGAGTGTGTGCGGTGGAAATATTGTACTGTAGCGCCGTCTACTTTTAGGTAGGTGCTAGGTGTTAGGATTTTGGTAGGTGAGGTAAATTTAGTCAGGCTTGACGAAAAGTCCGGCCTGATTGTTTTGATCCTGGGCAGGGGAGTGGCCTAGGGAGTGGCTGGAGACTCACGGGTCTCTTGGTTAATTCCTCTTTGCTTCTAGGGGGTTCTAGAAGAAAGGGTGGAGAAGAGAGGTGGAGCTGCCTGGGGTAATTGGGGAGTCCTGACCAATCCCCAACTTGGATTGACAGGAGGCAGGCGTCCTTAAATACCTGGGGTCAGCCCAGCCAGGGAGGAGAATTTGGGTGGAAGAACTGGGAGATGGTCACTAGTTGAGGTGATCTATGAGGGAGCCCCCAGTCTGGGGGGGGTGACCTTGGGTCTGGAGGCTCTGGAGTGGAAGGGACCCCATAGTACATCCCATGGGGAGTCCTGACCAAGGAGCAGGAGAGAGCAATGGAGTGATGCTGTTGGGCAAGTCTCCAGGAGGGATCCACCAGGTGTCGGTGAGTGACACACTCTTCAGATTGGGGAGAAGAGAGACAGTCTGAGTAGAGTGCAAGAACCAGTTGGGACTGTGGTGTCACTGGGCATGGCAGTGGAGTTGGGTCACTGCAGCCAGAAGGGTTGGCAGAGCCTGAAGAAGGGACTGACTGGGAGCTAGCTAGCACACATTGTACATTTTGCTACACTAGAGGGGTCCATGACCCCTGCCTGTAATGGGCGGTTCACCAAGGCCTGGCCAGAGGCAGGCCTCGCCATGTGCAAGCTAGGCCTGAGAAGTATTGTGCAGGAGAGAGGAAAGAAGAGTATATACAGGAGTGTATATAGATGGTTCAGTGTAAGAACTGTTGATCTATTGGTGCATCTCATAAACATCCTATACTGCATCCAAGTTAAATTCCCTATTAAGAAAAAAAAAAAAAAACGCAAGTACCGACCTGTTCTCCCTGACTACGGATGTGTGGAAAAGAGTGATTTAGGGCAGTGTGACAAGTGAACCACTATTTCCAGCGACCCCTTTGGGGGGCATGGCTACAGTAGGCTAACACAATTCTTAATCATAACGCTAACCCAAATAATAACCCTAATACTATTTCTATTGCTAATCCTAACACTATTCCTAACACTGCCCCTAACTCTAATGCAATCCTTAATCTCAATGGCAAACCAATGCAAACTCTAACACTTTCCTTAACCTAAAGCTAACCCTAACACAATTTTTAACCCTACCCCTATTACTAACACTGACCCTGATTGCACCGTTTCCCATTGGTCACAATTTCATTGATTCTGGTTCCATATTGGGGTTCACTGGGGAATAGTAACTTACTCTGTTGGTGATCTTCATTCTCTTCTCTTGGTGGACTGGTGAAATTGAGTAAAGGTGTGATCCACTATACCCAGTGACTCCCTGACAATCACCTCTACAGGAAACCTTGAAGTACATCTGTGCTATGGCTATGCAGGGCATACCTGAAAATGATAGTTTAGAGGAGGAGTCAGAGAGAAGGAGTCAGCAACCTTTTTCCACTAAAGGGCCAGATTCAATGTATGTGAACGCATGGAGGGCCGTATAATATAATGCTAATAAATGAAGATAATAATCTGGGCTCCTTTACATTACACAGCCCCACACCTCTGGACCCCTTTACATTACATAGCTCCGCACCTCTGGACCCCTTCACATTGCACAGCACGGCACCTCTGGACCCCTTTACATTACACAGCCCCCGCACCTCTGGACCCCTTTACATTACACAGCCCCCGCACCTCTGGACTCCTTTACATTACACAGCCCCCGCACCTCTGGACCCCTTTACATTACACAGCCCCCGCACCTCTGGACTCCTTTACATTACACAGCCCCCGCACCTCTGGACCCCTTTACAT
>BLSH010242272.1:288840-300942 GCA_018402905.1 Glandirana rugosa
CCCCCCCCGCACATCACACAGCCCTCCTCCCCCATGTTATGCTTTAAAATTGCGCAAACTCAGGGAATAGCAATGAGCTACGGTACTTACAAATCTCCTTAGGCGACACTTTAAAATTTTCTACAGGTTACCAGTTTAGAGTTGTGCTAGAATTATTGCTGTCGCTCTAGCGATTGTGGTGCTACCTCACATGTGGTTTGAACACTGTTTACAATTGCGGTCGCAACGTATGTATGCGCTCGATTCTGCGTGCGAGCACAGAGGGATAGGGTGCTTTAATTTTTTTTATTTCATTTTTTTTTTTTACACTGTCCCTGTAAAAAAATTCTGATCACTTTTATTGCAGTCACAAGGAATGTAAACATCCCTTGTGACAGTAATAGGCAGTGATAGGTACCCTCTAATGGAGGGATCTGGGATGTGGACCCCAAATCCCTCTTTTCCACTTAAAAGCATTCAGATAGCCAAGATTGGCTGTTTTGAATGCTGCCATTTTTTTAAAATTTGACGCCTTTAAGTCTTCAGTAAACCAGAAGTGATGTCATAACATTGCTTCAGGTTCCTAGATCCGAGACCCGTTCGAAGCCGAAGTGCTGGCTGTTGCTCGGGCCTGTCGGTTGAACGGGAGAGCCAGGGCAAGCTGCGGCAGGTGGCAGCGGCGGTAGTTATCCCAAGAAAGCCGACTGGGGATAAAATGTCCGCAGGCCGGGTGCATGTGAATTCATCACGTGCACAGTAGAGGCTGGACATTTAGCGGCGGTGGGCCAGGTGTGGCCGGCGGGCCGTAGGTTGCCGACCCCTGGTTTAGAGAATGTTATTCCATTCAAATAATGCAATAAAAATATTAATTTGTGGCTAACATGGTTCAGAGGCTCAAGGATGCCTCCTTCCTTTATATATTTAATAATGTACACTAAAATATGCAATGAATAATAAAATGCATAGGTTATTGCATTACGTATTGCAATTTATTATTATTGCATTGGCGACATGTGTAGACTTTTGTTGCAATATTTTAATGGAATAAACAATATTCAGAACAGAGATGAGCCATGAATATTCTGGATGGTCTTCGGCTATTTCCCTGCAACCAGAGCCCACATTTGTTGCTGTGATCTGCTTGCCCATTGCTGACCCAGCCTGCCTCTGAACTAGTTTCTGCTCTGCTTTCCTGTTGATCCAGACTTCATCTTTATTTGTTTGTTCATTGATGACTCAGCTAGTTCCTAACTGCGGCTCATCTCTGCTGACTCCCCAGTATGACCTGGGTCTGCATCTTGACTATGACTCTGCTGACTTCCCGGTTTGATCTTGGCCTGCCTCTTTACCACAACTCTGCTGACTTCCAGGTGTAACCTTGGTCTGCTTCTTGTCCACAACTATGCAGACTTACAGGTGGGACCTTGGCTTGCCTCTTGTTCATGACTCTGCTGACTTCTAGGGGTGACTTGGCCTGCCTCTTGACCACATCTCTGCTGACTTCCAGGTGTGACTCTGGACTGCTTTTTGACCATAGCTCTGCTGACCTCCAGGTGTGACATTGGCCTGCCTCTTGACCATGGCTCTGCTGACTTCCAGGTGTGATCTTGGCCTATTTCTTAACCAGGACTTTGCTGACTTTCAGATTTGGCCTGCCAATTGACCGTGGCTCTGCTGATTTCCCAGTGTTACCTTGGGCTGTCTCTTGACCATCATTTTCTTGACCTCTCAGTGTGACCTCAGCCAGCCTCTTGACACTACTGAATTCCTGGTGTGCCCTTGGCCTATTTCTTGACCATGATTTTGCTTACTTCCCTTTGTGACCTCGGCTTGCCCTTTGTGTTGCAGGCTGTCTGTTTCCGATTGCTAACTACCACCTATCTTAGGCAATGCTTTTAGCCTGTCATGGGTTCCAGTGTTCCTGCTAACTTCTATCCAGTCTGCTTTACCATGGGGACTCCTCCTATGACCCTGCTCCTTGTTGACCTTCCTATCAGTCTGCACATGCACCTCGAGGTTGGACCTTCCACAAGGAGAGAGCTTCTGTGGATTGAACACTTGGCACCCATGCCAAATCCCCTGTTCTTCATTCCACTGGACCAGAGGTATAAAGGAAGCCCCCTCTATCTGCCAATACAATTTTGGGTATGTCCTTTTTACTGCTGGAGGGACGGGGGTATTAAACAAGCCTAGTGATTTATCCTGATCAGCCCTTCCATCTCCTGTACCTCATTATTGGCATGAAACACAGCCGGTGGGAGGCACTTGGGGTTCCCAGAGCACTCATTTGGAAAGCTGACCTGACATGACGACACCCCAGGGTGCCTGCTGGAACATTCCATTAGCGTTTCAGAGACTTCAGGTATATTTTATAGTTTATTTCTAAAATGATATTCCGTTCCATGTCCAAAAGCCTTTGGGGATTCTTTATTAACGGCTGCAATGACTGAAGCAAAGCACACAGGGAAATTAATCCAATTTAAAAATCAAAGTGAAAAGTTTTGTCAAAGCGATGGACATTTTTTTTTTCAGATGTTTTTTTCGTTGCCAAGTTTTGAATTCTTTTCTTTGAGGTGTATTTTTTCCCTCTGTCGGGTTCCTCTTGTTAATGAATCTATACATGACTATCCACATGCTTTCAAGTCTGCTGCAAGCTAATCAGGTTGTATTGAGCCGTCAGCCGAGTTTCTTATGTATATATTCAGTCTTTTGATCAAAATCATAATCACAAGATCTGCTACACGTCACCGGCGTTATCATCACAGCACCTTTCATTAGAGCGTCTTACTTCTTCCGCAATTGCTGCTTGATCTGCATAGTATGGCAAACAAATTGTCAGTATTCTGTACCAAGATAACAATTAAGTGACAGTTATTTTTAAATGAAAAACAAATAAATCTTCTTCCACATTTAGCAGCCGAGGCTACTAAGTGTGCTCAGCAGAGGTGGAAGCTCTTAGTTTCCATGTTGGGAACATGATGGCTAACCAGGAAAAAAGTTTATATCACAAGGCTATGGCCAAGAGCTGGATGTGAAGCTGGGGTGAATCCAGGATATGACAATGCAACAGCACAAAGGGAGGATAGCTTAAATAGACTTCTGGACATCCAGCCTGTTCCTGTTGAACAGGTTAGATTCTTAGCTCAAGCATTGATTTAGGTCCCTCATACCAGGCATGGGTTGGCAGGTTGTGAAATGAATGTGTTTATCAAGCCCTGATTGCCCCAAACTGACCCTTATACTCTACCTGACGAAGCAAGGAAAACACAAGGGGAATTAAAACAATAAGACAGACAGCTGACATAGAAAAAAGATGGAATTAAACACAGCGTAACAATTACCTTTGAACCTTCATCATCTGCTGACTGTAAATTAGTACTACAGTTCATATCCTTTTAGCACACACCTGCCATAATCAGAAGTGCTTAAATAGACTACTGGACATTCAACCTCTTCCTGATGAACAGGTTAGATTTGTAGCTCAATCGTTAACCAGGCATGGGTTGGCAGGTTGTGATACCTCTTCCACCTAACTCAACACTCATTCACTTAAGTGAAAAGTTGCACAAAACTGACCCTTCTGCACAAGACTGACCCTTCTACCATATCCAAGGAAGTAAAGGAAAACACAAGGGAAACTAAAATAATGAGATAGAGAGCTGACAGACAAAGAAAAAAACAAACTGAAGCAAACACAGTATAACAATCACCTTTGAACCTTCACCATCTGCTGACTGTAGATTGGTACTGCAGTTCATTTCCCTTTAGCACATACCTTCCATAATTAGAAGTGCTTAAATAGACTGCTGGACATTCAGTCTGTTCCTATTGAACAGGTTAGATTTTTCTTAGCTCAATAATTGAGTTAGGCCCCTCGTACCAGGCATGGGCTGGCAGGCTGTGAGACCTCTTCTACCTAACTCAACACTCATTCACTTGAATTGAAGGTGTTCACCTGCCTTGGTTGCCTTAGACTGCCTCTTCTACTTTATCCAAGGAAGCAAGGGAAAAACACAAAGGGAACTAAAATAATTAGAAAGCTGACAGACAAAGTAAAAACAGATGAAAGAGAACAGGCGACGTTGATCCTTCATCATCTGCTAGCTGTAAATCAGTACTGCAGTTCATATCCCTTCATCACCCACCTACCATAATTAGGAGTGCTTAAATAGACTGCTGGACATTCAATCTGTTCCTATGTAACAGGTTCAATTTTCAGTTCAAGGGCTGATTTCTGTTCCTTCTACAAATCATGGGATAGCAGGCTAATGGGATGGCAGGCTGTGAGGCCTTTTCTACCTATTTCAACCCTCATTCTCTGAAGGTTGGTTGCTACATACTGACCATTTTACTGTAACCAAGGAGGCAAGGGAACACAAAAGAGGAGCAGACATAGGACTAGAACAATGAGACAAAAAGCTGACAGACAAGGAAAGAGAAATGGAAGAAAACACATTGGAACAATCACCCTTGAAACCTTTGCAATCTGCTGGTTGTAATTCAGTAATGCAGTTTAGATTTTTTCAGCATACACCTGGCCTAATCAGACATGCTTAAATAGACTGCTTGACATTCAACCTGTCACTGTTCAGCAGGTTAGATTTTTAGCTCAATCGCTGGATTTAAGTTTATCATACTTCTGTCTGACTGTTTATCTCTAGGATTATTCCTGAAAAAATGTTTTGAACCACATTTGTGCTAATCTTGTCCTTACTTATCTTGATCATCTGTCTCCTATCTCTGCTATTGTCAGACTGTGTTCTGTAGACACTGTTTTGGGTCAGTCTGCTGAATATGCTACTGTCTGCAGTTTACATTGTGTTTTTAGAATGTACACTGCTCTATGATATATCCTGCCTGTTAATCGGGTGTCACTCCTGGTGACACAGTGGGTTCACAAAATCCTCAACACTCATTAAGGACTAGATAGACACAGCAATGAGGACACAGGAGACAGGATAACAGAGGATGGAAAAAGGGAAGCAATAACAATACTAGGTTAAAAGTCCAAAGCTCAGAAGCGCACAACCCACTGAAATAAGCAGAATCCAAAATATGCGAAGTCTGAGGAAACCTCAGAATGGTGGGACCAGGTAGATGGTAATGCAGATAAATACACATACCGGCAGCCTCTAAAGGAAGGAAGGGGGTCTTGTCCAGACAAGACTCAGATGAGAAGGCGAGACACAGGCTGAAAGTCAGACTTGAGGCAGCAGGTAATAGGAAACGTTTTTGAAGAATCCATGGGTTCAGACAGTATCATAATGACAGAAGGGCATGGGGCCGAGACTGATTCCATCAAATCTCTAAAGATCGGTTTAGAGATACGTCTTCTATTTTAGGTGTCCTTTTAATGTCTGTTGCTTCTTACACTTCACATGGCTCATTCTCATTGTTCACAGAAGAAGAAAATTAAAGCTCTTCATTGATGAGTGAGCATATGACCCATTGTAAGAGCAGCCTTATTTATGTACTGTAATCAGCTGCTGCAGGCTAGCGGTTGATGGTAGGTGTTTTACGCTAACTTCAGAGAATGCAAAAGGTTTCACCACATTGTACCGGTTACTTTCTGATAATTAAAAGTATATCTCTAGGCCGTTTTTTATTGGGGGGCGGGGGGAGTAGAGCAGAGGCATTTTTATATTCCCTGTTGAATTTATGTCGTTTTTTATTGTCTGGTTGGCGAAGTTTCCCCCTTTATTTCCTATCCTAGGGGCTAAAACATAAAGGAAATCCCTTCAATGTGAAGGGATTTAGACAGTTGTCACCAGAACAGGTGTCCTCATTCAAAGCTTTCCCTTCTATTCCTGCACTGATAACAATAGGAACATTTTGGATTTTCCCTCATTTTCTATCCAGCAGGAGCACTGGAAATACATTATAGTACCAAAAGTATTGGGGCGCTTGCCTTTACACACATGAACTTTAATAGAATCCTAGTCTTAGTCTGTAGGGTTCAATATTGAGTTAGCAGACCCTTTGCAGCAATAACAGCTTCAACTCTTCTGGGAAGGCTGTCCTCAAGGTTTAGGAGTGTCTATGGGAATGTTTGACCATTCTTCCAGAAGCGCATTTGTGAGGTCAGACATTGATGTTGGACGAGAAGGCCTGGCTTGCAGTCTCCGCTATAATTCATCCCAAAGGTGTTCTATCAGGTTGAGGTTAGGACTCTGTGCAGGCCAGTCAAGTTCCTCCACCCCAAACTCACTCATCCATGTCTTTATGGACCTTGCTTTGTGCACTGTGCGCAATCATGTTGGAACAGAAAGGGGCCATCCCCAAACTGTTCCCACAAAGTTAGGAGCATGAAATTGTCCAAAATGTCTTGGTGTGCTTAAGCCACACCATAATCCCTCCTCCAGCAAATGATTTGGACCAGTGCACAAAGCAAGATCCATAAATACATGGATGAGTGAGTTTGGGGTGGAGTCCTGGCCTCAGCTCGATAGAACACCTTCGGAATGAATTAGAGTGGAAACTGTGAGCCAGGCCTTCTTGTCCAACATCAGTGCCTGACCTCACAAATGCGAAAAACTCCTAAACCTTGTGGACAGCCTTCCCAGAAGAGTTGAAGCTGCAAAGGGTGGGCCAACGCAATATTGAACTCTAGAGACTAAGACTTAAAGTTCATGTGCGTGTAAAGGCAGGTGTCCCAATACTTTTTTTTTTTTATGAAATCGCTTCTCTCTCAGAGGATATGTGGAATGGATGCCCACATCCCTGGATGCAATACTAATATACAAAACCCTCTATATGGGACTTTTTGGGGCATGAATTCCACAAAACAAATCAAACAATCATAAAAATCTCATATTTTATTTTACTAGAAGTTAAAATAGGGAGGCACAAAAAATCCCATAGATACATGAATACAATGATGATAGTGTCAATAATACATAATAGAACCAGACCACTTATTGCAACACACTTATTGCAACAGAGTGCTACCCAATGTGTTTCGAGGTCATAGGTTGTTCCTCTTCTTCAGGGGAAAAAAAGTGGCAATACAATGGTTGCTATCGTTAGGAAAAATTCTTAACAGGCATGGTCTTCTTAGTATAAATGTAAAGTATAAATGTAAAGTAGTAGCTTCTGTGGCACACTTTCGGCCGTTCACTGGGAGAGGGAGAGCGCCCCAATAAGATTTTGAGGCCCCACCCGTAGATAAGGAGGAGGAGGCTTGTATCTGGAGCCCAACAGATCAGAACCCCCCGCACCTTTAATGGTATGTGTCTGTCACTTGATATCGTGAGGTATGCACAAAGAGTTAGGGTCTGATGTTCACACACAAGTGCTGGTCTGGCATATTAAATAATGATAAGTATTATCAAATTATTAAAGCGTAACTCCAGCCTTCCCTTCAGTCTTGCAAAGTTATACCGGCTTCTCTCCACCGAAATGGCTTGATCCTATTTTATTACACACTGTGAGTTTTTCATAATGTGCATTAGAAGCTGCATTAGAAGCTGCAGCAAGTCAGATAGAGTCCGCCTCATTTCCATTCTGGAGGACATCCAGCATCATCTAGGCTTGTCTTCCCCAGCCGACTGTCCCTGGCCTGCCCCGTTCATTCAAAAAATGTTAGTTTTTTCAATCATGGAGGCTCAGCATTACATGTGGGTATTACCTAGGGTGGTCTTCATGCAAATAAAATCTGTCTAGGAATGGCCACTTCTCCAGACTAACATCAGATTATTAAAGAATTTTGATATTTGCATAAATCCTCCCAAGAGCCAGCCCACAGTTTGCATCTGGACTGAAGGCTCTTGGCAGGGATTTTTGATGCAGATGCTGTGATGTTTTCAGAACTCTCCCGCAAACTATGATCTGCCCAGGGCACAGGGATCCATTGATGATGCCATTAGGTCTAACATGGGGTATATAATGAAATTGGAATGGTATTATTTAAAAGTGTATTAACATGCTGATGAGGTGGGGAAGGAAAGAAACAGGGAAGGCAAAATATAAGCAGAATAAATGTCAACTTGAGTGCAGGGTTTCCAGTGAAGAGTAACATTTTTGATACTTGTGCACTTCCAACCTTGTGGCAATAGTCTGGGAAAGGCTCTTTTTTTGACCCAGCATTTCTGTGCTCCTTAGATCCTATGCTCAAAGCCAGCTCCATAAAGGTATGGTTAAGTTAGGTTGGGTAGGTTGGTTTGGGTTAGTTAGGGTTGGGTTGGGTTTGGATGGGTTGTGCTGGGTTGGGTTGGGTTAGGTTAGTTTGGGTTAGGTTGGGTTGGGCTGAGCTGGGTTGTGCTTAGTTGGGTTGATTTGGGTTAGGTTTGGTTGTGCTGGGTTGGGTTGGCCTGGGTTAGGTTGAGTTGGGTCGAGGAACTTCATGTTAACTCCCATGTTGTTTAATAGGCTATTCAACAAGCTCATACAAGTGTGATGCTTAGTGGTCCACAAAAGTTTGGCCATATTGTATTGATGGGTTTATATAACATTTTAGATCTAGAATTGAGGAGGACCCAATTTTATGTAGAAAAGACTGAGATCTGCATATCTTGGTGACATTAGACTACATTATATATGTATAGCATTTTATCTTAGCATTTTACAATGTCAGCCTTATGTTTGATTGTAAAAAACAAAACAAATGTGTGTTAGTGGAAGGAAGAACAATGTGGTCTAGTATGAGGTCAATCATTTCAGACCAGCTGGGCGAGGTAGATGTCATTAAATGATAACAGAATTTTAAGAACACACTTAAAACTTGGAAGACATGTTGGCCATTGTCTAGAAGATCAAGAGCCCAGTGGTGGGGCGTACCCACGACTCCTCATCTTTACTCCAGACAGACAATGGCAGGAAACTCTAGGAAGTGTGGGGATTGATCTCCAGAGACGAGAACTTTCTACTCACTGTCACATTTACTTTTCCTCAGCCGGAATTTCTGGGCAGGTCATAAAGTGGATTCTGGAGAGGTGCCACTGTGCTGTGCTGCAACCAGCTGGGATGATGAGGTTATTGTTGACAGACATTATACTCGTTGGCTTTGCATCATCTGCAGCTAGACCTTTACAGTCCAGATTTCCTGAGCTGATAACTACGACTGATGAAAGACGTGGAATGTTATCGAAACAACACATGTTGACATCTGCTTGAAAATCATTGTTCCCAACAACAGTCGCATGATGCCACGTCACCGGCTTTATCACCTGAACCCGTCTGTCTGTTTTAGAGATGTTATTACTGTCACGATGAGACTTTGTCAACTTTCCCTGAACTTTGGGACATTCCCGAAAACAGCTTCATGTCATTTCATCACTGAACTGAACAGAAAAATTCTTCTTCAATGAGAATTAATTACTGTATTTCCTAAAGAGACAAGGGTGTGTTTCATAGTTTTATCCTCAATGGATCTCTTTGTTCACAATAAAGTGATTGTAAAGGATTTTTTTTGTTTTAAATAACAAACATGGTACACTTACCTGCTTTGTGCATTGGTTTTGCATGGAGCAGCTCCGATCTTCCTTGTCACAACTCTAATGGGGTCTGGTGACAGGTGCGTACCACTGGAGTGTGAATCGCATCAAGGGAGTGTAGCGCACAACAAGGTTGTGGACCTATGGCTGACTGCTGCTAGGTAGTATCGGCTGATACGGGGAGAGGGCCCCTTAGAGCACGGACACTGAAACTCAGGGAGCTAGTGCATCAGTTTCCCCAGGGTGCGAAATCTAAGAGCCAGTGGGTGTTCACCAGAGCCTCTAGTGGTGAGGATGGATTTGGCTGCAACTGGATCCAGGTCGCGGCCCCCAGGGTCCCCTAGCTCATGCTCAGGCTGGCCCCAGGTGGTAGAGGGGAAGCAGCAGCAAAGGAACAGTAAGAATAGTCAGAAGAATAGCGAAGGGTCAGGACAACCAGAAGACAAGAGAAACCGAAGACAAGCCGAAGATCGAGGTATCAGGCAGCAAGGGATAGTCAGACAAGCCAAGGATCAGTACACTGATAAGACTCAGCGCAACAGAAGGAGACAATCAAACACAAGCCAAACACAGACAAAACGCTGATCAGCAATGCAAGCTTGCACTGCCAGGTGTATATATCCTGTTCCCAATTAAGCCCTGGGGTGTAGACCATCTGAGGAGGGCCTACTAAAGCACACAGGTGAGGAAGGCCCGGCCTTTAACTGGACACATGCAGCAAAGGTAGGCAACAGATAAGACATGAACGTTTGCTGAGTTTTCAAGACAGAATGTATACTATGGTTTCATGACATTGCTCTCATCAGCTCCCCTGCCAATACTCCTGACTTCTCCCCCTGCTGAGTGCCCCCATAGCAAGCTGCTTTGCTATTGGGGAACTCATGCATGCTCACTCCGCTGCCAACACAGACCGTAGCTCGGCCCTCCCCGCCCCCCCAATCCTGCCTCACTGGCTGTGACTGACAACAGCGAAAGGCTCCTGCTGCTGTCTCTGAGCCAATGAGGAGGGAGAGAGCAGATAGAGCTGCTGCTATCGGGCACATCGCCGGATTGAGATTAGGCTCAGTTAAGTATTTAGATGGGGCTGGGGGGGAGCTGCATGCTGGTTTTTATACCTTAATGCAGAGCATGCATAAAAAACACTTATGCCTTTAGAACCCCTTTAATGCATTCCTTGCATTAGGGTAAAAGAAAATGCATTCCTTGCATTAGGGTAAAAAATGTTTAAGCATCAGTATCCCCCCGTCCCTTATATTAACCTGAGCCCACTGGCTCCCTCTGCTGTCAATCAAAGCCAGTGATGAGGGAGCTGGGCACAGGGATGAGTCTGTAGACGCTGACAGCGGGGTTTAAGAGTGAGCCCACACAAGTGCCTCCCATAGGAAGTGACTTTGGGGGGACTTGCCAGAAAGAGGAGCCAGGAGTGCCGGCGGTGGTCCCGAGAAGTAGAGGTTCTGGGCTGCTCTGTGCAATTCCATAGCCGTGAAGCCACGCAGATGTCTATCAAATAGCACCTGAAATCATGCTGACCTTGCTACTTTGAAATCGCGCTACTTCAAGTGAAGTAGCGCGATTTCAAAGTACAGTAGAACCTCGGATTACGAGCATAATCCATTCCAGGAGAATGCTTGTAATCCAAAGCACTCGTATATGAAAGCAAGTTTCCCCATAGGAAACAATGTAAACTCAGTTCATTTGTTCCACAGTCACTGCTTGTCTATGCAGTACTGTATGTGGCCACAGTTCCGGGGGCGCCTGGTGTATGCAATACCGCATCTGGCATGTAATGGCGCTGGTGAGCCTCTAAGACGTCGGAAATGCTCGGAAAGTAGTTACGCTCTAGGTATTTCCGAGGAATTCTGAGTATTTCCGGCCGCCTCTGAGACTCACCAGCACCCCGCAAATCTGGCCACATGCAGTATTGCATGCAAACAGGCTGAATTGTACTCGTTATGCGAGACAGCACTCACAAACCGAGTATTGCGAAACGCTCGTTAACCTCGTTCCTCGCAATCCGAGGTTTTATGTAGCATCAATGTGAACCAGGTCTAAACGTCCGTTTAAAGGCAGCAGTGTGCATGAGGCCAAAGATTTTCAAAATTACCGTACGTATTTTGCATTGTATGTACTGGCCTTTAGAGAAAGAAGCAGAGTTCTCTAGCAGTGTAGAGTATTTCAGGAGATGAGAGTTGGATAGAGGAAGAAGCAGAGTCACCCAGCAGTGCAGTGGAGAGGAGTGTTGGATAGAGGAAGGAGCAGAGTTATTCAGCAGTGCAGTGGAGAGGAGAGATGGATAGAGGAAGGAGCAGAGTCATTCAGCAGTGCAGTGGAGAGGAGAGTTGAAAGAGGAAGGAGCAGAGTCCTCCAGCAGTGCAGTGGAGAGGAGAGTTGGATAGAGGAAGGAGCAGAGTCCTCCAGCAGTGCAGTGGAGAGGAGAGTTGGAAAGAGGAAGGAGCAGAGTCATCCAGCAGTGCAGTGGAGAGGAGAGTTGGATAGAGGAAGAAGCAGAGTCATTTAGCAGCGCAGTCGAGAGGAGAGTTAGATAGAGGAAGGAGCAGAGCCCTCCAGCAGTGCAGTGGAGAGGAGAGTTGGATAGAGGAAGGAGCAGAGTCCTCCAGCAGTGCAGTGGAGAGGAGAGTTGGTGACGACCTCCTGAGACGAGGAAGGAGATAGGTTGAGAGGAGAGGTGACG
>BLSH010242272.1:303032-318367 GCA_018402905.1 Glandirana rugosa
GACATTATATGCGAGATACTTTCAAAATAGAATAGAAAATAGTAATTCTTTCTCTTACAAGACCGTTTCGTAATATCTTAATCCAATTATACCTTATAAATACAAGAAACTTTCGGGTGCGTCGTTTCTCAAAATAAATATGCGAGTCGGCATACCGGGGAAGATGTATAGGGATTCCATATCAGACATTACAGCTCGGAGATGAGCGCCGGTGATCTATGACACGTGCTCCTCTAATCTGCTCGCTAGATTTCCCTTTTAATTTACTTTCTGAATTATTTCTGCATTCTAAGTTTGAAAGTTTCTCAGCAACACAAAGTGCTTTCTCTGCAGGGATTACTATTAATGAGAAGAATATTTAAAATCTAAATTAAGTATGACCTCCTATCGCAGGCTAATTACTGTAAATTCAATCGTATAAATAAAACTCTTTGCTGCGTGGGCTTTCAAAGAACATAAATATTCCATATTAACCTAATTCTATAATGCTTTGCCAGAACATTCTCTTTCTTAATGATAAAAGATAAGATAAAACTTTCATAGAGCGTATATTACAGTGTATAATAACGGGGTCTGGGTGTCTTTGATGTTAATTTGATTTGTATCTGCTATCAAGGAGAATTAATTTGTTGCGAGCCAAGCTCCAGACATAAATAAAATAAAAAACGTCCATTTCAATGATAAATGAAACAGAATTCAATAAAAAAATAAGGAGGGTATTTAAAATATGACCAATGAAACTGTATTGCATTACACAGGGCTGGCCAACAGCTAACATGTTTCAGGCACTGGGAGCTTTGAGGTTTGGGGATGTTTAGTGCCCAGTGAGAAGAAGAAACAGGAGACTGCAGAGCTGTGGCAAAAAATGCTGGGGTCACTCTCATGACGGACCCCTCTAGAGATCTGCAGAACATTGCTCCATTCCGTCTACTTCCTAACACAATTTGTAGCTATATTCTGCAGATTATTCCATCACTGACTTCTCTAGAGACATGCAGAGCATTGCTTTATCCCCCCCCCCCTTACAGGTACCTGATGATAAATTCTGCACATTATTCAATCACTGACCTCTCTGCAGATCATTGCTCCCTCTCATCTCCCTCCTGATAGATACTTATTGATATATTCTGCAGATTATCCCATCAATATATAAATTCTGCAAAATATTCCATCACTGACCCCTCTAGAAATCTGCAGAATATTGCTCCATCCCTTCTCTTCCCTTACAGAACAGATACAGTATCTATTAATTTAGCAGATTATCCCATCACTGACTTCTCTAAAGATCTGCAGAATGTTGCTCTTTCCTATCTCCCCACTTTCAGGAACATATTATTCTCATTCTTTTTATTATTATATGGGGTTTATATGGCACCAACAGTTTGCGCAGCACTTTATAATCTAAGTAGAGAGTTACAATACAATATAATACAACAGAGCTAAGAAGGCCCTGCTCATAAGAGCTTACAATCTAATAGGGTCGGACAAGTGGTACAAAAAGTAATAACTGTGGAGGATACATAGTGATATATTCTGCAGATTATTCCATCACTGACCTCACTATAGATCTGCAGAATATTGCCCCATCCCATCTCCCTCCTGACAGATACATATTGATACATTCAGCAGATTATTCCCATCGCTGACCTCACTAGAGACCTGAAGAATATCGATGGGTCTGCGTTCACCCGTTCGCCGAATTTAGAACATTATGGGGCGTTCGCAGTGACTTTGCCACCGCGGAGCTCCCCATAATGCATTGCCGCAGATGGTGTGCACAGCTTCTCCTCCATGGGAGGGCTGCCACCATCTGTGCTGGCTTTATTTTGACGTTTTATTTATAGTGAAGGGCGTGGTCACCCATACGTCACCCTGTTGCCCCGCCCTTCGCAATAAATAAAACGGTTGATGATGAGGTCATGTGCCGTCAGAGGGGCAGGTCACTCAATTACGTCACTGTGTGGCCCTGCCCTTCACGATAAATAAAACGTCAAAACAAACAGAGCTCAGTCGGCGGGAGCCCTCCCATGGAGGAGGAGCTGTTCGTTGTTTTTGTTTTTTTGGGTCGTCGCTCGCCGTGATTGACAACGGGGGACACTTATTTTTATTTTTTAATAAAGGACTTGTCCCTAATTGCCTCCTGTGTTTGTTCCTGTTTTTGACACTTTTGGTGAAGTAGTAGGGGTATGATGTACCTGATACTAATTCACATGGGGGGGGGGGGGTGGGATCTGGGGGCCCCCTTATTAAAGATACATAGTGATAAATTCAGCAGATTATTCCACAACTGACCTCACTAGGGATCTGCAGAACATTACTCCATCCCATCTCCCTCCTGACAGATTCAAAGTGATATATTCTGCAGATTATCCCGTCACTGACGCCTCTAGAGATCTGCAGAAGGTTGCACCCCGACTTTCCTTCCACTAATGCATTATAAAATCTATGGAACTTGTGTTCCTGCATGATCCCCTGAGCTCTGTCTGCGATGACCCCAGGTTATTTATTGACAGCTACATAAAACCCGACATGCAGAATTAATTGGAATCACTCGTGTTCATCTTTGGTCGGTTATTGATGCTCTGCAAGGCATCTCTGAAATGTTATCAGGGAAAGCTTCTGCGGCTTTGAAGATCCCGAAAACACATTAAAAAAGTTTGGACATTTAAAAAAAATCACCCACATGTGTTTGTGAAGCCGGGGGCTTTGAGATGCGCGGTGATGTCACAGAACTTCTTTCCCCAAACTTCTCCAGCTGAATTCAATTGTTGCTCTTATTTGTTCCCATTAAAACTCGCCTTTTAGCTGTTTTGCTGTACAAATAGGCCTCCGTGATAGAAAACAGATGCTGCAGGCCATGCGGTGTGTGCCATGTCCTTCCCGAACCTCCAACACACCCCGGGGTGCTGTAAGGTTTGACCTGGATAAAATACGATCCGGCGTAGAAGCCAAAGGGAGTGACTGGGCAATCTCAGGCCTCATTATCTCAACGCGCATTCTTGAGAACCGAACAATCATGGTGGAGATATCATTGCACGTTGGGGTTTTCGGCTTACGGCCTACAAATATTTCAACGCCGCTTGACAGATGGCGAATAATTTAGCAGTGGAAGAACGAGCTTATTTAATCATCATAAAATAGAGCTACAGTACATATATATGTGGAGATGTTTCCGTAACATCTCCTGTGCTGTGATTTCAAATTAAATTGATAATGGGTGTGTTGATAGAGCGCTGGACCCAAAACTGAGGGGAGAAGGCTTTGGAGCTAAATTGTAGAGGCAGCTCAGGTTAGCAGCTCAGGAACTGATACAATCATCTGGTGAAGCCTAAGTCACTTTCTCTATTATTCAGTGAAAATCAAGTGGTCACATACACTATATCGTCAAAAGTATTGGGACGCATGCCTTTACACACAAACATGAACTTTAATGGCATCCCAGTCTTAGTCTGTAGGGTTCAATATTGAGTTGGCCCACCCTTTGCAACTATAACAGCTTCAACTCTTCTGGGAAGGCTGTCCACAAGGTTTAGGAGCGTCTATGGGAATGTTTGACCGTTCTTCCAGAAGAGCATTTGTGAGGTCAGGCACTGATGTTGGGCGAGAAGGCAAAAATGTTTTAAGCAATAGACAGCATGGATTCATGAAAGACAGAAGTTGTCAAACAAACCTGATTTCTTTTTATGAGGGGGTAAGTAAAACCTTGGACAGAGGGGTGGCTGTGGACGTGGTATACTTGGATTTTGCAAAAGCGTTTGACACCGTTGCCCACACACGGCTAATGTGTAAGGTAAAGTCTACAGGCTTGGAAAGATCATAAAATGGTATAAAAGCAAGGAATACCCACGCTCACTCAGACATAAAATACAATGTACAAAATATAAATGGTAAAAGGTCAGATAAATAGGATAAATGTATAAACGAAGGGTTAAGAGCGGCAGCACGCATAAAACAATCGATCTATATTGTCTTTGAAAGTTCACTGGGATATAAATGCAGCGCCTAAAATTACAGAAAAAACGTTTAAAGTGATCTAGCGTTGAAATGAAGTCCGTCTACTAAGGTGCTGTATTAGATTACTTAAAATCATGTGACATTGTGGAAATCTTCAACAATCCGTGGTGAATGGAAAATGGATGTAAGCTTACCAGATAATGGTAGAACATGCGCGGGGGTTAATTCCAACCGGGTGGTTGCTCCTCGGGGTGGTAGGTGGTGAAGGACCGAGAGTCTTCTCCTCAACAGTGTATCCGTTTAGAGGGGTCCTCAGATCCAGGTGGGTCACTCCATCCAGGGGTGGGCACTGGTGGGGAAGGGAATGGTTCCAAATCTTGGGTCTCGCATCCAGGGGATCATCCGGTGTACGTTGTAGGTATATAAGTAAGATAAAAGCAGCCACAATCGTGTGATATCGTTTTGAAACAGGGTTTATTCGAATTTGTAAAAAGAATACTCACATGGTAAAAGTAAAACAAGAGTTCTTAAAATATGACAGGAGAGAAATAGGGAAACCGACGTGTTTCAGCTCACAAGCCGTCATCTGAGGTATCTTGGAAAGATCAGTTTGTAAATGGATAGAAAACTGGCTAAAAGACCGAATTCAGAGAGTATAGTTTAATGATTCTTACTCTGAATGGTGGTGTACCTCAAGGTTCAGTGTTGGGACCTTTACTTTTCAATATATTTATAAATGATATCGGGTCTGGGATTAAAAGTACCATTTCAGTGTTTGCAGATGACACCAAGCTATGCAGGGGAATAACGTCCTTATAGGATGTCTCCAACTTACAAGCCGACCTCAATGCTCTGTCTAATTAGGCGACTGTGTGATAAATGAGGTTTAATGTTGATAAATGTAAAGTTATGCACTTGGGGGCTAAGAATATGCATGCATCGTACATACTAGGGGGAGTACAACTGGGGGAATCCATAGTGGAGAAGGATCTGGGGGTGTTGGTAGATCATAAGCTTAATAATGACATGCAATGCCAAGCTGCGGTTTCCAAAGCAAGCAAAATCCTTTAAGAGAGATATGGACTCCAGAGATAGAGACATCATTTTGCCCCCCTGTACAAATCATTAGTAAGACCTCATCTGGAATATGCAGTTCAGTTTTGGGCACCAGTTCTCAAAAAGGATATCGGGGAACTGGAGAAAGTGCAGAGAAGGGCAACCAAACTGATAAGAGGCATGGAGGAGCTCAGCTATGAGGAAAGATTGGAGGAACTGAATTTATTCTCTCTTGAGAAGAGGAGATTAAGGGGGGATATGATCAACATGTGCAAATATATGAGTGGTCCATATAATGAACTTGGTGTTGAGTTATTTACTTTACGGTCATCAGAGAGGACAAGGGGGCACTCTGTACATCTAGAGGAAAAAAGATTTCATCTCCAAATACGGAAAGGTTTCTTCACAGTTAGAGCTGTGAAAATGTGGAATAGACTCCCTCCAGAGGTGGTTTTGGCCAGCACGGTAGATTGCTTTAAAAAAGGCCTGGATTCTTTCCTTAATGTAAATAATATAACTGGGTACTGACATTTTTAGGTAAAGTTGATGCAGGGAAAATCCGATTGCCTCTCGGGGAATCAGGAAGGAATGTTTTCCCCCGCTATAGCAAATTGGATCACGCTTTGCTGGGGTTTTTTGCCTTCCTCTTAATCAACAGTGGGTGAAGGATTGTATATGGGATTGTATGGTTATTTATAATGTTTCTATTTTTTTTTTGGTTGAACTAGATGGACTTGTGTCTTTTTTCATCCTGACTAACTATGTAACTATGTAAGGTCTCGCTCACAGTCTCTGCTCTAATTCACCTCAAAGCTGTTCTATTGGGTTGAGGTCAGGACTCTGTGCAGGCCAGTCAAGTTCCTCCACCCCAAACTTGCTCATCCATGTCTTTATGGACCTTGCTTTGTGCACTGGTGCGCTGTTATGTTGGAACAGGAAGGGGCCATCCCCAAACTCTTCCCACAAATTTGGGAGGATGAAATTGTCCAAAATGTCTTGGCATGCTGGCACCTTAAGAGTTCACTTCACTGAAACTAAGGGGCCAAGCCTAACCCCTGAAAATCAACCCCACATCATAATACCCCCTCTACCAAATGATTTGGACCAGTGCACAAAGCAAAGACAAGAGCATAAAGGCATGAATGAGTGAGTTTGCGTGGAGGAACTTGACTGGCCTGCACAGAGTCCTGACCTCAAACAGATAGGCCACCCTTGGGATGAATTAAAGGGGAGACTGGGCTTGCATCCCTTTAGACCTGAATTCCCTTTGGGAGTATTTCCCCAATAATGACTTTTTTTGCAAGGGATGCCCAAAATCGAATTTGTATCTTAGTGCAGACTTCTGGGAAAAATAGCGGGCCAATCACACAAGCAGGAAATGACATTTCTAGGGAACGTTCTGTGTACCATCTGTGTACAGAATGCCTCCAGGTTGCCATATTGCATTTTACAGAGAGTTACAGTGGCTGAATATTACCACTTGCCGACCGCATAACTGGGAATGTACGTCGTGATTTTGACTGTAAATACCAGGGCTATGGCTGCAGCTAGATGCCACATAATTTTGTCCCTTAGCCACCCGGCTTACCGATAAAAGTGATCCCAGCTGCAGATTCGCAGATCTCTCCATAAAGAGGACCTGTCATGCTGTATTGTTTTCCCAAGGGATGTTTACATTCCTTGCGATATCAATAAAAGGGATCAAAAAAACATTTTTTAAAGGGACAGTTTAAAAATAAAAAAAAGGTGAATGAATAAAAAAAAATACATCCCTAAAGCACCCTGTCCCTACGTGCAGTAGTGAATGCATATGTAGGTCACGTCCACATATGTAAACGGTGTTTGCACCACACGTGAGGCATCGGCAGGAGTGTCTGAGCGAGAGCACTAATTCTAGCACTAGACCTCCTCCGTAACTCCAAACTGGTAATCTGTAGAAATTTTGAAAGCGTCCCCTATGAAAATTTTTAAGTACCATAGTTTTGTGCCATGCCATGAGTGCACACAAATTTTAAAGCATGACATGTTAGGTAACTATTTACTCGGCGTAATATCATCTTTCATATTATACAAAAAAAATTGGGGTATATATTATGTTTTTTTTTTCTAATAGATTAAAGTGTATTTTTACCCAAAAAATTGCTTTTGAAAGACCGCTGTGCAAATATCGCCCAACAAAAAAAATTGCAATGCCCGCTATATTATTCTTTAGGGTCTCTGCTAAAAAATGTATATATAATGTTTGGGGGTTCTAAGTAATTTTCTAGCAAAACATACAGATTTTTACTTGTAAATAACAAGTGTCAGAAAAAGGCCTGGTCCTTAACCACTTCAGCCCCGGAAGGATTTCCCAGGTTAGACAACAGTAAATATAAAAAAACGAAAAGGACACGGTCTGATGACCTTTCAGAACAAAAGAAAAAACGGAGTACTGAATCCACCCCTATGCAACAGTCTTCGATTCTTTCATCTTTTCGAACCTTGGGTAAAGGTAATGCACCTGGTGTTCCTTCCATTCATCTCACTAATCATATTTCTGGGGGTGGTTCTACCACTACTGCCACAGGTGTTTCTTCTTCTGCTACTTCGTCTATTTCACAATCTGTCACATCCACACCTTCTTTTTCTCCTTTCAACCCAGACAACACTTTGAACACTTAACATTATCAGATTCTGCTAATGAACACTCTCATGATCGACTTAGTATTGTCAATTTATCTGATGTGGTCTTCTCAGATGCAGAGATGAACCTATTGTCTCTTGGACTAAGTTTTTGCCCTGGGGCAGCATTGGATAAGTTCGAACTAATTAAGGATGTACACCTTTTTGCAAGAAGAGTTTTATTGCAGAGTTACCATGTAAGCGGATCCTCTCCTGGCCCTCCTGTCAAAGGTGTCCCCGAAGAGGACATTGAGGTACTCCTCTCTTTAATGGAAGAGCAGGACCCAGACCTGATTGATATGGTCGATATTAAATCCCTATTAGATGAACATATCACCACAGATACGACCCTTAAAACATCCATTAGAGTACCCAGTCTTAAGAAAAAATCAGACAAGTTTCCCCAACTTTCCAACAACATTAACTTGGCAGCCTTTGTGGCAGCAACAACTAGGGACATTAAAAAATTAAAAATAAAAAAAGCAAGATCTTGCGGAGATGCTGAGACGGCCATTGAGACTCTAAAAAATAGAAAGGACATCACAATCAAACCATCAGATAAAGGGGGTAATATTGTTATCATGTCCAATGACCAATATCTCTCCATGTGTATCAAAATCTTACAAAATGATACATGGTATAAATCTATTTCAAAACAACTTATTGATCGTTACTATATGGAGTTTTACGAACTAGTTGACGCAGCATTTGCCCAATCGGTAATTGACAAAGATACTTGGGAGTTCATTCGAACTCCCTTTCCAAAAACTCCCACTTTTTACAGCTTACCCAAGATTCATAAAAATAAGTTGGATCCCCCTGGCCGTCCCATCATCTCTGGTAACGAATCGCTTACTGAAAATCTCAGCAGACTCATAGACATGCACTTGAGACCACATGTGACTAGCTTACCATCATATGTGAGGGATACCATCCATCTGCTTCAGCAGATTGAAGGGATAATTTTGACTTCCAGCGCCATCTTGGTGGCAATTGACGTGGAGGCGTTATACTGCTCCATTCCCCACCATTTGGGAGTTGCGGCAGTTCGACACGTCCTCTCTCAGTCACACAAAGATGACGTTGGATTAAATAACTTCATACTAGAGGCCCTAGAATTTATCCTGACGCATAACGTGTTCTCTTTTGACGGCTCCCACTTCCTCCAGGTACAGGGCGTAGCGATGGGCACTTGTTGTGCTCCATCCTACGCCAATCTGTACCTGGGGGAGTGGGAGAGAACCTTACTATCTGATGACATGCTGACTCCTTTAACCAGCTACATCTCGGCCTGGTTTCGGTATATTGACGACATCCTTGTTTTCTGGGAAGGCCCCCTGGAAGCCTTACAGGCTTTCATGGGAGCAATAAACAAAAACAACTTTAATCTTCAATTTACGATGTCGTACGATCCAACTCAAATAACATTCTTAGATCTAACCATTTACAAAAAAGATGATGGTAGTCTGTCCAGTAACCTCTTCAGGAAGCCAACAGCTGGCAACACAATCCTGCATGCGTCTAGTGCCCATCCTCAGGCATTAGTCAAATCCATTCCATATAGTCAATATTTAAGATTACGAAGGAATTGCTCTGAGAGAGAATTCTTCCTTAGAGAAGCTAATGCACTTAAGACGAGACTCCTTGCTAGAGGTTACTCACATAAGTGCTTAAAAAGGGCCTTCAAGAGAGCGTATAAGCAGGATAGACAGGCTCTACTATTTCCACCCCCGAAGCAAGCTAAGCCACCAACCACACGTCTTATTACACGCTTCAACATGCAGCATCAGTCAATACGTGGGATATTGGGTAGACACTGGCATCTGCTCTTAGTAGACCCAGTGCTACGCCAATGTGTACCGAAAACCCCAGCAATAACATATAGAAAAGCAAGATCAGTCAAAGATCATTTAGTCACTAGTGAATTCACAGATGTATTTCGAGGAGATCCATGTAAACGACATGGTACATTTACATGTGGGGGGTGCACATATTGCAAATATATGAACACCTCCCCTAAAGTCTTACTACCTAATGGTTCCTATTTTAAACCTAAACATTTTGCTAATTGTAAAACTGCAGGTGTGGTTTATTTGCTAACCTGCGAATGCGGTGGCTTCTATGTTGGTAAGACTAAGCTGGAATTCTGGCGACGGGCCTACCGTCATGTCTCCACCATGAAAGCCGCCCACCCTGACTTCCCACTCGGAAGGCATGTAAAAACTATGCATGGGGGGCGATGCCCAAAGTTCAATTTTGTAATTTTGGATCGAATACACCCTAATGCTCGAGAGGGCGATTGGAACAAGATCCTGCTCCAGCACGAGTCACGCTGGTTTGAAAGATTAGGAGCTATGACACCCCCAGGCCTAAACACACAGCTTAGTTTTAGGCCCTTCCTTGAGGGATTCAATTCAGGTGGGTGTGAAAAAGAATAGATGATTAAACATTAACATAGGGCCTTACTTCCCTAGTGGCAAGTCAGGTAGATCAATGACCCTTCTTTGTTCTAATTGGGGGCCATCATTGGTTGAATTGTCCTTGTTTATGGTTGGATAGGGATCCTTATGTATCAGGAAATGTTTGTAAATAGAATCTGCCAATACACAATATGGATATAATGTATTAAATTGCCTAAGAGTTTGAAATATCTGATCAGTATGAAATTATGATATGTTTTTCATTATTATACATACATGGCCATGAAAAGGGATTGTTACAGTATCCTTAAACATGTTTGGTAAATACATAATACATGTGATTGGTGTAAATTGTTAACTTCTGATTTCTGCTGCCCTTCTCCTTATGGTGGGGGCCACTCTGATGGATCTCGGGTAGGGGATAGTCCAGTGGTCCCACCCGGTGCACAAAGGCCCACTCCCGGGTTATGGGAGTACCCTTTCCCCACCTGGGGTGGGCAGCATTAGCTAGGTGGGATGTGGTTGAGCATTCGTTGCCCTCCCGCTCCTGACCACTTTGATGCGTCGTGGGGGGGACGCGCGTGGCCGGTCCTCTCTCCCCCTTCCCGTCCCCCCTCCTCTTCTTTACATGTTGGGGGGGATCGGGTTTGGGTGGATGGGGGGGTCGGCCGCGCGCGCCCTCCTCAGGGACTCCTTGTTAGGTCCCGGATTAATTGGCTCACCTAATTGGAATGGTTCCTCCCACTTGCGTTTTCTTTGTTTTCTTGTTTTGCCTTGTATTTGGCTGCACTTTTCAATATATTTCTGAGTATAATTATTTCGCCACAAGATGGCGTGCATTCTTTATCCTGTATTATGGTGCGCGCGCACTTTGGAGTTGACGGACAGTGTCGGCGCGGACGTCTGTCGTCACTTCCGCCGACGTTTGTCGTCACTTCCGCCAACGTCACTTCCGGCGGATCAACACACGCGGCGGTATATAAAAGGCGCAAGACGCCATTCTTTTCTTGTGCCACTCCATGTGAGGTTGCCGCTCTCCCTACAGGACTATACCAGACTAAAACATCTTTACTCTTCAACTTTTCAATATATGGTGAGTTGCTATCTGTTCCCTTGTTGTCACGGATGTTCGGCAACACAACTATACTGAACCTGGCGTATGGCCGGCTCTCTGTTTTTGCCACAATATGAGTAGATGTTTCTGGTCAACAAATTCCCTTTCCCTCTTTACAGAAATTTTTGAATTCAATCTGGTTTGCAGCCGGAGGTCCTGGTCCCTTTTGGGGGTGCCTTTTTGGTCTCGGGATCAATCTTTTGGGAGTTCAGTGGGATACTGGCGGCCCTCTGACCTGTCCCGGGGTTACTCCATCATTTGGTGGATCTCAGTGTCCACCCACCGTGAGTTTTGATTCTTTGGGGTGGCTATCCATTGGAGGAGGGTTCAAGCATGATATAACAAGGTAACCAATTAGATGTACAAACTGTGCTGGCATTTTGCATGATGTCTATTATTCCTCAAAATGTATTATAACCTGTACTTGTATGCATTTTGCAGTGAAAGTCCGATCTTGTCTGTCTAAATGCCCCTGAAGAAGGGATTGGATTATCCTGAAACATGTCGGGCGACTAGGCAAGAATCCTATACCGGGGTGAACATATTCACTTCCATTGGATATAAGCACCACACGGTTGCTTTTATAATGCTTTTTGATATATGATTTTTGATATGTTGGCTTTGATATGTCTTTTGTCATATTTTGTTTACTTCATTGTACTATCATAATAAAATATGTATGTTTTTTATACCATTGCAATTTATTATCTATGCCCTGAAAATCCCAACTTACCTTAAAGGGGAGGTTTTCCCAATTTCCCAGGTTAGGACCAGAGCACTTTTTGTGATTTGGCATTGCGTCATTTTAACTGACAATTGCGTGGTCGTGCGACGTTGTACCCAAACTAAATTTGCGTCCTTTTTTTCCCACAAATAGAGCTTTCTTTTGGTGGTATTTGATCACCTCTGCATCATTTCTGATCGCCGCTATAAACAAAAGAAGAGCGACAATTTTGCAAAAAAACCCCCAAATTTCTTACTTTTTGCTAAAATACAAATCCAAAAAAAATATATAAAAAAACATTTTTTTCCATTGGTTTTGGCCGATTTATATTCTTCCTCATATTTTTGGTAAAAAAAATCGCAATCAGCGTTTATTGATTGATTTGCGCAAAAGTTGCCGCGTTTACGGACGATGAGAATTCATTTCTGGAGTTTTTTTTTTTCCTAGTAATGGTGGCGATCTGCGATTTTTAGCGGTACTGCGATATGGCGGACATGTCAGACCATTTTGACACTTTTTTGGGACCATTGGCATTTATACAGCGATCAGTGCTATAAAAATGCACTGATTACTGTGTAAATGCCATTGGCAGTGAAGGGGTTAACCTGGAGGGAGCGCTCTAAGGGTTAAATGTGTTCCCTGGGTGTGTTCTAACTGTGTGTGGGCTGCCCTGGCTGGGGGAAGGGAGTGATCACTGCTTCCAAATACAGGAAGCCTGTGATCACCGCCCTTCCCCCTCTATGAGAACGGAGATCCGTGTTTACTTACACGGACCTTCGTCCTCTCACTGCAGGGGGGCCATCGCGGGTAGCCGGCGGTGATCGAGTCCACCCTACCCACTCCCTGGCCCACCCCCCCCCCCACGGCGGCGCTTGCTCACAGCACTAGTTATCACAGCCGTTGTCATATGACGGCGGTTTGCGATCACGAGCCACTCTGTCGCAGTCAGACTGCGGTCGGCAAGTGGTTAAGTGGTTATAATGGAAAGGTCATTTTTAATTAATATTCAATTACAATATGACTTGTGTCAAAATTATACAAGCTATATTGTTTTATTCATGATTAAAGTGATTGTAAATGCAGAAGTTTTTTTTTTTTTTTTTTTACTATAATGCATTCTATGCATTAAGATAAAAAAAAACCTTTGTGTATGCAGCAGCCCCCCCCCCCCCCCAATAATTATCTGAGCCCCCAACTCGATCCAGCAATGTTGCACAAGACTCTCAGCTGTCTGGGACTCTCCCTCTTGATTGGCTGAGACACAGCAGCGGGCACCATTGGCTCTCGCTGCTATCAAAGTCAGTGAGCCAATAAGGAGAGAGGGGGGGGGGCTGAGCCGCGGCTCCGTGTCTGAATGGACACACAGAGCAGCGGCTCGGCTTGAGTGCCCCCACAGCAAGCAGAGACACTGGGCAGTAGGGAGGGGCCAGGAGCACTGGCGAGGGACCCAAAAAGAGGCGGTCTGGGCCGCTCTGTGCAAAACCACTGCACAGAGCAGGTAAGTATAACATGTTTGTTATTTTTAAACAAAAATAAACAAGGGTTTGCTATCACTTTAAATTCTTTAAGGTGGTTGTAAAGGCTGAAGTTTTTTTACCCTCATGCATTCTATGTATGAAGGTAAAAAAAACCTGTGTGCAGCTCCCCTCATTGGCTCCCACTGCTGTCAATTACAGCCAGTGAGCCTATGAGGAGAGAGCAGGGGGGGGGGGGGCAAACCAGGGCTCTATCTGCCTTATGGATGCATTGAGCGGAGTTCAGGAGTGAGCACACACCAGTGCCCCCATAGCAAGCAGCTTGCTATTGGGAGCACTGGTCAAGGGGGAGGGGCCAGGTGCATCAGTGGGGGACCCAAGAAGAGGAGGATCGAGGCTGCTCTGTGCAAAATCACTGCACAGAGCAGAAAAGTATAGGTTTGTTTTTTGTTGTTGTTTTTTTTAAAGGTGAAGATTTAATATCACTTTCATTTCAATCATCGATCCAATTTGCTATTTTATGGGCAAAGTTACATTTATTAATGGTATGAGATGATTTATAGAGATATTTCTGATGCAGAAGCTAGTTCATGCGGGAAAGGTAAGAAAGTCCAGAGAGATGAAGTCACAAATATGACACAATGTGGAAATGGAGAAGTAACATTGTTACAATTCAGACCACACACCTTCCTTTTAGCTCCTGGGAATCAAACAGACAAACAAAAAGCAATTTTGTTGCTGATATTTATAAAGGCCAAGTCAACCAATTGCTCTCTCTGCATCTAGGAAAGCCATGATTGGCCAACCTTCAGAATATTCCTTGATCGGTCTATGGAAATGAAATGGAAATGCATGACTTTCCGGGTCTTATTTTTATTCCATCATTCCCTGATCATCACCTGCTGGGAGCAGATAGAACACTGGGGGAATTCATCTTGTATCTTATATGAATCTCAGGTTCAGAACTCTGAGCTGCCATCAATCCAGCCGGAATGAACGCTGGAGATACCTCCCCTGTGGACCAGAACACATTTTACATTTTTTCCTGTACCATGGTATGGGCTTATGGGTTATTCAACAAAAACATTGTCATTACTGAAGTAATACCCACTGTACATCAGTGGCGGCTGGTGCTCAAAATGTATTTTTTTGGAGGTGGGGGGGGGGGGGCACAAATAAACTATAAAAGCTTCACTGTGCCCATCAAATGCAGCCACTGTGCCCACCAAATGCAGTCCCTGTGCCCATCAAATGCAGCCAGTGTGCCATCAAATGCAGCCAGTGTGCCCATCAACTGTAGCCAGTGTGCCATCAAATGCAGCCAGTGTGCCCAACAAATGCAGCCAGTGAGCCCATCAAATGCAGCCAGTGTGCCCATCAAATGCAGCCAGTGTGTCCATCAAATGCAGCCAGTGTGCCATCACATGCAGCCAGTGTGTTCATCAAATGCAAACAGTGTGCCCATCAAATGCAAACAGTGTGCCCATCAAATGCAGCCAGTGTGCCCATGAAATGCAACCAGTGTGCCATCAACTGCAGCCACTGTGCCCATCAAATGCAGTCCCTGTGCCCACCAAATGCAGCTAGTGTGCCCATCAAATGCAGCCAGTGTGCCCATCAAATGCAGCCAGTGTGCCATCAAATGCAGCCAGTGTGCCCATCAAATGCAGCCAGTGTGCCCATCAAATGCAGCCAGTGGGCCCATCAAATGCAGCCAGTGTGCCCATCAAAGCAGCCAGTGTGCCCATCAAATGGAGCCAGCATGCCCATCAAATGCAGCCAGTGTGCCTATCAAATGCAACCAGTGTGCCCATGAAATGCAGCCAATGTGTCATCAAATGCAGCCAGTGTGCCATCAAATGCAGCCAGTGTGCCCATGAAATGCAGCCAATGACTACCCGTGTGACCGACGTAAACTACCCGGGTGACCG
>BLSH010242272.1:346343-363347 GCA_018402905.1 Glandirana rugosa
CTGAGACGTCCCGTATGTTCGAAGAATGGTACTAGACTTTTTTTGTGTAGTGATGATCTCAACTCGCTTGTGGACCCTTGCCCTAGTTTGAAGATGATTTTAGAACAGTTATATGGCTTCTACCGTTAATTAATACTTTTCAGACACAGTTTGAAGATGATCCACATTCACCTCCATTTTTGCTTTTTTTATGTTTTTATTTTTTTAAAAATATTTACAGTTATTTCCCTGTCCCCATTTTTTGTAGGGCACTTGCCCTACCCTTACCCCCATTTTACTTCCTTTTGCAGCCCTCTGGGGCTTTCCAGGACTTTCCTACAGCCATTTTTGTGCCTAAAAGTTCGGGTCCCCATTGATTTCAATGGGGTTCGTTGTCCGTGCGATCGTTCGGGTTCCGTCCGGACCCGGACCCGGACTTTGTCCCGAAGTTCGGACGGACCAGCAGAACCCGAACTTCCAGGTGTTCGCTCAACTCTAGTAGTGATGTGTTTTTTTCAGATCATGGTAAGAAGCTTGTATGCCCTGCAGAGTCTAATATATCCTAAAGCTAAACTCCAGGATACGCCAATATTGTCTGAATACAAGAGACGTGTGTATCCTTATTTCTCGGGTGCCTTTATTTTAGACATGTGACAGTGTAGCACTCACCCCTGAAGAAGCTGTTGGGTATTGATGGGCTCTCTGATCCTAATGGTGGACCGCTTCCAGAATCGGGATTCATTTTCTTTAGATTTAAAGGTTTATTTGCTTAATAACGCATGGAGACATCTAACAGACAGGGAGACCATGGGAGGGAGGGAGACATGGAGAGACCTTGGGAGACCAGGGTTCACCTTAATATATACGTTTAACCCTGGTTGTTGGGTATTGATAGGCGTTCTGATCCTTCCTAATGGTGGACCACTTCCAGAATTGGGCTTTGTTTTCTTTATTTTTTTAAGGTTTATTTGCTTAATAACGTGTGGAGACATCTAACAGGCAGGGCTGGAGAGACCTTGGAAGACCAGGGTTCACCCTATAATATACGTTTAACCAGTGGCGGCTGATGGGCTTTTCTTCTGGGGGGCTCTCCTCCTGTGTCCTCCGGGCAGCAGCAGGGGCGAGTCCGGCTCCAGCATGTCTCCTCCTTCAAATAGGATCGCCTGGCGCTTTGGCCAATTGGGAAACATGTCTCGCGACCTGCCTACTGATTGGCGGGGAGTGACTGTAGTGTGAAAATAGTGAAAATTCATTCGCTATGGTAACACTTTTGGGTGGGATTGGGGCACACTCTCTGCTCCCCAAGCCCACCCTATTTTGAAACCTATTAGAGCCTCTGGCTCTAATCAGGTGCTTCTAAAAACACCCCCCCCCACCATCCCCACCATAGGAATTCATGTGCCCAGTGTCCTGAAAGGGGCACATGGAAAGGCAGGGCAGCTGAGGTGTTGGCCACTGCGTTTAACCCTGGTAGTTCGTATTGATAGGCACTCCTTCCGGAATTGGGCTTCATATTCTTTAGTTTGAAAGGTTTATTTGCTTAATAACTTGTGGGGACATCTAAGAGACAGGACTGGAGAGACCTTAGGAGACCAGGGTTCACCTTATAATATACGTTTAACCTTGTATATTTAACTATTGTATATTTTTTCAGTTTTTACTACTGCATAATATATTATTTATTTTATTTTTGCTTCCTCTCTTTCCAACCCTGGCTGTTTTTTGATGTCCTCATGTTCACCCCCCCCAGGGAATCCAAGGTATGGCTTGTGTTCCTTTGGGTTTTTTGGCGCACATGTGAGTAGGATTGTGTTTCCTTTCATTATGATTTGTTTTTTGGACAAATATTTTATTTTTGGAGATTCAGATGCATACAAATCTCCAAATGGACATAGAAACGAAAGTCAATGAAGAAAAATGCATTTGTTTCATTCAGATGATGTCACACGATGAGATAGAAATTCTATCACATTGGGAATTATATTCATTTTCAAATTTATTTGATAATTCGGATAATGAATGGATCCAGTTTTTGTCCAATCAGCTCATGCCATTTCTCTTGGTGGGTTGGATTAGTTTCCGAAAATATCGAATCATTCTGATTTCAATCCGTGCGGTTCGATAATCTATTGAATATATAGCAATCTTCCGGGAAAAACTGAAACATTTTTTGAATCCACCTGGACCAGCAAATACACAAAATAAATGTCAAAGATACTAAATGAATTCCGAAAACAAAACGGTTCAACACAACGAATATGACGAAATTAAATCCTTTAACCACTTGCCGACCGCCAACCGCAGGTTGACGGCGACAAGGTGGTTCGTTATCGCAAATCACGTCATACGACGGCGGCTGCGATAACGCGCACTGTGAGCGCGCGCGCCGCCAGAGGCGCGCTCACTGTGTTCGGGGAGGGCCAGGGAGCGGGTGCGGCGGCTTCGATTGCCGCCGGCTACCCGCGATGGCCCCCCCGGAGTGAAGGAACGGAGGTCCGTGTATGTAAACACGGACCTCCGCTCTGTGTGAGGGGGAAGGGCTGTGATCACTTCCCTTCCCCAGCTAGGGCAGTCCCCCTACAGTTAGAACACGCCCAGGGAACATAGTTAACCCTTAAAGTGCCCCCTGCAGGTTAACCCCTTCACTGCCAATGGCATTTACACAGTAATCAGTGCATTTTTATAGCACTGATCACTGTATAAATGCCAATGGTCCCAAAAAAGTGTCAAAATGGTCCGACATGTCCGCTGAAATATCGCAGTACTGCTAAAAATCGCAGATCGCCGCCATTACTAGTAAAAAATAGAAAAAAAAATTAAAACCCCAAAAATGAATTCTCATCATCCGTAAACGCGACCACTTTTGCGCAAACCAATCAATAAACGGCGATTGCGATTTTTTTTTATCGCAAATATGAGGAAGAATATAAATCGGCCAAAAACTGTGAAAAAAAATGTTTTTTTATATTTTTTTGGGGATTTGTACTTTAGCAAAAAGTAAGAAATGTGTTTTTTTTTGCAAAAACTGTCGCTCTTCTTTTGTTTATAGCGGCGATCAGAAATGACGCAGAGGGGATCAAATACCACCAAAAGAAAGCTCTATTTGTGGGAAAAAAAGGACGCAAATTTTGTTTGGGTACAACGTCGCACGACCGCGCAATTTTCAGTTAAAGCGACGCAGTGCCGAATCGCAAAAAGGGCTCCGGTCCTAATGCTGGAAATCCTTCCGGGGCTGAAGTGGTTAATGAACGAATGCATCTGAGATGAAACAAGAATTTCCGGCGTGCACATGTCTAGTAGTGAGTACTTCCCAAAAAATGCACACCTTTGTAAATATACTATTCTGTATTATACTACCATTGTTTAATATTTTTTAATATTATGGATTGCAGAATTGTTGGGTTCTCCACTATCCTCCTGAACAAGTGGGAACCCCCCCTGTAAAACGCGTTGAGGGCTTCAGCTCTAGTCATCACTAGCCTAGTTGTCACAGTACATTCGCACTTACCTTGTGTAAAGTATATGTAAGTAGTAGATTGCTATATAAATGTAAGAATCCAGGGGGTCTTTATAACAGGAGGGAGTCCTAGATTTCTGCCAAACAATCTAGGCCAGCCTTTTTCAACCTTTTCAACACAGAGGAACCCTTGAAATAATTCTCAGGTCTTGGGGAACCCCGGCTAAAAATTAAAAATTTACAACTCATGATACATTAGTGTGATGGTCAATGGGAAGAATGCTCCTTACACTTGTGGGAATTGGGAAGAATGACCCCCTTACAGATAGCTAAAAAGATCAATGATGTCATTGGGAATTTATCTGAGAGGTAGAAATTGAGCATTGCTCAAGGAACCCCTAGCAACCTCTGGAGGAACCCTAGGGTTCCACGGAACCCTGGTTGAGAAACCCTGATCTAGGCAGTTTGTTGGTCTCAAATTATATTTCACAAATTGTAACTTTGTCCAATTTTAATATGTTATGTAATTCCTTGACATCTTTAAACTAATTTACAAACAAACAATGCAATATTTGATAAGGATGTGGTGCAGTCCACATATTTTGTTACATTGGTACCTCAATAAGGTATAAGTAGCCAATTAAAGTGAAGTGGCCCTAATACATTAGTAACAATCACTGTGAGCAACTGATGGGCAGGTAGTTCTTAATTTTTAAAATATATTATTGGCTCTTAATTCTATATAACAGAGTCACAGATACACTATATTGTCAAAAGTATTGGGACACCTGCCTTTACACGCACATGAAACTTTAATGGCATCCCAGTCTTAGTCCGTAGGGTTCAATATTGAGTTGACCCACCCTTTGCAGCTATAACAGCTTCAACTCTTCTGGGAAGGCTGTCCACAAGGTTTAGGAGTGTCTATGGGAATGTTTGACCATTCTTCCAGAAGCACATTTGTGAGGTCAGGCACTGATGTTGGATGAGAAGGCCTGGCTCGCAGTCTGCACTCTAATTCCTCCCAAAGGTGTTCTAAAAGGTTGAGGTCAGGACTCTGTGCAGGTCAGTCAAGTTCCTCCACCCAAAACTCACTCATCCATGTCTTTATGGACCTTGCTTTGTGCACTGGTCTAAATCATTTAAATCGGTACAAAAAAGCACTGGACAAGGACAAGAAACCTTCTTCAATCTGATATCCTTCCCAGATGAAGTCTGAAGGGCAAGGGCTTATCACAGATACATCCTCTCCAGGTAAAGGGCTAGGAGGCAAAGCATTACCATTCTAGAAGGTTATTCTTAAAAAGGTATCCTCTCCTATCAGCTTACTTCACAGGAATATAACAATAAAAAAGAGGAAATCCCCATGCAATGTCCCCTGACCAGGGTCATTGATAAGGGGGTACCTCTGCTCTTCATGTACGGGGCCCAGGCCAGAAGGGGGGCCCAGGTAGCAGGAGGAATGAGATGAGGAAAAGGATGGTGATCTGTCTGGCGGGTGGGCAATTGCTGGAACAGATCCCCTATGTGGCTCTCTCTGTAACAATTGAAAGCTGACTTCTCCTCCTCTTCCTCCAGACAGCTTTCAGCTGCTGTATTGTTAGTGAAAATATTGTTTTGATATTTTCGGGGGCCCTATCTGATAGGTGGTATGGGGCCACATGATTTCTAACAGCAGTTAGAGCAGTCTTGTGACTTCTATCCGTGTCTGATTAAAGCTTGTAGTAGTTTTTATTCTCCCATGATTGTCCTAGGAGGTTGCAGGTCCTCTGACCCTTTGTCTGGACAGTGCTGATTGGCCCTGTGCTGATCACATGCACTCTTCCAAGAAAAAAAACTCTAGCAATACACACCAAACTAAGCATATGTAGCTTGTCCCCAAGGCTCTGTTCTATCCGGAGATGGTTTGGGGACTCTGGAAGAAGAGGAGGATTAGAGGAGACAGGATCAACCTTTTTACACAATACAGAGGATTAACCCCTTATGTTCCACAGTGAGTATAACAAGCATGCTTTTCTGCATATACAGACTGATTTTACTGTTGTTGGTTTAGGCTTGACCTGTGTATCATGTGTGTGTAGTGTAGGGACAGTCACCCATCTGTCGGGGGCAGTATTAGTGGTAAGGAGAGGTTCCAGATGAGTAGGAAAAGGATAGGGACGCGCCATCCTTCCTGGAAGCCACCCTGTTTGGGCATGGACCGGCTAGGCCACATTCTGCCCCTTGAGACAAACTCTGTTGGCACATCCAAGACCTGCTTTGGTTCACATCGCTGTTGCATTGTATGAGTGTTCCCGGCCAGGTGCCTTCCAGCCAGGCTTGTTGTGAATTGCCAAACTTTAATACAGGTTTGGAAGTGTTTGATCTCACTGTTGGAGCAACCAAGACATAGGAAGCCAAGCTGTCTCTCTCTGCATATAACTAAAATATTATTTTTGTGTAGCCAAGTGTATCCAGGGTGGCTGGATGATGTGGTCCACTTGTCACTCTGCCCTCAATCACACATTTCCTTTCATCCGGACGGAACAGGCCAGTACTTTGTTTTGTTTTGTTTTTTATTAGGGGAATAAACTTGGGGTAGGAACAAATGTGGGATGCTCAGTAGATCAAGAAACAGGACCACCTATAGACACTCCTTCACTTCTCTCCTGCACAAACTTGCTTCTTCTCGTTTAAGCCTGAAGGGATCAGACCTCCATTACATCTTCCTCCACCCTAGCTAGCACATGATGAGGCCTGCATTCCTGATGACAGGACCTCCAGACTGCCCATTACAGGCAGTCTGGAGTACAAATGTGCTAGCTGGTTTTGATGGACTACTGCTCCCAGCCCATCCTCTTCCAGGCCACTGCAGCCCCCCTGGCTGCTCTGGCCTACTCCAGTGCCCAGTGACACCGCTCCCCTGACTGCCTCCTCTGACCTCCACAGACTGTCCACTGTATCCTCCCAGCCTGCTCCAGTCATCTTCTCCAGCTCCTAGGGTCTGTCACTCACCGATACCAGTGGATCCTTTAACCCCTTGCCGACCGCCGATCGGCAATTGACGGCGGCAAGGTGGCTCGTGAGCGCAAATTGCCGTCATACGACGGCGGCCGCGCTCACGAGCCTAGTGAGCACACGCGCGCCACTGGAGGCGCGCCCGCGTGCTCACTGTGTTCGGGGAGGGCCAGGGAGCGGGTGCGGCGGCTTCGATTGCCGCCGGCTACCCGCGATGCCCCCCCCGGAGCGAAGGAACGGAGGTCCGTGTATGTAAACACGGACCTCCGTTCTGTGTGAGGGGGAAGGGCTGTGATCACAGCCTTCCTGTATACGAAGGCTGTGACCACTTCCCTTCCCCAGCCAGGGCAGTCCCCTCACAGTTAGAACACGCCCAGGGAACATACTTAACCCTTAGAGCGCCCCCTGCAGGTTAACCCCTTCACTGCCAATGGCATTTACACAGTAATCAGTGCATTTTTATAGCACTGATCGCTGTATAAATGCCAATGGTCCCAAAAAAGTGTCAAAATAGTCCGACATGTCCGCTGAAATATCGCAGTACCGCTAAAAATCGCAGATCGCCGCCATTACTAGTAAAAAAAAAAAAAAACCCCAAAAATGAATTCTCATCATCCGTAAACGCGACCACTTTTGCGCAAACCAATCAATAAACGCCGATTGCAATTTTTTTTCATCACAAATATGAGGAATTATATAAATCAGCCAAAAACGGTGACAAAAATGTTTTTTTATATTTTTTTTTTTGGATTTGTATTCTAGCAAAAAGTAAGAAATTTGGGTTTTTTTGCAAAATTGTCGCTCTTCTTTTGTTTATAGCGGCGATCAGAAATGACGCAGAGGTTATCAAATACCACCAAGAGAAAGCTCTATTTGTGGGTAAAAAAGGACGCAAATTTCGTTTGGGTACAACGTCGCACGACCGCGCAATTTTCAGTTAAAGCGACGCAGCGCCGAATCGCAAAAAGGGCTCCGGTCCTAAAGCTGGAAATCCTTCCGGGGCTGAAGTGGTTAAAGAGTCTTCCCTGTTGCCTCTCTGTTGCTCTCCTGCTCCCTTGTGCTGCTCTGGGATCTCTCTCCTTCTGGCTGCACCCGAGCTCCCAGGCCTCAAGGTCACCCCCCCCCCCCAGACTGGGGGCTCCCAGGTGAGGCCTCCACAACCTCTGCTACATTTCCACTCTTCCACCCGACACACTCCTCCCCCACCTCCTCTTCCATCCCCTTTTCCAGAACCTTCTGGACCCAAATGGGAGAGGTAACTAAGGGGTGTTCCTTCCTGCAATCTCCAGCTATTCCTGGGCCACCCCCCTGCCCAAATCAAAACATTCAGGCCTGCACAACAGTCAGGCCTGACTAAATTTGCCTCTCCTAGCAAAAATCTATCACCTAAGCACTTATTCACTAGGAGGGCGTTACATTTGATTGAACTGGGCCTTGAATGAAGAGACTAATACACATGTGTATCAGACTGTAATCCTTCTCACTCTGCATATATCATAACATTGGGGGGTCCACACAAGTCCCTAATCCGCATTACTCTCTCAATCCTCCTGTTGCCTGCACAGTTGTAAATAACGCACAGACTCCAATTCCAGAGATCTCATTTATGGGGGATTTACTTAACTTCATGATTTTACACAAGGGGGAAATGCAATGAAGATGTTGTAAGACAGCCACAGGCGTATGTAAAGGGATGATTGCGCTGGGAGGGGATGCATTACTGCTAATGTGTCATTGGACAATTCTCCAGCCTTGGGGCTGGCATGTCAGGGACTCAATAAATCCTTGTGTGAATATCACAAATGTTCCCCACGTGAGTTCCGGGTGGAGTCCAATTGTACAAAAAAAGTATTCATTCAAATATTTCAGCAACACTGAAGGTTTTCTGGATCAGCGATTGTTGGCGTAATCTGGCCGGGCAGAGCCTGGTTCTGTTCTGTTTCTAATAAGATGAAGTTCTGCCTGGTCTGTTGGAAAGTTTCCGTCGCCGGCTTTGTTTTTATTGCTGTGGCTGAGATGATGAACAGTGATCAGTAAGTAAGCCAGTGCATGTCAGGGGAAGCCAAGTGCTGGTTGAGATTTGGAAACCCAAAGTGCAGACTGATATCTAGAATATTCTTGTTTAACCACTTGTCCTCCAGAAGGATTTACCCCCTTCATGACCCGGGCATATTTTGCTAATTTAACTGGTAATTGCGTGGTTATGCAACACTGTACCCAAATGAAATTTATGTCATTTTTTTTCATACAAATAGAGCTTTCTTTAGGTAGTATTTGATCATCACTGGGTTTCTTATTTTTTGCGATATAAATGAAAAAAGATGGAAAATTTTGAAAAAAAGCAATATTTTTTATTTTCTGCTATAAAACATATCCAATAAAAAAAAATCTTCTTAAATTTAGGCCAAATTGATTCTGCTACATGTCTGGTATAGTATATACTGGATTGTCTGGTATAATATATACTGGATTGTTTTATGCTGGCAATGGCGGTGCTCAGCTACTTATAGTAGGATAGTATGGCGGGCAGTCTGACACTAACTGACGCTGACTGGGGGGTACATTAACTGACACTGACATCAACAGTGACACTAATACAGTGATCATCAGTACTAATACTATACGCTGACACTGTACTAATGACACTAGCTGAGAAGGGATTAACATCTAGGGGCAATCAAGTTTAAAAATTGTGCCTAACTCTGTAATGTGTGTTATGTGGTGTGTTTACTAAGCAATTGGCTTTGCAGGGAATAAAAAAAAAAATACAGCAAGATCAGCTACTACTCAGAGCTCTGTGTTGTTTACAACACTGAGCTCCCTTTCCCTGAATGATAGAGCCGATTAGCGGGTGCTGGCCAATGATTGACCAGCAGCACCCACTGATCAGCTTGTGCTATGACTAATCACAGCACAGCCGGGGCAACTGGTGCACGTGCGCGCACCCCCTACCCAGAAATCCTGGATCATGTATCAGATATGTGATCCAGCACAACAAAGCCACTGTGCCGCCATACTTTTAAGTGAGGCGGTCAGCAAGTGGCTATTGATGTCATAGAGCAGTGGTCTCCAAACTGCGGCCCAGGGGTCAGGTGCGGCCCTTTACTTGCTTTTATCCGGCCCTTGGGGCAATATTTCATCTTCTGGCACAAACAATGGGGCATAGTTCCTCTCAATCATAGGTGTGCGCACGGGGTGTGCTGGGTGTGCCTTGGCACACTCTAACCACCAAGGTTGCCAAACATGCAGTGTCTGTAAAAAGCCCGAGGCTGCAGTTGCTCCGTGTCTCTGCTGCTTCCTTAGGCAATGGGAATGACACGGTACCTGCCCCCTTTCCCGGCATGCCTTATTTGACTTTACAACAGGCGGTGACGTCAGCTGGAGCAGGCGGGAGAGGGAGGAGTTAACACAGCCTGCAGTGTGGGACAGACTTCAGCCTACTAGTAGAAGGTAAGATGGGCTGAGCACAATGTAGTCCGTACACATATATATACACGCATGTGTGTTTGAGCTTTGGGGTGTACACTCTAATGCAATAGGCTGCGCACACCAATGCCCTCAATGACACCAATGATGGGGAACAATTCTTCCCAGTGACACCAACAATGGGGCATGATTCTTCCCACACAATGACACTAACGATGGGCCACAATTCCTCACTCTGACACCACAAATGGGTTTACTCCCACTGATGCCCAGACATTTTCTATTTTCTACTTCCAATGACCATAGTCTGGAGCCCGTAAAGTTTGAAGGACAGTAAACTGGCCCTTTGTTTAGTATGGAGACCCCTGTCATAGAGCAAACAAAAGATTTGTTGTCTTGTACCTGTATGAGGAACTCAAGATTATGAGTACCCCTGCACCCCTGGAATACAAGGACTGCTAGGGCCACCAGGAAACTGGAACCATGGACTTGAACTTGGTGTCTGGTAAGCAATGTGGACACTCCAGTGTCATGAACCCATAGTCATTCATGTCGTCTGTTTGCTTACCTCTTTGGTTGTGTCAGCTTAGAGGCCATTCACATCACCACCTGTGGGCTCCTCTCAGTGAACTCCACCCCAACCTCCAATTAAGCAAACACTATTTAAGACCATGTGTTGCAAAGCCTCCTTGCCAATCAACGTTGTGTGTGTTTGGCTTTGTTGTGGTTGTTCCTGTCGTATGCTCTGAGTCCATTTCCATTTACCGACTTTTAGCTTGTTCTGACTATCCCTGCCTGCTTGATACCCCGACCTTCGGCTTGTTCTCTATTTCTCCTGTCTGCTTGAAGCACTGACCTTTGGTGAGGTCGTTTACTAGCCTTGCTGTTCCTGCGCTGCTGCTTCCTCTCTTCCACCTGTAGCCAGCCGAGTGTGAGCTAGGGGACCCTGGGGGCCGCGACCTGGATCCAGTTGCAGCCAAATCCATCCTCACCACCAGAGACTCTAGCAAATACCTACTGGCTCTTAGACTCCGCGCCCTGGGGAAACCAATGCACTAGCTCCCTGTGTTTCAGTGTCAGTGCTCCAGGGGCCCATCTTCCCGTACCAGCCGGAGCTCATTAGCAGCAGTCAGCTATAGGTCCACAACCTTAGCGGTGCGCTTCGCAACCTTAGAGTGCGCTTTTCACTTCTGCGGTGCGATTTGCATCCCTGCGGTGTGCATCTGTCACTTGACCCCAGGTGTCCTGACACCCAGCCACAAGTCACAAGCTGAGTTCGGTAACAGTTGGGCATAAAGGAACCAAATAGTGTGGACGATCAAGGTCAGAGATGACCAAAGGTTGGCAAGGTGAAGGCAACAAGGTATGGAATCAAAGATTCTTGGTCAAGGGTTGGTAAAATAGGTAGGCAGCAGACATAAAGTAACCTAGAGGCAGGTCAGATGAAAGCCCTCAATAATACTGCAAAGCAGGGTTCAAGATCAAGGATAACAGAAATACAACCTGAAAGACCATCCAGCAATGATCCCATGCATGACCCAGGTTTAAAAAGTTCACCAGATGCCAGTATCTATGGTAGACATGCTTGTGCGGCCACACCATTGCTCGCTTTCATATGCACAAATCTCTCTGGAGAATGATGAGGTTCCAGACATCTGTGCTTAATTGGTTGCAGAAGAGCTTACCGTATGCCCTGGCCTGATCTGAAAAATGAGATTTCCTTTTTTATAGAGTATGCGTCGCTCAATCCTTATTTTTTTCCTTTCTCTCCCTTTTCACTGGCTGGTGCAGGAATTACATCTAGGCACGGGTACTTTTGAACTTTTTTTCTGGTTAATATGCTGAGTTTACCCTGACAACTTGGGGTACCCCTTGAATTTCTCAGAAGAACCCCTCTGTAGGCAAACATTTTGATGCCCAACTGGCTCAACTTGCCTGATGGTAGAGGCTCTCATTTGAGAATTACTGTACTGTAGTTTATAGAAGACTTTTAACAAGATTTTGGAGTGTGTGTGTGAATTTGTACCCTTGTGTGAGGTCAGGTATTAATGATGGAAGAGAAGACCTGACAAACAATTCCAGTTCCAGTTCATTTCAAAGGTGCTCAGTAGTGTTGAGGTCAGGGATTTGTGAAGGACATCCAAATTCATCCACACCAAGCAGTTAAACCATGTCTTTGTGGAGCTGGCTTAGTGCCTAGGGGCATAGTCATGCTGGAACTGAAGAGGCATTCTCCAAAATGTTATTGCACAGCTGAAAAAGCACAACTGTCTAAAATGTTTTTGGTTTATGGTATAGGACAGGGGTCTCCAAGCTTTCTAAACAAGGGGCCAATTTACTGTCCTTCAAACTTTAGGGAGCTGGACTGTGGCAAGTGGGAATAGAAAATGTCCTAGTGTCAGCTGGAGTAAACAATGCCATATTTTTAGTGGAGGAATAGTGCCCCATTGTTGGTATCTGTGGGAGAGATAGTGGCCCATTGTTGTGGGAGGAATATGCCCCACTGCTGGTGTCCATGGGAGGAATAGTCACCTATTGTTGAGTAAGTGGGAGGATTAGTAGCCCATCGGTGCTGTCTGTAGGAGAAATAGTGCCCAACCATTCATGGCAATGGGAAGAATAGTGCCCCATCGTTGGTGTCAGTAGGAAGAATAGTGCCCCATCATTGGTGTCAGTGGGAGGAATAGTGGCACATTGTTGGTGTCAGTGGGAGGAGTAGGGACCAAATGTTGGGTAAGTGGGAGGAATAGTGCCCCATTGTAGATATCAGTGGGAGGAGTAGGGACTACATGTTGGGTAAGTGGGAGGAATAGTGCCCCATTGTTGGTGTGAGTGAGAGGAATAGTGCCCCATCATTGGTGTCTGTGGGAGGAATAGTGACACATTGTTGGTGTCAGTGGGAGGAATAATGCCTCATCATTAGCGTCAATGGGAGTAATAGTGGTCCATTGTTGGTGCTTGTGGCAGAAATAGTGCCCAATGGTTGGTGTCAGTGGGAGGAATAGTACCCCATCATTGGCATCAGTGGGAGGAATAGTACCCCATCATTGGCATCAGTGGGAGGAATAGTACCCCATTATTTCTGTCAGTGAGAGGAATATCATCCCATCATCGTCAGTGGGAGGAATAATACCCCATATTTGGTGTCAGTGGGAGGCATAGTACCCCCATATTGGCGTCAGTGGGTGGAATAGTACCCAAAGGGCCGGATAAAGGCAAGCAAAGTGCCACAGTTTGCAGACCACTGGTGTAGGATTAACAATACCCTTCACTGGAGACACCTGAACTCAATAGTTTGGAGGGGAATCCACATCTGGCCATAGAGGTAGCTGCAATGGTCAGGTCTTTACAAACTTTTGGCCATGTAGTGAAGTTTATCACCTAGGTGAGTGCTCTCCTTTATGCCAAAGACTGTGTTTTAGGAGACAGATAAGAATATTTTTCTTAGCGAAATTAATGTGTTTTGAAATAAGAGATGCTTCAGTGATGATCCTCCGTAATACAGAGAGTCGCTGAGTAATGTAATATCTCTCCAAAGCGCCCGTCTCCCTCCCCGCCAGGGCCAGGCTCGGCACTCTCTTGATTTCAGATTCCGGTCATGGCAGATCATGAATGAAATCCATTACTTTCCATGGACCATCTAGCAAAAAATATTCACATTCAGGAAGATTAAAGCCTTGTGTCACTCTGCGAGAGCCGCGAGAGTAGACGGAGGATTATGCCGCCTTCGCAGCCTTTTCCCTTTAGGGCGAGAAATCCCAATATAGCAGCACCTAATCTATTTTCTATCCGTCGCCATAAAAGCGGAGCAGAATATTGAGCGTACCACAGATCTATCACACGTCCGCGCCGGGCACCTGTTAAACTTCACTTGTCGGGGTGCAAAGCCGGGCAGGTGGCATCGGCGGGGGCCCAAAACCGTGCTCAGGACAGGCATGCGGGACACGAGGAAAGCTTTCTTCATACTTCCATGTGTTTCATTTTGGTGGAAACCCAAACTAATTACTTCAAGGCGATCCGTTTGGCCCGTGTCCTCATCTTTTCCTGCCGCGTGCAGATTAGCAGCGCTGATCCCTCATTGATGCTATTTTTTCAAAGGGTGAGACCCGCTGCCAGCAGAATATTACACCTTTTTTCCCCCCTTTTTTCTGTTCGTGCCCTTTGATATGCTAGTAATATATATATAAAAAAATAATACTATTCTCCATAAAGGACGTGAGCCGGCTCTTTAAACGTTATGTCGTCTGTGAATCCCCAGATGTCTCTGGCGGCTCAGGGAAGTCGCTTATAATCCAATGCCGTCGGAGCAAACACAGTCAGTATTTTTATGATCCCCCCCCTCCCGGTAATCCCTTTATGATGGTATTACAATGCTATGCGTTTCTGGTGCCACTTTTAAAGCTATGCACACTTTTTTTGACTGTGTGAAATGGAATGTTTTCCACCAATGCTTACCAAAACTCATAGCAGGTAGAAAGTGTATATGTAAAAAAATGGTGGACAGAGTCACCAAGGGGCCCCCAAGAAAAAACTTTTTTTTTTTTTTGGCCCATTTCTATTACTTGGCTTGACTTATTTGTTCTATTAACCATCAGATAGAAAGAAGTGACCTGCGTCCGAGTCTATATGACATTGGGAGGGGCCCCGGCACCCAACTCACCCACATCTAGTATAAAGGGCCCATAGGTATGCACAGCATATTGCATTAGGGTGTGCACTCTAAAGCTCAAACACATGCATATGTGTGTACATATATAAGTATATATATATATATACACACCCTATTACCAAAAGTATTAGGATGCCTGTCTCTACACGCACATGAACTTTAATGGCGTCCCAGTCTTAGTCTGTAGGGTTCAATATTAAGCTGGCCCACCCTTTGCAGCTATAACAGCTTCAATTCTTCTGGGAAGGCTGTCCACAAGGTGTAGGAATGTCTATGGGAATGTTTGTCCATTCTTCCAAAAGCGCATTTGTGAGGTCAGACACTGATGTGGACAACAAGGCCTGGCTCACAGTCTTCGCTCTAATTCATCCCAAAGGTGTTCTATTGGGTTGAGGTCAGGACTCTGTGCAGGCCAGTCCTCCACTCCAAACTCGCTCATCCATGGACCTTGCTTTGTGAACTGGTGCGCAGTTATGTTGGAAGAGGGAGGGGCCATCCCCAAACTGTTCCCACAAAGTTGGGAGCATGAAATTGTCCAAAATGTCTTGGTATGCTGACATCTTAAGAGTTCCTTTCACTGGAACTAAGGGGCCAAGCCCAACCCCTGAAAAACAAACCCACAGCATAGTACCCCCTCCACCAAATTATTTGGACCGGCACACAAAGCAAGGTCCATAAAGACATGGGTGAGCGAGTTTGTGGTGGAGGAACTTGACTGACCTCAGGGCCAGTTCACACCACATGCAGTCCAGTACGTTTTTATTCTGCATCAAAAATGCATGGAAAGTAGGTTATATGGTTTCCAATGGCATAGTTCACACCAGTGCAGTCAGTTCCAGCTCCAGAAAAAAAAGTAGAACATGCTGCATTTTTCATGCACTGAACTGTACTGGAACGCGGTAAAATGCATCAAAAACGCACCGGAACGCACTTACATGCACCAAAAACACACTGGAATGCACCTACATGCACCAAAAACGCACTGGAATGCACATGTCCTAAGAAAAAAAAGGGGGGGAAAAATTCACTGGACTGCATCAAAAATGCACCGGAACGGACCGGAAACGCGTCAAAAACGCGCATGCAGAAAAGCATCCGGAACGCATCTGGACTGCGTTTCTATGGTGTGAACTGGCCCTCAACCCGATAGAACACCTTTGGGATAAATTAGAGCGGAAACTGCGAGCCAGGCCTTCTCGTCCAACATCAGTGCCTGACCTCACAAATGCTCTTCTGGAAGAATGGTCAAACATTTCCATAGACACTCCTAAACCTTGTGCACAGCCTTCCCAGAAGAGCTGAAGCTGTTATAGCTGCAAAGGGTGGGCCAACTCAATATTGAATCCAACGGAATAAGACTGGGATGTCATTAAAGTTCATGTGTGTGTAAAGGCAGGTGTACCAATTCTTTTGGTAATATAGTGTAACTCACAGTCCTTACACAATCCATAGTGGTTACCATAGTCAATAATTAATTTAGTAATAAATTCTGTATGTAAGATACAACATAACAAAGAAAGCAAGGGTCAGGAATATATAAGGTGCTTAGAGTGCACTGGTCAGGAGTATAAAATGTACAACCTAATGTATATAATGCAGGGTCCAAGAGTGCTTTACACACAGAGTGCAGGACTCTATATCTGTATATAACATAGAGAATTCAGGGGTCAGGAGTGTGTATTGCACAGAGGGGTCAAGAGTAGTTATTGCACAAGGTGCAGTAGCCAGTATTACAAAGTGCAGGTGGAAGGGGTACATAATATACAGAGTGCAGGGGTCAGGATTACATACAGAGTATAGTGGTCAGAATGCATAACTTATAGAGTGCAGGGGACAGGAATGCATTATGCATAGAGTGCAGGGGTTAGGAGTATGTAGCATACAGAGTGCAGGGGTCAGGAGCATGTAACAGAGTGTAGGGGTCAGGAGTATGTAGCAGAGTGCAGGTGTCAGTAGTAAGTAACCCACAGAGTGCAGGGGTCAGAAATGAGTAACATAACACTCAGAGTGCAGGGGTCAGGAGTATGTAACCCACAGAGTGCAGGGGTCAGTACTAAGTAACTCACAGAGGGCAGGGCTCAGTACTAAGTAACTCACATGGTGCAGAGCCCAGGAGTATTTAACACACAGAGTGTAGGGGTCAAAAGTAAGTAACACACAGAGTGCAGGGGTCAGGAGTATTTAACACTACTCCTCCCTGTTAACCCGAACCTCGTGCACACAATAACATCCCACATGTGACCGAACACACAATGTATAAAGACTGGGGACGTGACAATGAAGGAAGACTGGGGACGTGAGATACTCAATGAATGATGACTGTGGACGTGAGACACACACAATGTATGAGGACTGGGGACGTCAGTTCATCACAATTTATGAGGACTGGGGACGTGAGACACACAATGAATGAAAACTGGGGATGTGAGACACACAATTTATGAGGACCCGAGACGTGGTACACTCAATGAATCAT
>BLSH010242272.1:389301-410975 GCA_018402905.1 Glandirana rugosa
CAGATAATATTGCCCGAAACACTTCAGAATTCATCCTGCTGCTTTTGTCAGCAGTCACATCATCAATAAATACAAGAGAACCAGTTCCATTGGCAGCCATACATGCCCACGCCATGACACTACCACCACCATGCTTCACTGATGAGGTGGTATGCTTTGGATCATGAGCAGTTCCTTTCCTTCTCCATACTCTTCTCTTCCTATCACTCTGGTGCAAGTTGATCTTGGTCTCATCTGTCCATAGGATGTTGTTCCAGAACTGTGAAGGCTTTTTTAGATGTTGTTTGGCAAACTCTAATCTGGCCTTCCTGTTTTTGAAGCTCACCAATGGTTTACATCTTGTGGTGAACCCTCTGTATTCACTCTGGTGAAGTCTTCTCTTGATTGTTGACTTTGACACACATACACCTACCTCCTGGAGAGTGTTCTTGATCTGGTCAACTGTTGTGAAGGGTGTTTTCTTCACCAGGGAAAGAATTCTTCAGTCATCCACCATAGTTGTTTTCCATGGTCTTCCAGGTCTTTTGGTGTTGCTGAGCTCACCAGAGCGTTCTTTCTTTTTAAGGATTTTCCAAACAGTTGATTTGGCCACACCTAATGTTTTTGCTATCTCTCTGATGGGTTTGTGGCTTGCTTCACTGATAGTGACAGCTCTTTGGATCTCATATTGAGAGTTGACAGCAGCAGATTCCAAATGCAAATAGCACACTTGAAATTAACTCTGGACCTTTTATCTGCTCCTTGTAAATGAGATAATGAGGGAATAACACACACCTGGCCATGGAACGCTGAGCAGCCAATTGTCCCATTACTTTTGGTCCCTTAAAAAGTGGGAGGCACATATATAAACTGTTGTAATTCCTACACCGTTCATCTGATTTGGATGTAAATACCCTCAAATTAAAGCTGAAAGTCTGCAGTTAAAGCACATCTTGTTTGTTTAATTTCAAATCCATTGTGGTGGTATATAGAGCCAAAAAGATTAGAATTGTGTCGATGTCCCAATATTTATGTATTCTGACTGTATGTAAAAATTTCCATGCCTAAACTTTGGCTTTAAAGTGGACCATCACCACCAAAAAAATATTTAATTGTACCTGGATCCAGCCCCTTCTCTCTCCCACATCTGGATATTTAATTGTTTTTATTTATTTATGTTCACTTTTTTGTGATGCAGGGGCATCACCTAGGTAGGAATTACATTGCACCAGTTCCACACATGCACAGATGCTGTCACAATCCTGGCGGTGGAGTCTGGTTTTGTGCGGGGAGCAACCTCTCTTACTATCCCGATTCGGGAGCCCCTGAAGGTGGGAACAGGTGGCTTGGGAGTGCGGGATGGCACAAGGGCTTGGCTGGTAGCAGGTACTAGCAGAGTAGGCTTCAGCGAGGCTCATGCAGAGATGGTAGAGTAGTGGTACAGGCCGGGTTGGCAACGTTGAGGCAATACGGCACAGAAGGAGCAGGCGAATGGATGGTCAGGCACTGGCTGAAGGGTTTTTCAGGCTCCCAAAAATTCTCTTCTGGGCCGTAGCCCCTCCATTTTATCAGGTACTGGATGCCATTACCCCTCTTCCTGCAGTCCAGGACAACCTCCACCTCAAACTCTTCTTCCCCATTGACTAATACTGGCTTTGGGGGATTAGCACTCCACCCTGTACAGGGGTCTGGAACAACAGGTTTTAACAGAGTCACATGGAAGACCAGATTAATTCTTAAGGTGTTGGGGAGCTCCAGTTCATAGGCCACTATATTAATCTTCCTCTTGACTGGGAAAGGTCCAGTGAAGTTAGGTCCTAACTTCTTGAATGGGCAGGCCAACTTCAGATTGGTTGTTGCCAACCAGACTCGTTCACCGGGCTCCAGGTTCAACTCCCCCCTCCTTTTTTTGTCAAAAGTCTCATTGATGGATGGAAGCCGTAGCTCGCAAAGAATGGGGATTGCCCCGTGGCGGAATGAAGCGCGTTGTTATACGCAAACTCGACTAACGTTAACAAAGAGACCCAATCATTGTGTGAGAAGGAGGAGAAGCATCGCAGATACTGCTCCAAGCTCTGGTAGGTCCTTTCAGTTTGAACGTTGGTCTGCGGGTGGTACAATGAGGAGAAAGATAGTTCAATGCCCAAGGAGGCACACAGGGATCTCCAGAACCTGGAGGTAAATTGGACTCCACGGTCCGATACCATGTTAATGGGAACTCAGTGGAGCCTGACAATTTCCAAAACAAAGACCTCTGCTGTCTCTGGTGCATCCAGTGTGCCCTTCATCGGAAGGAAGTGATCTCTGGATCACAGAACATCCGAGACAGGGCGTCCGGTTTAGTGTTTTTCGACCCGGGCCTGTAGGTAAGATGAAAAGAGAATCTAGAGAAAAAGAGTGCCCACCGGGCTTGACGTGGTCTCAGTCTCTTTGCCGTTCTCAGGTACTCTAGATTTTTGTGGTCAGTGTAAATAAGGATGGAGCGAGCAGCCCCATCTAGCAGATAGCGCCACTCCTCTAGTGACGATTTAATGGCCAGTAACTCTCTGTCTCCAACATCATAGTTCTTCTCTGGCGCCGATAACTTGCAAGAAAAGAATGCCACAGGGTGCAGTGATGCCTTGGGACCACGTCTCTGCGAAAGGACAGCTCCCACTGTATTTTCCGAAGCGTCCACTTCTAGGAAGTATGGCAAGGTTGGGTCTGGGTGTTTCAAAATAGGTGCTGAGGTAAACAGTCTCTTGAGTTTCTCAAAAGCCACCTGCACCCGCTGGACCACTGGAAGCGAGTGCCTTGTTTGGTAAGCTGGTTAATTGGTGAGATGATGGCTGAGAACCCTCTAATAAATTTCCTGTAAAAGTTGGCGAATCCAACGAAACACTAGACTCCCTTCTTATCCACTGGTACAGGTCATTCCAGTCACACTTCTCTGCTTTGGCGTATAGCCCGAGCTGATGGAGGCGACTTAGTACCTTGGCTACATGTTGGCGGTGATCGTCCAGAGTGGCAGAAAAAATCAGAATGTCATCTAAGTAGATGATCACAAACAGGTCTAAGTAATCTCTGAAGATGTCGTTCACAAAGTGTTGGAATGTTGCAGGAGCGTTGAAGAGCCCGAAGGGCATGACCAAGTACTCATAGTGCTCAAAATGAGTACGGAAGGTGGTCTTCCACTCATTGCCTTCCCTGATGCGGACAATTATGTAGGCTCCCCGCATATTCAATTTGGTGAAAATGGTAGCAGCCCCTAACCGTTGAAAGAGTTTGGGTACCAGAGGTAGAGGGTAGCGGTTCTTCACTGTGATCTTATTGAGTTCCCTATAATCAATGCAGGGTCGCAGGGAATGGTCTTTCTTTTCTACAAAAAATATTCCTGCCCCTGCTGGGGATGTGGACGGGCAGATGAACCCTCCTTTTTTCAAGTTATCGTCTAGATAGGCCTTGATGGCCACCAATTCGAGCTTGGTGAGAGCAAAAATATGCCCAAAGGGGACTTCTGCCCCGGGAAGGAGCTCGATGGGGCTATCATAAGGCCTGTGAGGTGGTAATTTTTCTGCGGCCTTCTTACTAAATACATCCATAAAGGTGTGGTATACACGTGGAACGGCCTAGCGGGTCTCAGGATCCGGCTCAGAGTCCAGGCAAAGCAGGGCTGGAGCAACTTCAGGGCCCATTTGGAGGCAATGTTGGGCACAATAAGAGGACTGGAACCTGCCTTCACCCATGCTCCAATTTATGTCAGGGCTGTGCGCCTGTAGCCAGGGGAGACCCAAGATGATGGGAAAGAGAGGGGATGAAATAACATCCAAACACAGAAATTCTTGGTGCCCACTGGGCATGGTAACAGGCAGAGGAGTGGTCTGACGTGTGACGAGCCCTGAAGGTCTACCCAGCCTTCAAATTAGTCCAAGCTGGACCAATGTAACTATAATGATTGGATATTTTATTTTTTAAATGTATTTATTTTTACTTGTTGTGCTGCAGGGCATCAGCTAGTAGGAATTACGTTGCGCCAGATATACGCATGCACAGATGTGCTGAACGTCTACCCAGCCTTCAAATTAGTCCACGCGGGACCAATGTAAATGAAAAAAATGCCATATATAAACTTTAAGATTAAGCCCTGATGAAGTACAATTATTGGCCCTGAAATGCGTTTGTTACCTTTTTTCCTCCTGTTGTGACAAGGTAACACGAAATTATGTAAAAATTGCCATACCTAAACTTCGGTTTAGGTTTTGTCACAAGGCACAGGAACACAGGCTGGACCATCATCCCCCAAAAATGAATTCATTGCATCTGGCTCTAGCCCCCACCCTCTACCATGACTGGATATTTTATTTTTTTTCGTTTATTTATTTTTACTCTTTGTGCTGCGGGGCAGCACTTCATAGTTACATAGTTACATAGTCAAATGTCTGGTTGAAAAAAGAAACCATCCAGCTCAACCAATATCCTCCATCCAGTCCATCCAGTTCAACTTCCTCCTTTCTCGCCTAAGTGGGAATCACGTTACATCAGAGACCCATACATGCACAGATGTGCTGAATGTCTCTGCCTGGCCTTCAATACCTGGCAGAGACCTTCAACGCATGCATGTATGCATGGGTTCGCATTAGCATGTGGGGAGGTGCAGTATGGTGCTGCAGCAGTAACCACTCAGTCCAGTTGCAGAAACAGAACTTGTATTATTGTTAATGTTCGGCAATTCATAACAAGCCCGGTGGGAAGACACCCGACTGGGAACACTCACAGAATGCAATAGTAATGTGCAGCAGAGCAGGTCTTGTGCCAACAGTGCCTGTCTTGATGGATGTAATGTGGCCTGGCCGGTCCGTGCCCAAATGGGAATGTGTCCAGGAAGGGTGACATGTCCCTATCCTCTCACTACTCATCTGGAATTTCTACCTGACAGTCGGATGACCTGACCCTACACCACCCACACCCAAAATGCATGCCAAACCTGGGAGCCAGGGTCTTAAATAGGTTCTGCCTGACCCAAGATGGCTGCCGGAGTAACATGGGGCAGCAGCAGCCAATAGGATTGCTTCCTTAGTGACCCAGGAAACCATAGAGCAGGGGTCTCCAAACTTTCTAAATAAAGGGCCAGAGTACTGTTCTTCAGACTTCAAGGGGCTGGACTGTGGCCAGTGGGAGTAGAAAAGGTTCCGCAGTCAGTGGGAAAAAAATAGTGCCCCATTGTTTGTTTCAGTGACAGTAATTGTGCCCCATTATAGGTGTAAGTGGGAAGAATTGTGTCCCATTGTTGATGTCATTGGGCCCCATCATTGGCATCATTGAGAGGAATTGTGCCCCATCATTGATGTTAATGGGCCTCGTCCTTGTTGTCATTGAGAAGAATTGTGCCCCATCATTGATGTCAATGGCCCCATTGTTGGCGTCATTGGGAGGAATTGTGCCTCATCATTGACAGTGGTGGCTGGTGAAGTTTTAGGATGGGGGGGTGCCAGCCCCCACCCTTCCTTTTTGATCCCTCCTACTTTTCATAAGCCCCACCCCTTATAGAATCCACCCACTCCGTCCCCTGTATTCCACATATTGTGTGAGGAGTACACAGCTCAGCATCACAGGACAAAGTATACAGCTCAGCATCACAGGACACAGTATACAGCTCAGCATCACAGGACACAGTATACAGCTCAGCATCACAGGACACAGTATACAGCTTAGCATCACAGGTGGGGTATATGGCAGCCAGTATCACAGGACGCAGTATACAGTTCAGCATCACAGGACACAGTATACAGCTCAGCATCACAGGACACAGTATACAGCTCAGCATCACAGGTGGGGTATATAGCAGCCAGTACCACAGGACACAGTATAGAGCCCCAGCATCACAGGTAGGGTATATAGCAGCCAGTATCACAGGTGGGGTAAATTGCAGCCAATATCACAGGTGGGGTACTTTGCAGCCAGTAACACAGGTGGGGTACTTTGCAGCCAGTACCACAGGTGGGGTACTTTGCAGCCAGCATCACAAGTGGGGTACTTTGCAGCCAGTATCACAGGTGGGGGTACTTTGCAGCCAGTAACACAGGTGGGGTAAATTGCAGAGGACCCCCCCCCCTCCGAAGTCGGAACAAGTCCCGCACTTACCCCATCTAATAGGCAGGCAGGACAGCGGGCTGTCAACGTGCAGAGATCGGCTTGCGGAGAGCGGGCTGGAGCCTGTCCCCATCAGCCCGTCGCTCATCACAAGGTCAGGGTCTACGTGAGAGCGGGAGTCACGTCCGCCACCACAGTGACCCGTCCCCGCCCACTGCATCCATGCTATCCAATCACACTGAGCCACAGGTTCAGGGCAGCCAATCAGACTATGAATGTGCACCTGTTCAACACACATCCATAGTCTTTAATGGCTGATTAATAGGCTCACTACCTGGCTGTCAGGTGACAGCCAAGGAGCCGAAAAAATAAAAAAGAAAGTCAATGTGCCTGCTGTAGGGGCCGGGATGATTTTTTTTTCTTAGCCAGCGGGGAGGCGGTGCCCAAGCGCCCCTTATAGACCGGCCGCTCCTGATCATTGATGTCAATGGGCCCAATTATTGGTATCCATGGGAGGAATTGTGCCCCATCATTGGTGTCATTGGGAGGAATTGCGCCCCATCATTGATGTCAATGGGCCCCATTGTTGGGGTCATTGAGAGGAATTGTGCCCCATCATTGATGTCCATGGGCCCTATTGCTGATGTCAGTGAGAGCAATTGTGCCCCATCGTTGGTGTCAGTGGGAGGAATTGTACCCTCTTGATTGGCGTCAGTGAGGGGAATTATGCCCTATTGTTAGTATCAGTGAATTAAATAGTGCCCCAAGTGCCGGATAAAAGCAAGCAAAGAGCCGCTCTTTGGAGACCACTACCATAGAGGAACCATTTTCCTCTTGACTTCCCTCTAACTGTAATGCCGCTGCAGTCGAGCACCACCTAAAGTGAAGAAAATAGACTGCATCTGCCTACAAGCAGGATACAATTAGGAAGGTACAAGACTTTGTGTCCTATCTGTGCATGTGCCGAAGAATCATCGCATGTGCAACCTGAACCTTCCTAATTGTGATGTAATTCAAAGGACAGGCAGAGCACTTCGGCACAGACTAATAAAGATGGTGACACAAGAAAGGAGGGGTATGGCCAGCAGTAGGAGAACTGAATGTCCTCTTTAAGATCTGCTCATCCATGGTCATTGTTAGGACAGCCATGGACAACAGTTTCAAGATTCAGCCGCTAAAAGGTTTTTCTTTTGAAGTTTGTTGCCATAGATAGTATTTTGTAATCATAGTGAATGCACTACACAGATTTCAGGTAGCCTACAACTGAAAAAGAGAACACCTGCACACGTTCCCCAGACCGCCTAAGGACCCCTTACAGCTTCCGATTGGGCCAGACAGTGCATTGAGTCTCATGGGCCAAGCCGTTGATTTCCATCGTTCCCGTAGAGTGTGCTGGCCAGCCGGAATATGGCCTGAAATTCGCATGCAGACGCAGGATGCACTTCTGCAACCCACAAATCATTTGCACCTGGCCTGTAATCTCTTCATCAGTTTTTGTCTTGGGCTAATTTTAGTAAAACGCATAAACGTTGTTCCTCCACAGGGGAATGATCACAGGCTAAAAATGTAATTGTTGCAATTATAGTAATGTAAGTTGCATCGTTTTTCTCTTCCTTAAGACAGACTTGGCCAATATTCTTATATCTCTTTTTTTTTTTTGGCAATGGAAATCAATAGCAGATGAAAATTAGAAATGATGGTGGAAAAGACGAAAGAAGAGTTTTTAGCCTCCCATGTGGAAGAAATCCATCTATACTGATATCTCAGTTATCCTGATAATGCTTAACTACTTCAATACCGGGCACTTTCATCCCCTTCCTGCCCAGGCCAATTTTCAGCATTCAGCGCTGTCACACTTTGAATGACAATTGCGCGGTCATGCTACACAGCACCCATATTACATTTTTATAATTTTTTTCACAAAGCTAGAGTTTTCTTTTGGTAGTATTTAATCACTACTGGGTTTTTTGTTTGTTGCTAAATAAACAAAAAAAGACTGAAAATGTTGGGAAAAAAACAAGTTTTTCTTCATTTCTGTTAGGAAATTTTGCAAATAAATAATTGTTCTTCATAAATTTAGGCCAAAATGTATACTGCCACATTTCTTTGGTGAAAATAACCCAAATCAGTGTATATTATTTAGTCTGTATGAACGTTATAGAGTCAGCAAATGGTAAATATCTGAAAATCGATCAATCCTGATGTACTGATAAATACCTAATAAAGATAGATCTAATTTCTTGAGGCCCAAAAATGTCAGGACAGTACAGATACCCCCTAAATGACCCCTTTTTGGAACGTAGACAGTCCAAGGTGTTCAGTAAGAGGCATGACAATTTTTTGGTCATCATTTTTTTGGAAAATGAAGAAGTAAAAAAAAAAGATTTTCGCTATTTTTTTTTTTTTAACATTCTGTCACCAGTGCAGTACAGCATTATCATATAACCGGTGATCATGGACACTGACTGCTGACAGTACGAATATTTTTTTTCAATTTTTAAAAATGTTTAATTATATTTATAATATAATAGTAACATTGTACTACTCTTCGTCACCCTTCAAACGCCTCTGAAAAGCAACCCGAGCAAAAATCGCTTTTCAGAGGTACGCCAGTCCTTGCCATGTGTGTAAGTGAGCGTTAGGCAATCTAACTGCTAAAATAAAATGAATTAGCTCCTAAATTAAAATGAAAAAAAAAAAAAAAATCTAAAAGACCAAGTTGCTGAAATAAGACCAATACAGCACATTTATTATAAAATGTCCTATGTAGCGATGCTATATTGTATCTATTTGGATTCTCCTCTAAGCGTCAGTACGCGCCATTGCTAGAGTTAGTCAGGGTTAAAAATGCAATTTGTTCAGAAGTGTCATCTCACGCTGAGATTGCCGACCGCTCCATTTTCCTCGTAGCAGATTGAAGGATTGTACGGCACGTGCGCTGCAGTGAGTGAGTGAGTGAGTGAGGGAGGGAAGTTGCAGTAGTGCCCATTATCCTTAATGATGGACTGGTATGTATCTTAGAGATGACCTCATGCAAAAAAACAAGAAAAAAACCATGGAGCCCCCCCAAAAGCCATGCAAGACCCATTTTCTTTGTGAATAAGGAACCAGATGAACTATGTACAAGGGGTCACATAATATCATTCACTACAATCAATAATAGTAAAAAGCAGCGCTAAATGAATCAACAATAATCTTGTGCATAATAAATAAAAATATATGAAATATAGTGCAAATACTGCAAAAATTGTGCAAAAATTACAAAAAAAGTGCCAGTGCAAAATTACTAGTGCAAAAACTGGTGCCAATAGGACAATTAATGGTGTCCATATAATGTCCTCTTCCAAGTGTGCAGCAACAATACTTCAAACTGTTTCCATCACCATTGTTCACCGCATGCAGGTGATCACACTGGGGGCTTACCAGATATCTAGATTTAACCCGCCTGTTTAACAGAGAAACCTCAGCCAAATCGCACCACAGGAAACAATCGATCTCCAATATGTCAGTCATAGGAAACAAGAAAGAATCCTCATAGTGTATCACTTAAAAACAGGTCAATTTATTCCAAAAGATAAAGTTGCGCTTACATTAGAACAAAGTGACAACCGCAGTATTGAAACAAAGAGACATCTACCAGTCAGCCATTCCTCGCTCCTCTCCTCCTACTAACGAGCGCCCTAGCCGCTGGTGTGTCTGGTGTGTCTGCTCGCTTCGGGTCGCCGTGTGGCCACGCTCCTTACGCATTTCGTCACTTCCGACTTGATCACATGATCCGACTTATGTGATTTGTTTTATTTATAGCAGCTGCTTCACATTATTTATATTATACACAATAGTATCATTAGCGATTATTGATACTGGTTTAGCACGGTGTTTTGAGTACTATTATTATTATGTACAAGGGGTACTCAGTCCTGTAAGGGAGGCTGAATATCTAAAAGGGGTTTCCAGATTCTGATAAGCCCCCATTTGCAGACCTCCACATGCGCCAGGCCAGGGTTGTGGGGAAGAGGCCATTTTCCTCATTAACATGGAGACAAGGGACTTTGCCAATGGAATCCCTCTTGCAAGGTACCCTCCCTATGTTGAGGACATGTTTCCTGGTATGGTTCAGGAAGGAGTGTGTACTGTCACGTCTTCCATGTTCTGGCCTGCCAGGTTAAAAGCTCAGATAAGGTTCTGGTAAAGATCTTTTGAGGGCAGGGCCATCTTAATGAATGGAGACACTTGGGCACCCAGTTGCATGAGGGGCCCATGATCAGGGCCAGGAAAAGAGAGGGCAATGTGTTGGGGGGGGGGGGGTTGCACTAGTGATTTGGCTGCTCATACCCCTCTTCTTTGCCACTCCTGTCAGATGGAGCAGCGGCTGGCTGCACTGGGACTGAGAACTCACCTCAGTCTCAGCACCTGAGAGGAAAGCACCTGTCCTCATTGCAGGTGGGAACAGCAGTTGTGATCTGTGAGTACAAGGACAAAGGGTGGCATAACTCTGATGCATGGGGACACTGTGATGGGGACATCTGATGTATTGGGGACACTGTGATGTATGGAGGCACTGTGAAGGGGGACATTGTTATGGGGAAATCTGACTGTGAAGGGGGGGGCACCAGATGTATGGGGACACTGTGATGTATGGAGGCACTGTGAAGGGGGATACTGTGATGGGGAACCTGACGTATGGAGACACATGATGTATTGGAGCATTGTGAAGAGGGACACCTGATGTATGGAGACACTGTGATGGTGACAACTGATGTATGGGGACACCTGATGTATTAGGACACTGTGAAGTGGGACACCTGATATATGGGAATACTGTGATGGGGGAACCTGATGTATGTGGGCACTGTAAAAGGTGACACCTGATGAATGGAGACACTGTGATGGTGACACCTGATGTATGGGGACACCTGATGTGTTAGGACACTGTGAAGAGGGACACCTGATGTATGGGGATACTGTGATGGGGGAACCTGATGTATGGAGACACTGTGATGGTGACACCTGATGTATGGTGACACCTGATGTATTAGGACACTGTGAAGAGGGACATGTGATGTATGGGGACACTGTGATGGGGAACCTGATGTATGGGGACACTGTGATGGGGAGGTTGATTTATGGGGACACCTAATGTATGGAAACACTGCATTGGGGGAACCCAATGTATGGGGACACCTGATGTAGGGAGCACTGTGAAGGGGGACACCTGATCTATGGGGATACTTTGATGGGGGAACCTGATGTAAGGGCAGTTATAAAATTCCCAACACACACATTCTTGTTTTTTCAGATGGCTTAATTGTAGTACAGGGGCTGATGAGACCAACGGCTGGAACCGAATGTCATCAGAGCAGGTAATGTCACCAGCGCACCAGGATCTTCAAATGAGTCCTAACTTTAATAAAATGATCACATCGTTACAGCAAAGAGCGACGTTTCGGAGCCGCGCAGGACCCCTTCATCAGGCATGTGACAATTTGTGATACAACCAAGACACTATTTAAAGAACCATCCACCAATCAGTGACTAGAAAAAATGACCCCAGACCCGCCCCTTGACATCAAATGACGTCATATTCCCGCCATCCATATATACAAAACCAAGTAGAAATACCAAACATTGTAATCAAATCAAACCAGCAATCTGCTAACCACAATCATTGTTGTGGGTACTCAGGGTTAACAACCTGCATTTTGAATTGATTATTTAAACAGCAATAAAAGTAAGAGGGACAGCGTGGGGCTGAGGCGGCCCGTCCGTCTCTGCCAGACGGAGGGCCGTGTTCAGTTTACCCTGGCGTTGCCGGGCAACGTAGAAGGCTTGCCACCTGCCTTCAATGGCACGTCCCGTTGTGCGCAGGCGCCCGGCGGCATCCATGTGCGGTGGGGAGAATGGGCGGGTTGAAGTACGAAGAGGTGAAAAGCAGCAAAGCAGTGCAAAGCAGTACTCAGCGGCTCCAACCGAGACTGCTTTGTTGCGGAACAGTGAAGAACAAGAAAAAGAAAACAAAGCACTGATCGCTGTATAAATGCCAATGGTCCCAAAAAAGTGTCAAAATGGTTCGACATGTCCGCCCCAATATCGCAGTACCGCTAAAAATTGCAGATCGCTGCCATTACTAGTAAAAAATAAAAAAAAATAAAAACCCCAGAAATTAATTCTCATCGTCCGTAAATGCGGCAACTTTTGCGCAAACCAATCAATAAACGCCGAATGCGATTTTTTTTACCAAAAATATGAGAAAGAATATAAATCGGCCAAAACCGATGGAAAAAAATGTTTTTTTATATTTATTTTTGGATTTGTATTTTAGCAAAAAGTAAGAAATTTGTTTTTTTTTTGCAAAATTGTAACTCTTCTTTTGTTTATAGCGGCGATCAGAAATGACGCAGAGGGGATCAAATACCACCAAAAGAAAGCTCTATTTGTGGGTAAAAAAGGACGCAAATTTTGTTTGGGTACAACGTCGCATGACCGCACAGTTGTCAGTTAAAGCGACACAGCGCAGAATCGCAAAAAGTGCTCTGGTCCTAAAGTGTGAAATCCTTCCGGGGCTGAAGTGGTTAAATAATCAATTCAGAATGCAGGTTGTTTACCCTGAGTACCCACAACTATGATTGTGGTTAGCCGATTGCTGGTTTGATTTAATTACAATGTTTGGTATTTCTACAGTGCCACCACTTGGTTTTGTATATATGGATGGCGGGAATATGACGTCATTTGATGTCAAGGGGCGGGACTGGGGTCATTTTTTTCTAGTCACTGATTGGTGGATGGTTCTTTAAATAGTGTCTTGGTTGTATTACAATTTGTCACATGCCTGATGAAAGCACCGAAACGTCGCTCTTTGCTGTAACAATGTGATCATTTATTAAAGATTGGACTCATTTGAAGATCCTGGTGTGCTGGTGACACTACCTGCCCTGATGTAAGGGGACACTGTGATATGGACACCTGATGCAGGCCGGCAGGGGCCCCAGTGCATTACTTTACCCAGGGGTCCATGATGCTATTAAGCACTATTGGAGGGGGAAGGCTCTTTTTTTGTGATATCCCCTGTAAAATCCATACCAGACCCTCATTAAGGATTTGGTATGGAAGGGTCTGGTTTGGAATTTTAGAGGGAATCTGTTCTTGTTTATTTCATTAGTATAGTCCCCCTTGACATTCCTATCAAGGATAAGGGTCTGGTATGGACATTGAAGGGAATCCCAGATGCTTTTTTTTACAAACATAGCAAAGCAGCTGGGAAATGTAATTTATCAGAAATTTAAATTATTTTTCTCTCTTTGTAAATATGCTGCTTTTGCTGGAGTACATCATACAAATGCACCACTTCACAGGAAGGTTTAAGACAACCCCTAAGAATGTTATTTAAGGGAATTGTGTATTTTTGATCCGTATTAAAAGACCTACTCCTCACCTAATGGTATTTAAAAAAAATTGTACTTTGGTACATGTACCCCCCTTTCCTTTCCCTCTTCCCGGCAGTGGTGTTCAGCCCCCATGCTCTTTGTTTGATAATCCTTTACCTATTAGCCTAGAAAATTGGGATAATTCATTTTCAAGATCTGCCTCCTATTGGTTTCAATGGCATTGACAAGTTCGTAATATGCAGATTTTTGCTCGTGTTTACCGCACAAGCCTGCAAATGAAAGCCAAGCAGGTTCACCCATCACTACTGATGACCATTGTCACTGAGACAGAAAGTGATAGAAAATCCAAACTTTTACAGGTGTCACCGGGACAGGAGGGGAGAAGAAATATTCCAACTTGGACAATTGTATGAGAGACAATTCCCCCCCACCTTGATGACCTCTCCTATTGGATAGGAAGCAAAGTGAAATCTCCCAAAGAGGACACAGTAATAAAAACCTTATATGGGGACTTCTTTGATGGAGCCCAAGGAAGTCGACTAAAATTGCTTAGCACTACAGTCATATCTCTGATTGAATGAAGGAGTTGTTTGTTCAGCCTTCTCATAAATAGATGCCAATTGTCCCAGATTTGCTGGTACTGTCCTGAATTTGCTGGGACTGTCCCGCATCTTAGACCTCAGTCCCGATAACCCTGTGTCCTGGGCTATTTCATGGGATCTTAGTGTTGCCCTAATTTGAGTTCAATAAGGCATTCCTTACAGAAATAAACGGCACCAGGCAGATGGTCCCTGCTTAAAGCGGTTGTCTACCCATTAAAAAAAAAAAATAAATAGAAGCCTGCAAGACAATAGCATAATGAGCTAGTATGCACCGCATACTAGCTCATTATGAAATACTTACCTTGAAACGAAGATCCGACCGGGCTGCTCGGTCCGCTCTGAGGGAGTGGACATCTTCCCTCGGATCTTGCTTCTGGGTACGCAGCTCCGGCTCTGTGACTGGCCGGAGCCGCGAGACGTCAGCATGCGCGGGACCCGTCTTTCCGGCAAGGTCCGGCCCTATTGCCGGGCCTTTGCCGGGACATACACGGCGCATGCGCCATAACTCCGCAGCATCTTAGAGAGGGAATATCTCGTAAACCGTACAGGTTTGGAGATATTCATGTTACCTACAGGTAAGCCTTATTATAGGCTTACCTGTAGGTAAAAGTACTAAAATTGGGTAGACAATCGCTTTAATAAGAGTTGAAGATTGGGCTGGCCATTTTAGTGAGTGTGTTGGTGAGGCCCGGATTCACTGCCCGCAGGGGAAGTGAGCTTAAACGAGTTAATGCGGCAAAGTGTATTAACGTGATAATGCCGAGTAAGTGCAACAAATTCTGAAGACCTTGCCACACCGGACCGAAGCACTCACAATAAACCGGCAAGGGATATCTATGCGCACTGTAGACACCTGACAGCATCCGACAGAGGAGGCAGCTGGAAGTCAGACCAGAAATGGGGCCTCTGAATGAGGAAGACTACTGCTTGAGACACAGCAACAGTCTCTGTCCCTACTTCATAGGAGCCTGTCCCAACGCTAACCAAGCTGTCCCTAACCTACCCTCTACGCAGAATGCGTGTCAACCCGAGGAGGATAATGCTATTTATTAGCACTACCTACACCAAAGATGGACAGGGCATCAAGGTCCAGTCAGGCAGCTGCTCCCTTGATCACATCTACAAAGGCTTCAGAAGAACTTGAGTTCCCCCTTGTCCTTCACCCTCTCTGCACGGAGGCCACGGACAGCGTCACCCTTGCAGGGAGGCCAAACTACACCTGTCTACAAGTGGGTGGGGTCTGACCGAGACTAATTGGTCACTTGACAAGCCTGTTGGTGGAGTTAACTGTGTCTTGGGGACTGGAACCAAAATGATGGTAAGTATGCTAACTTCAATGGCCTCTCTTATAGTAAATTCTATTAACCTCTCTAAAATCCTACAAGTTATCCTCCGGAAGAATGAAGTGGCCTTAGCTGAACTCCAAACCCACGGGAGGAAATCCAGAAAAGTTACGTCTAATCGACGGCAGCCGCATGCAAGCATAAATCCATTCGCTGCACAATCTTGGTTAGCGACGCTACTTAAATAGACCGGAGAAGTATCCAGACCCTTTCTAGGGCCCCGCTGGCTCCCTCCTGGACAGTTAGAGGGCATCTTATACCCAGCGCAAAGTATGATAATTATTATCTCTTATTCTGGGAAAGATTTGATTAAACCCAACAACCAGATAATGGAAACAAGATTCTGGAGAAAGATTGACGCGCTACTGTCCAACTCTCACACCATTAGAGTCTCTCACCTCTTCGAGGAGGACGCGCTCTGCTGGCCCCAGCCCAGAATTCTCCCCAAACATCTGGAGCACAAATGGGCCCCTACAGCGAGCTTATTGCAAAGATCCATGAATAACACATTACCTTTCCTTCATGTAAGTACATCACATTTGTCTGATGGAGGCTGCAGCACACTGGGCCAAATGGTGATTCATGTTAAACCGCCTGGAAAGGTTTTACAGTTCCAGCAATGGACATTGATACAGCTGCTGGGGAACCACCAGACCCAGGATGCGAAATTCTGACAATTGCCTTATATTTGACAGCTTTGTAAAATTGCAGGCTCCAATACACCCCTCACATTCTTGTAAATATTTTATTATACCTTTTCATGTGACAACACTGAAGAAATGACACTTTGCTACAATGTAAAGTAGTGAGTGTACAGCTTGTATAACAGTGTAAATTTGCTGTCCCCTCAAAATAACTCAACACACAGCCATTAATGTCTAAACCGCTGGCAACAAAAGTGAGTACACCCCTAAGTGAAAATGTCCAAATTGGGCCCAAAGCATCAATATTTTGTGTGGCCACCATTGTTTTCCAGGACTGCCTTAACCCTCTTGGGCATGGAGTTCACAGGTTGCCACTGGATTCCTTTTCCACTCCTCCATGATAACATCATGGAGCTGGTGGATGTTAGGCTACTTTCGCACTGGGGCATTTTTCAGGTGCTTTAGGCTAAAAATAGCACCCTTATAGTGCCTGAAAAACATACCCCCATCCACCCCAGTATGAAAGCCCTGAGTGCTTTCACACTGAGGCAGTACACTTGCAGGACGTTACAAAAAGGTCCTGCAAGCAGCATCTTTGGGACGGTGCGCTTACAGATGTTTACACCACTCCTCCACTACCCCTGCCATTGAAATCAATGCAAGTGCTTCCTGAAGCCACACCGCCTCGGAAGCGCAGCGTGCCGGCACTTTTAACCCCTTGTTAACCCCTTGTGGGGAGTTAAAGGCGATGTGTTCCCGCAGCTCAAACTAGCAGCGTTTTACGATCCCGCCCCTCCGCCCCAGTGTGAATATAGCCTAAATGACCTTGCACTCCACCTTCCATTTGAAGATGCCCCACAGATGCTCAATAGGGTTTAGGTCTGGAGACATGCTTGGCCAGTCCATCACCTTTACCCTCAATTTCTTTAGCAAGGCAGTGGTCACCTTAGAGGTGTGTTTGGGGTCGTTGTCATGTTGGAATACTGCCCTGCGACCCAGTCTCTGAAGGGAGTGGATCATGCTCTACTTCAGTATGTCACAGTACATGTTGGCATTCATGGTTCCCTCAATGAACTGTAGCTCCCCAGTGTCGGCAGCACTCATGCAGCCCCAGACCATGACACTCCCACCACCATGCTTGACTGTAGGAAAGACGCACTTGTTTTTGTACTCCTCACCTTGTTGCCACCACACACACTTGACACCATCTGAACCAAATAAGTTTATCTTGGTCTCATCAGACCACAGCGCATGGTTCCAGTAATCCATGTCCTTTGTCTGCTTGTCTTCAGCAAAACTATTTGCGGGCTTTCTTGTGCATCATCTTTAGAAGAGACTTCCTTCTGGGACGACAGCCATGTAGACCAATTTGATGCAGTGCGCGGCATATGGTCTGAGCACTGACAGGCTGACCCCTCCACCGCTTCAACCTCTGCAGCAATGCTGGCAGCACTTATGCGTCTATTTCCCAAAGACAACCTCTGGATATGACGTACGTGCAGTTAATGTCTTTGGTCAACCATGGCGAGGCCTGTCCTAAGTGGAACCTGTCCTGTTTAACCGCTGTATTGTTTTGGCCACCCTACTGCAGCTCAGTTTCAGGGTCTTGGCAATCTTCTTATAGCCTAGGCCATCTTTATGTAGAGTAACAACTCTTTTTTTCAGATCCTCAGAGAGTTCTTTGCCATGAGGTGCCATGTTGAACTTCCAGTGACCAGTATGAGAGAGGGAGAGCGATAACACCAAATTTAATACACCTGCTCCCCATTCACACCTGAGACCTTGTAACACTAATGAGTCACATGACACTGGGGAGGGAAAATGGCTAACTGGGCCCAATTTGGACATTTTCACTTAGGGGAGTACTCACTTTTGTTGCCAGCGGTTTAGACATTAATGGCTGTGTGTTGAGTTGCTTTGAAGGGACAGCAAATTTACACTGTTATACAAGCTGTACACTCACTACTTTACATTGTAGCAAAGTGTCATTTCTTCAGTGTTGTCACATGAAAAGGTATAATAAAATATTTAGAAGAATGTGAGGGGTGTATTGGAGCCTGCAATTTTACAAAGCTGTCAAATTTAAGGCAATTGTCAGAATTTCACATCCTGGGTCTTGTGGTTCCCCAGCAGCTGTATCAGTGTCCATTGCTGGAACTGTAAAACCTTTCCAGGCGGTTTAACATGAATCACCATTTGGCCCAGTGTGCTGCAGCCTCCATCAGACAAATGTGATGTACTTACATGAAGGAAAGGTAATGTGTTATTCATGGATCTTTGCAATAAGCTCGCTGTGGGGGCCCATTTGTGCTCCAGATGTTTGTTTATATGTGTATATATATATATATATATATATATATTACATACACTGCTCAAAAAAATTAAAGGAACGCTTTGAAAACACATCAGATCTCAATAGCGAAAAAACTCATTCTGGATAGCTATACTGATATCGAATGGGTAATGTGTTAGGAATGAAAGAATGCTACATGGTTTGATGGAAATGAAAATTATCAACCTACAGAGGGCTGAATTCAAAGACACCCCGAAAATCAAAGTGAAAAAATGATGCAGCAGGATAGTCCATTTTGCTGAAATTTCATTGCAGCAACTCAAAATGGTCCTCAGTAGTTTGTATTGCCCCCACGTGCTTGTATGTATGCCTGACAATGTCGGGGTAAGCTCCTAATGAGATGACGGATAAATTCCTGGGGTATTTCCTCCCAGATCTGGACCAGGACATCACTGAGCTCCTGAACAGACTGAGGGGCACCCTGGCGGTGTCAGATAGACTGAAACATAATGCCCCAGAGGTGTTCTATTAGATTTTGGTCAGGCGAGTGTGGGGGCCATTCAATGGTATCAATTCCTTCAACCTCCAGGAACAGGCTGCATACTAGCACCACATGAGGGCGGGTATTGAGGTGCATCAGGAGGAACCCAGGACCCACTACACCAGCGTAGGGTCTGACAATGGGTCCAAGAATTTCATTCCGATACCTAATGGCAGTCAGGGTGCCACTGTCTAGCCTGTAGAGGTGTGTGTGGTCCTCCATGGATAGGTAACCCCAGACCATCACTGATCCACCACCAAACCGGTCATGCTGAATGATGCTACAGGCAGCATAACTTTCTCCATGGCTTCTTCAGACCCTTTCACATCTTTCACATGTGCTCAGGGTGAACCTACTCTCATCTGTGAAAATCACAGAGTGCCAGTGGCAGACCTGCTAATTCTGGTGTTCAATGGCAAATGCCGGGCAGTGAACACAGAGCGCACTAGAGGACATCGGACCCTCAGGCCACCCTGATGAAGTCTGTTTCTGACTGTATGGTCAGAGACATTCACACCAGTGGCCTGCTGGAGGTCATTTTGTAGGGCTCTGGCAGTGCTCATCCTGTTCCTCCTTGCACAAAAAAGCAGATACCGGTCCTGCTGATGGGTTAAGGACCTTCTACAGCCCTGTCCAGCTCTCTTAGAGTAACTGCCTGTCTTCGAGAATCTCCTCCATGCTCTTGAGACTGTGCTGGGAGACACCACAAACCTTCTGGCAATGGCACGTATTGATGTGCCATCCTGGAAGAGTTGGACTGCCTGTGCAACCTCTATAGGATCCAGGTATCTCCTCATGCTACCAATAGTGACACTGACCCTAGCCAAATGCAAAACTAGTGGAAAGCAGTCAGAAGAGATGAGTAGGGAAAAAAATGTCAGTGGACTCTATCTGTAAAACCATTCCTGTTTTGGAGGTCGTCTCATTGTTGCTCATCTAGTGCACCTGTTGTTAATTTAATTAACACCAAATCATTAGCGCATAAGGGAGGATACAGAAGGCAGAAGAGCTTACAATCTACTATAGTATAAGGAAGGATACAGAAGTCAGAAGAGCTTACAATCTATAATGGTATAGGGGAGGATACGGAAGGCAGAAGAACTTACAACCTACTAGGGTATAAGGGAGGATACAGACGGCAGAAGAGCTTACAAGCGATTAGGGTATAAGGGAGGATACAGAAGGCAGAAGAGCTTACAATCGATTAGGGTATAAGGGAGGATGCAGAAGAGCTTACAATCTATTATGGTATAAGGGAGGATACAGAAGGCAGAAGAGCTTACAATCTATTATGGTATAGGGGAGGATAAGGAAGGCAGAAGAGCCTACAATCTATTATGGTATAGGGAAGGATACAGATGACAGAAGGGCTTACAATCTATTATGGTATAGGGGAGAATACAAATGGCAGAAGAACTCATAATCTATAGGGTAATAGTGAAGGATACAGAAGGTAGAAGAGCTTACGATCTGTTAGACTATAAGGAAGGATACAGAAAGTGTAACTAGAGAATGTAATAAATGTCCTCAGACTGATACATTTTCAGAGATGTGAAACAGGAGCGTTGGAGGACAGTGTGGCCGAAGCCATTCCTGGTGGAGTGATTACATTGAACATCATTCATCCTCTATTCCAGAACTGACTACAACTCCCAGCATGTACTCATAATAATTATCCTCCATCACAGAACTGGTGTATCACAAGTCCCAGGACAAACTCCCAACCAACCAGCTTGTCTTTCCAGAACAAATCTTTGATTTGCTGCAGAACTACAGATCCCAGCATGCTCCATCCGCCGGTACTCCAGTAGCCGCTGTCAGGCCAGGATGAATCGCAGCTGTTTTTTGAAGGATAATTATCTGTAATTTCCCCGTTTACTGTCCATCCTCCCGTGTCTCTTGAGTCATAAAAATATTTCTGTGTTATGTTTAACAGAAAAGCAGGGAGATCTGCCAAAACTTTCCATTTTTTCATTATCTTTTCTGTTTTTTTTTTCCATTCCTGAACAATAGCGACAGCCTGAAAACATCGAAAACCAGATTTTCACTTTTTCCATTGTGTTCTTCTATCGCTGAGAATTTTTATAAACCGCCACAAGGGAAAGACGTTATTTAAACTTGTGCCAGCAGATTGTCAGCGTGACTTATTTGAAGCACATCCTGAGGTTCTGCCTCCTCGCTGCACCTATAACAAGTGACTGGCCACTTATATTGCCGCTCTATACCAGCGCTTCTCAACTGGGGTGCCACTTGGGTTGGCCCTGGGGTGACATGAATATGGGATGCAGTTTGTTCCATATTTACACATCACGTAATGGGTAACCATGGGAGGGTACAGGAGGGTTGCCAGAACCATAATAACCAATGACTAGTCTAGACCCAGGAAGCACTATGTCATTCATTGTCATGGTGATGGCGGCATGCCCCACGTGGCACTGATCTGAAGCACCCCCCCTCTTGCATTTGGAAGAGGACAAAAATGCACCTCTGCCCACACCTGCTCCACCTCCAGCCCCCTGCCATAATCATAGTCATTGTTTAGGGCTAGAATGGGAAAAGGGTCTCTTTAATAGGGGGCTCTGGTCTGGTGGAAGGAACTTTCATGTATAGGGGGTGATGTCATGGGGAGACCTCTGATGTGATATGGGAACCTCTGATGTGATATGGGAACCTCTGATGTGATGGAGATACTCTGATGTGATGGGGTTGACGGACTCTGGTGTGATATGGAGACATCTGATGTGATGGGGGGACTCTGATGTGATGGATAGGAGGACGCTGATGTGATATGAAGACCTCTGAGGTGATGCCAAGACCGTTG
>BLSH010242272.1:438436-470836 GCA_018402905.1 Glandirana rugosa
TGAAAAGATTTCTGCTGGGAGGGGGCATTTCAGCAGGGGGTGGATTTGTTCTAGGAGGAGGGGGATTTAATGCGTAGGGGTAAGCACGCGGACAGATAGGGGTAGATTTACTAAAACTGGAGAGTGCAGAACCTGGTGCAGCTATGAATGGGAGCCAATCGGTTTCTAACTTCAGCATGTTCAATTAGGCTCTGGCAATAAGACTTGGAAGCTGATTGGTTTCTATGCAGAGCTGCACCAGTTTTTGCTCTCTCGAGTTTTGTAGCACTGCCCCCTTGGGGGGTTGCTTAGAATTGCATGTTCATCTGCTCCACCTTGATTCTGTACTTGTCCATGAACTTTCCAGCCCTCCTGACACTCTAGGTTCAGACATATTGTGTATACCTTTAAATAACACACTGGCACAAGGTATAGATTAGCTCTCTCTGATTTTGCTTATCTAGAGGAGAGTCTTGTAACAGGGTATTTGTCAGCCAAGTCCTGGATAAACAGCCAAGACTCAGTTGAAAAAGTCCTGCAAAGTAATTAAATGACAATTGGCTATGACAGAAATATAACATCAAGGCATACAGAAAGCAGACAATAAATGAATGGATTTCAAAGGGCTACTGGTTTCTGAATATAATGCCCTGCTAAAGGGGAACCTCCAGGCCAGCCTATTATACCTTTAGGCTGGGTTCACACCTATGCGAATTGGATGCGGCTTAAACAGCATCCAATTCGCAGGACACTTGAAAACACATTGTTTTCAATGTGTCCAGTTCACATATGTGCGGTGCATTCGCACTCCGCATTGCACAAAAAACGCACACGTTTTTTGTGCAATGCGGTGCGAATTCCCAGCCCGTTGAGTCCAGTGGGAGCGCATCTAACACGGAGATGCACTCCGCACTGAACGGGGATATTTTCCCCTGCTCGCGGCTCCTCCCCCATCTCTCCCCCCGCAGCTGCTGCGCTGTGGGAACGGACAGGAGCCGCCGAATGGCGGCTCCGTCCCTTCCCGGCAGCAGAGAGGCTGGAATTCGCACCGCAATGGTGTGAATCCACCCTTAATCCTAATGACAGATGAAGTCATATAGGGGGCTAGTGGTGTGTCCCTTTAAATGGAGATGGAAGTAGCAGAGTTCAAAAATTGGAGTTCAAAGAAACAAAACTTATTGATGTGGCACAATGACATGCAGTCAAGGCAAAGCAGCTGAGATTGACCAGTGGCAATCCTTAACCACTTCAATACCGGACGTTTATACCCCCTTCCTTACCAGACCAATTTTCAGCTTTCAGCGCTCTCACGCTTTGAATGACAATTACTCTCTCATGCTACATTGCACCCAAACAAAATTTTTATCATTTTTTTCACACAAATAGAGCTTTCTTTTGGTGGTATTTAAGAACCTCTGGGTTTTTTATTGATAATAATTGAAAAAAGTGCGAAAATTTTGAAAAAAAAAACACTTTTTTTTTAGTTTCTGTGATAAAATTTTGCAAATAAGTAATTTTTGTCCATAAATTTTGGCCAAAACCTATACTGCTACCTATCTTTGGTAAAAAATAACCCAAATAAGTGTATATTATTTGGTCTGTGTGAAAGTTATAGAGTCTACAATCTATGGTGCAAATCATTGAAAATTGATCACACCTGATGCACTGATGGCCGATCTCATTTCTTGAGGCCCTGAAATGTCGGAAAAGTACAAATATCCCCCAAATGACCCCATTTTGAAAAGTAGACATTCCAAGGTATTTAGCAAGAGGCATGGCGAGTTTTTTGAAGTTGTACTTTTTTCCCACAGTTCTTGGGAAAATTAAGAAATTATTATTATTTTTTTTTTTTTGCACAAAATTGTCAAAACAACAAGTTATTTCTCACACACAGCATATTCATACTTTTAATTACACCCCAAAATACATTCTGCTACTGTCCCCGAGTATGGCGATACCACATGTGTGAGACCTTTACACAGCCTGGCCACATAGAGAGGTCCAACATGCAGGGAGCACCGTCATGCATTCTAGGAGCAGAATTTTCACATCTAATTTCCTAACGACCTGTTACACTTTTGAAGGCCCTGGAGCACCAGGACAATGAAATTACCCACAAAATGACCCAATTTTGGAAAGCAAACACCCCAACGTATATTCTATGAGGCATTATGAGTCTTTTGAATGGTTCATTTTTTTCCACATGTCTTCGAAAAACGTGGAAAGAAAAAGAAAACGCTTTTATTTTTACACAAAGTGGTCAATTTATAAGATATTTCTAACACATAGCATGCACATAGCAAAAATTACCCCCCAAAATATATTCTGCTACTCGTCCCGAGTATGGCGATTTCACATGTGTGAGACTTTTTCACACCCTGGCCACATACAGAGGCTGAACATGCAGGGAGCACCGTCAGGCGTTCTAGGAGCATAAATTACACATAAAATTTCATTGATACCTATCACACTTTTGAAGGCCCCGGGGCACCAGGACAGTGGAATTACCACCAAAATGACCCCATTTTGGAAAGCAAACACCCGAGGTATATTCTATGAGGCATGGGCTGCAGATAGGCACTCGGGTACTCTAATGGGCTGCAGACAGGTACTCAGGTATTCTGATGGGCTGCAGATAGGTACTTTGGTACTTTGATGGGCTGGAGACAGGTACTAGGGTAATCTGATGGATTGGTAAAAGGTACTTGAGTACTCTGATGGGCTGCAGATAGGTACTCGGTTACTCAGATGGGTTGGTGACAGGTACTCGGGTAATCTGAAAGGCAGGTGACAGGTACTTGGGTACTCAGGTGGGCAGGTGACAGGTACTCGGGTACTCAGGTGGGCAGGTGACAGGTACTCGGGTACTCTGATGGGCTGGTGACAAGTACTCGGGTATGCTGATGGGCTGGTGACAGGTACTCGGGTATTCTGATGGGCAGGTGACAGGTACTCGGATACTCTGATGGGCAGGTGACAGGTACTCGGGTACTCTGACACACAGATGACAGGTACTCGGATACTCTGATGGGCAGGTGACAGGTACTCGGGTATTCTGATGGGCAGTGACATGTACTCGGATACTCTGATGGGCAGATGACAGGTACTCGGGTACTCTGACGGACAGGTGACAGGTACTCGGGTACTCTGATGGACAGGTGACAGGTACTCGGGTACTTTGATGGGCAGGTGACAGGTACTCGGGTACTTTGATGGACAGGTGACAGGTATTCAGGTACTCTGATGGACAGGTGACAAGTACTCGGGTAATTTGATGGGCAGGTGACAGGTATTCGGGTACTTTGATGGGCAGGTGACAGGTACTCGGGTACTTTGATGGGCAGTTGACAGGTACTTGGGTACTTTGATGGACAGGTGACAGGTACTCTGATGGACTGTGACAGGTACTTTGATGGGGTGGTGACAGGTCCTCTTTATTGGGGGGGTGATCAGTGTGCTTAGTGTACACAGTAGGCGGCAACAGCTCGTTACCGCGGTTTGTTTACATCACATGACTGGCTGTGATTGACACAGCCGGTCACGTGGTAAAGAGCCAAATCTATTGGCTCTTTACACGGATCGGAGCTGGGCGTGCACGAGAGGAGCGTTAGTGACCGGCTGTGATTGGACACAGCCGGTCACGTGGTAAAGAGCCAATTTTATTGGCTCTTTACCCCGATCTGGGGGGGACACAAGCCCCCGGCAGACAAGCGATCCGTGATCGCCGCTCTACGGGCCCCTGGGGGCCCGCAGCAGCGGCGAGAAGCGGCGGACGTCATATGACGTCCGCCCGGATCGAGGAGCAGTTCCTGCCGATGTCATTTTACAATGACTCGGTAGGGAACTGGTTAATAACTTGGCCACTGGGCACTTAAACCCCCTTATTAACCAGACCAATTTTCAGCTTTAGCACTCTCACATTTTGAATGACAATTACTCAGTCATGCTACACTGTACCCAAATGAAATGTTTGTCCTTTTTTCACACAAACAGAGCTTTCTTTTGGTGGTATTTAATCACCACTGGGTTTTTTATTTTGTGCGCTATAAATGAAAAAAGACTGAAAAATTTGTGAAAAAGATGCATTTTTCTTTGTTTCTGTTATAAAATTTTGCAAATAAGTAATTTTTCTTCATAAATTTTGGCCAAAATGTATTCAGCTACATATCTTTGGTAAATATAACCCAAATCAGTGTATATCATTTGGTATTTGTGAAAGTTATACAAGTTATATGCATTAAGATAAAAAACCTTCTCTGTGTAGCAGCCTCCCCAGTACCCCCCAATTACTTACCTGAGCCCCATTTCTCTCCAGCGATGTCCACAAATGTCTAAGCCATCCGGGACACTCCTCCTGATTGGCTGAGACACAGCAGTGTGGCGCCATTGGCTCCCACGTCTGTCAATCAAAGTCAGTCAACCAATCAGGGGAGAGAAGGGCGGGGCCAGGCCAGGGCTCCGTGTCTGAATGGATACACGGAGCTCTGACTTGGCTCAGGTGCCCCCATAGAAAGTTGCTGGCTGAGGGGGCACACAATAGGCGGAAGGGGCCAGGAGCAGCAAAGATGAACCCGAAAAGAAGAGGATCCAGGCTGCTCTGTGCAAAACCACTGCACAGAAGAGGTACGTATAACATGTTAGTTATTGAAAAAAAAAAAAATCGAGACTTTACAATCACTTTAAGGTATTTAAGGGATAAGATGTCTGTATACAGTCCTGTGGAGTGTGATAGTGACTGGTGCTGTATTTGTGGGCAGCTGCCCACTCACCAATCTGGAGACAGTGTAGGAACTTGCTGAAGAGTCCAAATCGAATTTTTCTTCTGCAGAAAGGATTGAGATGAAGGGCTGGTTGTTGGAACAGCGAATCATCTGGTCCTTCTGGTTTCAGCGACGCTGCGGTGGTGCCCCTCGTGTAGCTAGCCATTTTGGACCTGCCTGAGTCGTTTTGGGAGCGCCTTGTTGCCTTGTGGTAAGCCGCAGTCCTCTCGCACAGCACCGGAGGGGGTGTTTACTGAGATCGGGTCTGCTGACCCATTTATAGCTTCTCCCAGAATCCTCTCCCTAGAGAAGATGGCCTGCTGGGAGGTGTAGTTCTTGGAAAGTTCTGCAGGTCAGGGAGGTCTGTTCAGGAGACTACAGTTCCCACAATGCTCTCTGCTTGGCTTTTGAATATGATGCATGTAATCCGAGCCCAGCACTAGGGGAACACAGAGGCAGTCTAAGAAAGGAAGAGGGTAAGTCTGCAGTGCCAGAAAACTCTAGTCCACTGTACAGTACATAAACCCCATAATGTTTATACCCCTTGGGGTGGGGGGTTGGGCTCAGTTTGGCATGTTTGCCCTGAGGACAAGGTCATCTAGAGCCGTCACTAGTGCCAGATCCTCTTGATGGAGAGATATGGAGTCTATAAGACGCCAAATCCTTCCTCTGCACTTAAAAGCATTTAAAACACCAAGATCTGCGTTTTTGAGTGCTTTTGATTTTTAAAAATCTGACGGCGGTTTCCGAGTCATCACTTCCGGTTTACTGTTATGAACAGCCGATCAAAGTCAATCCTGTCGCTTGGATCTCCCGGTGGGATAGGAGAGCTTGAGAGAGCTGCGGAAGGACGTGGCTAGTAAGCCGCTCCCATTGCTATTACAAGAGAGCTGACCGTCGGCTCTAAAAAAACGATACAGGGGTGATGCCTGCAGCTGCACCCATCATCCCGGTAAAACCACAGAAAGAACGGAAAGTAGTTAAAGAGCCGCCTCTGCCCTTCTGCCTGTCGCCCCCCTAAAAAAATGCCACCCAAGGCAAATGCCTTTTTTGCCTCGCGGTAGATACGCCCTTGCTTGAACCCAATCTCTGCCCCCTTGCTGTGGCCGCCTGTGGTTGGCATGGGGTGTGTGCACTAGGCATTCATGGCCATTCACTTGCTATCTATCAGCTAGAAGGATAGTTGTGCATGAGCGGTGGGTTTCGAGTCTGTGGATGGATGGGGTAGAAAGTGAGCATGGTGTTTGCTAACCATTGCTCTGGAGCATGCAATGAGGGCGTAACCCCCCCCCCCACCATACACAGGGCCGTCTTTACCGCAGGGCAAAAGGGGCAGCTGCCCAGGGCCCTGTCATTGTTTAGGGGCCCAAAGCAGAGCTGCCCCTTATGCCTGCACGCTGCCCGTAAATCATCAAAATCGGACCTCCATGCTCCATCAGGGGCCGCAGACGGACCAGTCACCACCCACCCACATCATCCGGACCCTGCATTTAGCCATCCAGCGCCAGTCAGTCTGACACACAATGGCAGTGGCATCGGTCACCGTCAATTGCATAGAGCGGACCTTGAGTGGGCGGGCAGGGCCTTGAGCTCCACTGATGCTCTGACCCCGCCCCTTGCTTTGCGTGCTGCCTGCCGGGTCGGATCCTCAGAGCCGGACTGAGGACCGCCGCTGCGTAGTGAGAACAGCCGCCTGGCCGGTGTCACAGACAGTCACTGACACTGCCAGAGGAGTGTGTGCTGGCTGGCTGCCTAAACTACACACAGGCAGGTGGCAGTACTGGTGTGGTGATTGATTGGACCTGAGCTGGCCAGGAAGAGGATCAGTCTCCAGATGAGACCACCACCAGATAGGTCTTTCTCCTCCCCTGGCTCCCAAGTCCCACTCGGCACTCCCCATCACCCCATGATAATTATATATTTTTAGGTTTTTAAAACTTTTCAGCTGCACCTGACCTGTCCCAGACCAGTTAAGGTTGTGTGGCTATACAGAGCAGTGTGACAGTGCACGCAGCATTACAGCATGGGCCTGGCCCGTCCATGCCATGCATGCTGGCCTCATTTACGTTACATGTATGCGTGTTTGCACAGGCACAGCAGCCCATTCATTTGAATGGGCAGCAATGCCTGCGCTTCCCGCTGAATAAAGATGCATGCTGCATTTTAAAAATGCAGTGGCCTTTAAAACTATTTTGTTGTTGCACCATGCAATGTACCATACAGTTCCTGCAATGGCAAACTTGCTACATTTTTAGATGCATGAGACACGCTTTTAAAAACACAGTGTATTTGTGTGTGCAAGAACTGCAAGTGGGTCGCATGGTGCAAAAGCAGAATGGATTTAAAGGCCACTGCATTTTTAAAATGCAGCATGCATCTTTATTCAGCGGGAAGCGCAGCCAATGCAGCCCATTCAAATGAATGGGCTGCTGTGCCTGTGCAAATGTGGGCCTCCAACCCACATACATGTGAACCGGGCCTAAAGCAGTACTGCAGGTTTGGGTCATAATTAGGGTTGCACCGATACCAATACTAGTATTGGTATTGGTGCCGATACCGAGCATTTGCAGAGTACTTGTAAGCAAGTACTTCAATTTTGTAAGAGAAAAATTGAAATGGGGGGGCCCCCAAGAAAATGTTTGCCCAGGGTCCAAACCATATTAAAGACGGCCCTGACCATACACACACACCCTGCCTCTCCTGCCCCAGCCCTGTCTAGGGGGTATTTGACCCCTAAAGATCCCAGCCATCGTTCTTCTCTTCTCTCCAAAGGAACATTTGTACATCTCGTCACCTGGAGGGAATGGATGCCATTTTTCCTTCCAGGGCTGTAAAAGGCAAAGGATTTGCTGATGTGGTCCTAAAGGTGTCCTTCCGAGGAGTTTGCTGGAAGGAGCATGGAGGAGGCGTTATCCTGACATATGGCGGACAGGTCAGCACCAGAGACACGCCGATGACTCACAGGATGATTATAATTATATTTATAGAAGGAGAGATGTCATTTATTTAAGTAGGTTTGTTTTACATCGATCGGTTTAATGGTGGCTGAATCAGGCTAATTGCAGCACTTTAACTGGATGTATGTTTTTCCACAATTGGAAAAATAATGACTCCAATAACGTATGAATAAACACAGAGAAGGCACCGCGCTTTACTGCCAGGACAGTCACAACACTGATACAGCCTCTGCTCCACCAGCATCCTCATTTCCTACTCTTAGGTCTTTACTTATGTAGCCCCGGAGGAGCCGCTGAACTGTTTTGTGATTCCTCTGCACACCTGAAGATGACACACCCTGTGCTCACCCAACACTTAAGCCTCGTACACACGGGACGACGATCGTATACAACAGGTCGTACTAATGACCGTTGTATGCGATATCGATCGTTCGTATGCGCGATTAGAACAGCCAAACATACGACGGTCGTACAAGGGGAGTTGTATGAGCAGACTAGAAAACTTGGTCGTACCAACAAGCGCTCATACGACCGTTGTATCGTGTGTACAGAGCAGTTGGTACAACAAGTTGTATTGTGCAAAACACGCATGCTCCGAAGTCAGGAACAGCCGGATGCTAATTACATGCACCTGAACGTTGTTCTGCGGTCGTATGATCGTGTAGTGCAGTCAGTATGCAAGTTACATTATGCAACATACGATTTGCGAAGATCGTATGTACGATCGTCGTCCCGTGTGTACGAGGCTTTAGGCAGGCCATAGACGGTGCAGGAAGGAAATTTGCACAATTCCCCCATTAACACGGACAGTGCTGATAGGGGAATCCCTCCTGCCAAGACATTGTCTACTCCCGGCTGGAGCGGGCAGGGTAAGACGTCCCTGCCAGGAGAAGACAGTGATTATTGCTAGCGGCTATAGCAGGCACTTGCGATAATCGCAAGCGAATCTGGCATGCTAGTTGTACCCAAGTTGATAGATGAGTCAATGTGGTACATGCAACCTGCCTATTAAGGCCCGGTTTACACTGACATGCGTTCCAACTTTAAGAGCACATATCGCATGACAAGTCGTGCCCCATTAAGTGCAATGGAACCATTTTAATAGGAGAGTCTTGAGTCGCTCCGGCTTAGAAAAAGGTTCCTGCTCTACTTTTGTTGCGACTTCGGCACGACTTGCATTGACTTCTGCTCTTCTGTTCTGACTTTGAAGTCACGGCAGTGTGAACCGGGCCTAATGGCTCGTATCTCGGCTGGTTCCTGATGAACTGGCAGGGATTCGAACTGTGTATGGCCAGCCTTACTGACACACCTTGAGGTATCTCAAAAATGTATTAGGCCAAGCATAGCCTAAGTGCCGGTCCTGTGCGATTTGGTGCAACGCGATTTTCAGCCATTCGTTGGAACAGGCTTAAATCGCACTGGAGCGCACCAAAAGTAGTGCTTGCTTTTAAAAACGCACTGCGACTGGATCGCATAGTACTGTGGCACCATGTGACCCGATGCAGGCAAACATACTGCATTTGTGATCTGTGTTAGGAGTGTCATTTGGATTGCATTGACACCCACAGTAGATCGCACACCCAGTGCTTTTTTAACCCGGTGCGGGAAACGTGCACAGAACACGGATTTCCCACGCCGCGTTCTGATGTGAATGGGCCATAAAAAAAGAATGTAATAAGACAATATTGTTGTTCTGAGAAATATGGTTAAGCACCTGCAGTATTCTGACTAACTGTAATTAACTAAACTGCATTTACCAACAACAGTATATAAAGACAGCTCTAATTTGTTATAACGGTCCCAGTTTTATCCCACTGGCCAGTAATTGATGGAACAAGTTGGGGCCCTTGAAGAAAGCACAACAGTTCCCAAGGGAAAAAGAGTATAACTTGTACAATGTTAGATACCAGACCCAGGACACCCTCTTCTGGGTCTCTGGATAGTGTGACCAGGTGGCACCTTCATTCCAGGACAATACAGTGTCCTGGAATTTCCCCCTGGGCCCATCTAATGCCCCCTAAAAAGGCCACTACATCACCGCTTTACTCACTGTCATATGACATCCTCGGAGGGATGGGAGGAGGACACATCCTTAGATCTCAGGGGTTCATACTGGGACTTGAAGTCCTTCACTTTTGGGGGATGTAACCCCCCAAAAGTGAAGGACTACAGGTCCCAGCATAGTTACATAGTTAGTTAGGTTGAAAAAAAGACACAAGTCCATCCAGTTCAACCAAAAAAAAAAAAAGAAAAAGAAAAAATAGAAAAATGATATATAACCATACAATCCTTCACCCACAGTTGATCCAGAGGAAGGTAAAACACCCAGCAAAGCATGGATCCAATTTGCTATAGCGGGAGAAAAAAATCCTTCCTGATCCCCCGAAAAGGCAATCGGATTCACCCTGGATCAACTTTACCTTTAATGTTCGTACCCAGTTATATTATGTACAATAAGGAAAGAATCCAGACCTTTTTTAAAGCAATCTACCGTGCTGGCCAAAACCACCTCTGGAGGGAGTCTATTCCACATTTTCAGAGCTCTTACTGTGAAGAAACCTTTCCGTTTTTGGAGATGAAATTGTTTTTCCTCTAGATGTAAAGAGTGCCCTCTTGTCCTTTGTGAAGACCTTAAAGTAAATAACTCAACACCAAGTTCACTATATGGACCACTTATATACTTATACATGTTGATCATATCCCCCCTTAATCTCCTCTTCTCAAGAGAGAATAAATTCAGTTCATGAACCCCTCAGAGCTGAAGATGTGACACCCCCCGCAATTAGTGAAGAACTACAGGTTCCAGCATGAACCCGTGAAATCTATGGCGTCACATCCTTAGATCTCAGAGGCTCATGCTGGGACTTGTAGTCTTTAAATTTTGGAGGGGAGTCACATCCCTAGATATCAGGGGTTCATGCTGGGACTTGGAATGTGACCCCCCCCCCCCACCAAAAGTGAAGGACTACAGGTCCCAGCATGAACCCGTCAGAGCTGAAGATGCTTTTTTTTTTCAGGTGAATTTGGCTTGGTGGCAGACTGGTCAGTAAGTTGAGCTTGGAATTTTTTTGTTTTTTTGTTTTTTGTCTGGAAATGTCTGGAAATGTGGTCACCCTATCTCTGGATTGATTCAGGTCAAGGCCTCAGACAGGAAAAGAGTTGCTGTGATTGTGTCTTTCAGTCCTGCTGAGACAGTTCCTTGTTTCCTTCTTACAAGCAATAGAAGTGCACTGTAGTACAGTCTTATCTCACCAGGCATCCAAATCACACTTCATACCCTCCCAAGAAGAAGGTTCTTGCAGGATGAGCAGTCTCTTTGCTTCTCCGAGGTCTCCCCCGATTGTGGTCAGCTATATCAGGGTTCCATTCAGCCAGCAGTGCAGTCTTTTCTCCACACACCTGCTTGTTTTTTCTCCCTTATCCCTTCTTCTTCTCTTGCATCAGCCAATCACAGTCCTCCAGTCTCTATCAAGCTGCCCTCTGTGCTGGAGACACTCCATAGATGCATTGCAAAGTGGTCTCCTTAAAGTGGTAGTAAAGTCACCCTGGACATGTCTACCTACAGGTAAGTTTATAATAAAGCTTGCCTGTAGGTACAAGAAATATCTCCTAAACTTGCACTGTTCAGGAGATATTCAGTGTCCCTGTAGCCGGTGACATCACCAACGCATGTATTCTGAAGCAACGGCATGCCACTTAAAGGACCGCAGCCAGCAAACTCTGAAGGTAGACCGGGTGAAGAAGGATTCCCTGTCAGCAGTGACAGCGCACCGCCAAAAGGCTTTGTTTCAAGATCGGATTTTCATAATGTGCTAGTAAGTGTTTCGGAAGACACCAACCCTAGTGAAGCCACTGTACTGAACCATGCCTTGAAAGGGGCAATTTTAATCAATCAATTTTAACCACTTGCCGAGCACCTACTGTAGATGTACTGCAGCAGGTCAGCTCTATTGCGCGAAACGATGTACTGGTACGTCATTTTATGCAACAGCCACTGGGAGGTGCGATCGCGCACTGATTGGACACAGGGGGTGCCAATCAACGAGTCTGGCAGACCTGATGTACACCGGCCACCCGCGATCGTTCCCCAGAGAGGCAGAACGCCGATCTGCCTATGTAAACAAGGCAGATACTGTTCTGACAGGAGGGAAGATAGGGATCGTGAGTTCCTGCTAAGAAGGAACATGGATCTCTGTCTTCATCCAGTCAAAGCAACCCCCACATAGTTAGCAAGCACCAACCAGGGACACACTTAACCCTTTGATAGCCCCTGATGTAAACCCCTTCCCTGCATATCTTTAGCACTGATCACTGTGATAATGTCAATAGTTTCCGAAAAAGTGTCAGCTAGGTGTCCGATTTGTCTGCTGCAATGTCGCAGTCCCACTAAAAATCGCTGATCGCCGCCATCACTAGTAAAAAAAAAAAAGAAAGAAAAATGTCATAAAAATATCCCATAGTTTGTAGACGCGATAACTTTTGCGCTAACCAATCAATATACACTTATTGGGATTTTTTACCAAAAGCATGTAGCAGAATACATATTGGCCTAAATTGATGAAGAAATTTGGTTGTTTACATTTTTTTATTGGATGTGTTTTATAGCAGAAAGTAAAAAATATTGGTTTTTTTTCCAAAATTGTCATTTTTTCTTGGTTTATAGCGCAAAAATTTAAAATGGTGATCAAATACCCCCAAAAGATAGCTCTATTTGTGGGGAAAAGGATTTAAAGTTTAATTAGGTACATCGTTGCACGATCGCGCAATTGTCAGTTAAAGTATCACAGTGCCGTATCGCAAAAAAAATGGCCTGGTCATTAAAGGAGTTGTAAAGGCATTCTATGCATTAAAGCGGAGGTCCGCCGCCCGCCGCTGTTCCTTTTAAAAATTAAAGGTCAGTAGCTACACATACAGTTCTGAAGTCCAGCGATGTCAGCACCGCCCACCGATCTTCGGATCGTCAGGTTGAGTGCTGCCGCCGCCATTGAGGCTAAGGGAACCCGGACGTGTAGCTGTTCGGATGCACAGGCCGGGTCCCTACTGCGCATGCACTAGCCGCCGCTTGGCTTTCCCATTGGCGGCTGGTGGGTTAGGAGGAGGAGGGAGCCATGGCCCTGGGCTCCCAGATGTAGGAAAAAGGACACCTGTCAAAGACATCTCCCCCCCCCCCCCCGAAAGGTGCCAAATGTAACACCTGAGGGGGGGAGGAATCCGATCACTTTTGGGTGGAACTCCACTTTAAGATAAAAAACCTTCTGTGTGTAGCAGCCTCCCTAACCCCCCCTCCCCCCAAATACTTACCTGAGCCCATTCTCTCTCCAGTGATGTCCAGGAGTGTCTTAGCCATCCGGCACTCTCCTCCTGTCCTGATTGGCTGAGACAGAGCAGTGGAACCATTGGCTCACGTGGCTGTCAATCAAAGTAATTTAGCCAATCAGGGGTAAGAGGAGGCGTGGCCAGGTCGGGCCCCGTGTCTGAATGGATACAGGGAGGTGTGACTTGGCTCAGGTGCCCCCATAGGAAGCTGCTGGCAGCGAAGAGGGACCAGAGAAGAGGAGGATTCGGGCTGCTCTGTGCAAACCAACTGCACAGAGGAGGTAAGTATAACATATTTTTTTTTCACTTACAGACGGCCCGCTGTCGTTTTACATCAGTACTTTGACGTCTGTATCATTTTAATGGGCGGGTGGTCCACTTTTGGATAAAAGTGGTCTCTGCAGCGGATTCGCCGCAAGATCACTTTTATCGGGGGCAGGAGAGGTGCCCCCCCTCCCGCTGCTTGCCGGCCATCTCCACCGCTTACTGGAGCGATCCAATCCTGTCTTCTCAATGCCTGGATGCCGACTGAGGGTAAGATGGCCCCCGCATGGCTCTATAGCATTGAAGGGCGGAAGCCACGTCAAACGTCACTTCCACCCAATTTTTTATTTATTTTTTTCTTCAAATTACATTTATTTATTTTTTTAATTACATTTAAGTGTAATTGTGAGAGTTCTTTTTTACCCCAGATCTCACATTAAAGCGGAGGTCCGGGCTAAAAAAAAAAATTAAAAGTCAGCAGCTACACATACAGTAGCTGCTGACTTTTAATATTAGGACACTTACCTGTCCTGGAGTCCAGCGATGTCGGCACCCGCCGCCGATCTTCGGATCGGGGGACGGGTGCAGCCGCTTCCATCGCGGGTAAGGGAACCCGGACGTGTAAGCAGTACAGCTTCACGCCGGGCACCTTACCGCGCATGCGCGAGCTCTGCCACGCTCTGCTACTGGCCAGGCGGCCAGTAGCAGAGCGAGCAGGCAGGAGGGAGCCGGCTTCTGACGTCAGCGGCCGCGTCCGCCGGCCAGAACTCCCGGAAGTGTGGAAAAGGACACCTGTCTAAAGACAGGTGTCCTCTTCCCCCTCCCCCCCGAAAGGTGCCAAATGTGACACCTGAGGGGGGGAGGAATCCAACCAGCGGAAGTTCCACTTTAGGGTGGAACTCCGCTTTAAAGATGTTCTGTCATGCTTTTTTCTATTACAAGGGATGTTTACATTCCTTGTAATAGGAATAAAAGTGACCCATTTTTTTTTTTAAATGGACAATGTAAAAATAAAGAATAAAAAGTAAAATAAATAAGAAAAAAAACCCACATTTAAAGTGCCCCACCCTGCCGAGCTCACGCGCAGAAGCAAATGCATACGCCCGCATATGAAAACGGGGTTCAAAGCACACATGTGAGGTATCACCGCAATCGTTAGAGCAAGAGCAATAATTCTAGCTCTAGACCTCCTCTGTAACTCAAAACTGGTAACCTATAGAAATGTTTAAATGTCGCCGATGGAGATCTTTAAGCGCCAAGTTTGTCACCATTCCATGAGCGGGCGCAATTTTGAAGCATGACATGTTGGGTAGCAATTTATTTGGCGTAACATTATCTTTCACAATATAGAAAAAAAATTGGGATAACTTTACTGTTGTCTTATTTTTTAACTTAAAAAAAGTGATTTAAGAAAAAAAAAAAGGCACTTGTAAGACCGCTGCGCAAAAACGGTGTGACATAAAGTATTGCAACAATCGCCATTTTATTCTCTAGGGCATTAGAAAAAAATTTATATAATGTTTGGGGGGTTTTAGTAATTTTCTAATAACAAAAAATAATTTTAACTTATAAACACTGAATCTCAGAAAGAGGCTCTGTCCTTAAGTGGTTAACCACTTCCATACAGGACACTTACACCCCCTTCCTTCCCAGACCAATTTTCAGCTTTCAGCGCTCTCACACTTTAAATGACAATTACTCAGTCATGCTACACTGTACCCAAACAAAATTTTTATAATTTTTTTCTCACAAATAGAGCTTTCTTTTGGTGGTATATAATCACTGCTGTTTTTTTTTTAATTTTTTTCAATATAAGAGAAAATTTTGAAAAAAAAACACTTTTTTTTAGTTTGTTTTGAAAAGTTTTGCAAAAAAGTAATTTTTCTTCCTAAATTTGGGCCAGAATTTATTCTGCTACATATCTTTGGTAAAAATAATCCAAATTAATGTATATTATTTATTCTCTGTGAAAGTTATAGAGTCTACAAGCTATGGCGCAAATCATTGAAAATTGATCACACCTGATGTACTTACCACCTATCTCATTCTTGAGACCCTAACAAGCCAGGAAAGTACAAATACCCCCCAAATGACCCCTTTTTGGAAAGTAGACATCCCAAGGTATATGTAAGAGGCATGGTGAGTTTTTTGAAGCTGTAATTTTTTTTTTACACAAATTTGTTATAACAACAAGTTATTTCTCACACACAGTATATGCATACTTGCAATGACACCCCAAAACACATTCTGCTACTCCTCCTGAGTATGGCGATACCACATGTGTGAGACCTTTACACAGCCTGGCCACATACAAAGGCCTAACATTGAAGCAGCACCTTTAGGCCTTCTATGAGCATAAATTACACATCTCATTTCTCAGCCACCTATTACAATTTTGAAGGCCCTGGAGCACCAGGACAATGGAATTTCCCACAAAATGACCTCATTTTGGAAAGCTAACACGCCAACGTATAATCTATGGGGCATAATGAGTCTTTTGAACATGTCATTTTTTTCCAGAAGTTTTTGCAAAATGTGGAAAAAAAATGAACACATATAAATGGACAGCTTTGTGTAAAAATAAGATATTTCCAACACATAGCATGTACATAGAAAACATGACACCCCAAAATACTTTCTGCTAGTCCTCCTGAGTATGGCCATACCACATGTGTGAGACTTTTACATAGCCTTGCCACATACACAGGCCCAACATTGAAGTAGCACCTTTAGGCGTTCTACGAGCATAAATTACACATCTAATTTCTCAACCACCTATTACACTTTTGAAGGCCCTGGAGCACCAGGACAATGAAATTGCCCACAAAATTACCCCATTTTGGAAAGCTAACACCCCAACGTATAATCTATGAGGTATAATGAGTCTTTTGAACATGTCATTTTTTTCCAGAAATTTTGGAAAATGTGGGAAAAAAATGAAAACACATTTTGTATACACAAAGCTGTCCATGAATAAGATATTTCCAACACATAGCATGTACATAGCAAAAATGACACCCCAAAATACTTTCTGCTACTCCTCCTGAGTATGGCGATACCACATGTGTGAGACTGTTACACAGACTAGCCACATACAAAGGCCCAACATCCAAGTAGCACCTCCAGTTGTTCTAGGGGCATAAATTACACACATAAATTCCTGCCAACCTCTTACATTGTTGAAAGCCCTTCATATTTCTAACACATAGCATGTACTGTAATACCAATTACACACCAAAATACATTCTGCTGAGCAAAGGGTAAAGAAAAGATTACCTGCGGTTTAGTAGTGCAGGGGCCCACAGAGGAGAGCATCGGTCCAGGCAACAGGCAGGAACGTGGACAGCGACAGCAAAACAGACAGCAGGCAGCAATACTGTCCATAGTCAGTACAGGTAGAGATATTAGCAGCACAACCAAAGCATTGGTCCAGGTAGCAGGCAGGGATGTGGTCGGCAGCAGTGAAAGGATTGTCCATGCAGCAGGCAGAAATACTGTCCATAGTACAGGCAGCAGGCAGAGATATGGTCAGTACAGCCAACGTATTAGTCCAGGCAGCAGGCACATGGTCCATAAAAAGTCCTGGGTCAGTGCAGACAGAGATGTTGTCAGTACAGCCAAAGTATTTGTCCAGGCAGCAGGCAAGACCATCAAACTTAGGGCCTCAGGAAAGAATGGGGATAGGGGGACGGGGTAAAGGCTTCTCCCACCCAATCACTTTGAAGCCTCCGGACACCAGACCCTGTTCTGGAAATTACAAAACAAAGAAAAAAACAATAACTGGTTTTCTCAAATCAGAACATCATTCTGGTGCCCCTCACATATGGGAGACCCCTGTGTAGCAGGGTGAAAGATCAGTCCAAGGGGCAGGCAAAAACATGGTCAACATTCCGAGGTCAGTGCAGGTAAAAAGCAGAAATAGACGGTAGGCAGAGGCATAGTCGATACAGTCCGGGGTCAGTTCACGTGAAAGGCAGAAACATGGCGGATAAACAATGCAGACGGCAGGCAGAGGCATAGTCGACAAACAGGCCAGGGTCAGTTCACATGGAAGGCAGTGGCATGGTTGGTTGAGGCAACAGGGATTTGAAAATGGGGAAATGGCAGTCTACTTGAAATATGGGCTAATAATTTACAAGGGTATGATAGCGTCGGAAGCATTATCCGTTGCGAAGGCCAGATTGGGAGGGACATTGCAGACAATGGAAACTAGTGTCTCTCCTAACTCCTCTTTTGCTGCACACCCGACTTTTTTTTGGCGTCACCTTCCATTTGCCGATGGTGGAATCTTTTCAGAAAAATGACGCTCATGCAGTCTGCTGACACAATCGGAGCGAATGCTTTCTGGAGGGGATCCTTGTGGATATAGCAGGGCAGTGATGACAATAAATTTTAGGAAGGTGTTATGAGTTGTACATGGCCAAATGAAAGAGGTAAATAGCAACTTTTTTATACCAGAACAGGAACTTTCTTGTGGATAGGTAGGGCTGCAACATCTGATCGTTTAAATCCACCCCCTTCCACCAATTAATTTATTGTATTCGTTGACACAGCAAGGCTTTTGAACTGGGAACTTCCACCGAGGTGTCATCGTGGATGGTTGACATGACGTATACGTCCTTCTTATCCCTCCACTTCACGGCCAACACTTCCTCGTTCCTCAGGCTTTCCGATTCCCCCCTTTGTAGCCTTGTGGTGAGAAGACGCTGTGGGAAGCCCTTCCTGTTTTTCCTTGCTGTACCACAGGCCAAAGTTTTATTTAGGTAAAGGTGGCGTAAAAGGGGCAAACTAGTGTAGTAGTTGTCCATATAAATGTGATACCCCTTTTGGAAGAGTGGGAATGCCAACTGCCAGACAATTTTCCCGCTTGTTCCCATGTATGGTGGACACTCAGGGGGCTGGAGCTGGGAATCTTTGCCTTCGTACACACGAAAGGCATAGACATAACTGGTGGAGCTTTCACAAAGCTTGTTGAGCTTCAAACCGTATCTGGCCCTTTTACTTGGGATATACTGTTTGATTCCCAGCCGGCCTGTGAAATGGACCAGGGATTCGTCCACAGATATGTTTTTCTCAGGGATGTAAAGCTCGGAAAACCTTTTGGAGAAATAATCAATAAGGGGGTGAATTTTATATAACTTGTCAAAGTCGGGATGATTTTGGGGGGGGGGGGGCACTGCGTGTTGTCACTAAAATGCAGGAAGCGCATTATAATTTCATAGCGGGACCTGGCTGTGACACTTAAAAAAACTGGCATGTGGTGGATGGGGTGGGTAGACCAATATGTGTGCAATTCGTTCTTTTTTGTAAGCCCCATGTTGAGTGTCAGGCCTAAAAATACTTTAAACTCCTCCACGGTTACGGGTCTCCATTCGAAGGGGAGAGCATAACTTGAGTTGGGGTGGTTTGCTATAAATTGACGAGCAAAAAGATTGGTTTGGTCCATGATGTTTTGGACCAACTCATCAGAGAAAAATACATTTAAAAAATCTATTTCGTAGAAGCCATCTGTGTTGGCTTGAACACCTGGCTGTCCTGTAAAAGGGGGGATTGTGGCTGACCCTGTGGTAGAAGGCAACCACAATGGGTTTGCCAAGGCCTCCGGGAGCTGGGTTAGGGGCCCTAATTCCTTGGCGTGAAATGCCAGCGCTTGTACTGGGCATTGCCTCCTGGGATCTAGCGCCGTTGGCATTTGCCGATTGGCCATTGGGGTGTCTGGCGACGCTGGTTGCTGCCTGGTCTTCAGTCCATCTTCTTTTAGGACGGACTGCTTCCTCCTCAAATTCTGATGAAGATGTACTGTCTTCAGTGGGCATGTATTCAGAACCAGAATCAGAGCTGTGACTGGGCGGTGAGAGCTCTCATGGCTGGTGTGCATCTGGTGTGCGCCCAAAGTTACAATACAAAAAAAGGGTCACTGTCCACCACCTATAACTGGCCACTACAGCAAGAAACTATGGAAGGGCATCCACAAACAAACAACAAAGAATTCCAAGCTCAACTTACCGACCAGTCTGTCACCAAACAAATTCACCTGTCTAACAGTAGCGTTTAAAAGGCAGGGGATTGGTTACACACATTTTAAACGCTACTGTTAGACAGGTGAATTTGTTTGGTGACAGACTGGTCGGTAAGTTGAGCTTGGAATTCTTTGTTGTTTGTTTGTGGATGCCCCTCCATAGCTCCTTGCTGTAGTGGCCAGTTATAGGTGGTGGACAGTGACCCTTTTTTTGTATTGTAACTTTGGGCGCACACCAGATGCACACCAGCCATTAGGCCACGGCTGGGTGTCTGGTCCTGTATCTTTAAGGAGGGATGGGCTCCTCCAGTCACCTGTCCTCCATCTATCCATTAAATTGCATGTGTTTCCATTGTGAAGCCTCATATATAGAGTTAGGTCTGCAGTATACAGGGAGCCTTGACGAGGCCTGCAGCTTACGCATGCACTTGCAAATGTGTGTAACCAATCCCCTGCCTTTTAAACGCTACTGTTAGACAGGTGAATTTGTTTGGTGACAGACTGGTTGGTAAGTTGAGCTTGGAATTCTTTGTTGTTTGTTTGTAGATGCCTCTCCATAGCTCCTTGCTGTAGTGGCCAGTTATAGGTGGTGGACAGTGACCCTTTTTTTGTACTCTGATGATAGGTACTCTGATTGGTGACAGGTACTTTGGTGACAGGTACTCTGGTGACAGGTACTCTGATTGGTGACAGGTACTCTGATTGGTGACAGGTACTCTGGTGACAGGTACTCTGATTGGTTGACAGGTACTCTGGTCACAGGTACTCTGATTGGTGACAGGTACTTTGGTGATAGGTACTCTGATTGGTGACAGGTATTCTGGACACAGTTACTCTGATTGGTGACAGGTACTCTGATTGGTGACAGGCACTCTGATTGGTGACAGTTACTTTGGTGGCAGATACTCTGATTGGTGACAGGTTCTCTGATTGGTGACAGGTACTTCAGATGGGGTGACAGTTACTCTGGTGACAAGTACCCCAGATGGGGAGACAGGTACTCCAGATGGGGTGATGGGTACCGTGATTGGTGACGAGTACTTTAGTGACAGGTATTCTTGATTGGTGACAGTTACTCTGGTGACAGGTGCCCCAGATGGGGTGACAGGTACTCTGATTGGTGACAGGTACCCCAGATGGGGAGACAGGTACTCCATATGGGGTGACGGGTACTCTGATTGGTGACAGGTACTCCAGATGGGGTGACGGTACTCTGGTGACGGGTACTTTGGTGACAGGTACTCTTGATTGGTGACAGGTACTCTGGTGACAAGTACTCCAGACGGGGAGACAGGTACCCCAGATGAGCTCACAGACAGGTACTCTGATGGGCTGGCAATGACAGGTCCTCTTTTAGTCAGGGGGCAATCTGGCACATGTAATCCCACAGTAACTGTAACTCACTTTTAGATGCTCTTCTCCTCACACTGGAAAAGTGTGTGAGGAGAAGTGCCTGGTAACAGCAAGTTACCTGGCACTTTGTTGACATTTGTGACCGGCTGTGATTGGACACAGCCGGTCACGTGGTAAAGAGCCAAATTTATTGGCTCTTTACCCCGATCCTGAGGGACACGCCCGATCGTCGATCGCCGCGATGCGGGCCCCAGAGCGGCAAAAACGGGAGGGCGTCATACGCCGGTAAGGAAGGGGTTAAAAAAAAAAACACCAAGACTTTAGTATCCCTTTAAGGGGGTAAAACCTTCCAGGGCTGAAGTAGAGAGCCATGGTAATCTCCACCAGAAGCCGTTGTGAAAGAATGACAACTCAAGAGGACAACTGGAGACGGGGACAGGGCGTTGACACCCTATAACAGGAAATGCTTGAGCAAGGATCTTCATGGCAGGATCGCCAGGGATTATTTTAACAAAAGTTGAACATTTTGAAAGATTAAAAACGACGATGTCATTACCACGTTGGTCTCTAGATGGGATTTTTGTGATTGAGTTTTACGTCTACTTTAAGTTTTTTTGTAGGTTGGTCCTTTATATTTGCTGTTTTTTTCCATATACACAAGGAAAATAAGCATTCAACTTGCACATTCCATGCGGTTTGGCGATAAGCACCCAAGCTTTGCCCCGGGGAGGTGGACGGTCTCATGGCTACTATCGTTCAGCGATCGGACAGAGTTAATGGCGTTGGAGCGGCTGGGTCAGGATCCGCCATCCTCAGGAATGAGCAGATATCCTCATCCCCGGGGCTCTTCTTACCGAGAAGAATCGCACGCCTGATTCAAAACACATTTCCCCCGAGACCAGCAGACGCATTTGAATAAATCTTGTTTACAAATGAATCTTGTAAGAGGAGGATTGGCACTTGATAAGCGCTTTAAGCGTGGCGGGTCTGAAATGTTGCCGTCAATACATATTCAGACAAGTGACATTGAGAACATCTCCTGTAACAATGTAAAAGGGACCTTGTGGAGGTCATCCGCCGACTGCATCGTACAATGCGCGGCCGCCGGTCACTGACATCCCTGGAAGGAGCCATATTCTCTCTGATTGTGTATGATGAGCCGCGCTCCAATCTCCGGTCTACAGTGACAGGCGGGGAGGCCAGGGCATCCAACAAATACATTGTATCACAACGATATAAAAGCATTGCTCAACAAACTAGTGATCTTCTTTACTATTGTGAGAGCTTCACTGACAATTTATAATTAAAGTCGTCACAAATAATCACTGTAATAATGTTTATTTCCTATGATCGTTAGCTCCATCTAATGGCCAAAATGCGGTATTATTCTGAAATATCCCAATCAGGTATTTCATTGTCCCACAAAGAAATAAGAGTTAAGCCTCGTACACACGGGACGATGATCGTACGTACGATCGTCGCAAATCGTATGTTGCATAATGTAACTTGCATACTGACTCCACTACACGATCGTACGACCGCAGAAAGAACATTCAGGTGCATGTAATTAGCATCCGCCCGTTCCTGACTTCTGAGCATGCGTGTTTTGCACAATACAACTTGTTGTACCAACTTCTCTGTACACACGATACAACGGTCGTATGACTGCTTGTTGGTACGACCAAGTTTTCTAGTCTGCTCATACAACTCCCTTGTACGACCGTCGTATGTTCGACTGTTCTAATCGCGCATACGAACGATTGATATAGCATATAATGGTCGTTAGTACGACCTGTTGTATACGATCGTCGTCCCGTGTGTACGAGGCTTTACTCAACAAATGATTGATCTTCTTCAGAGCTTCATTGACATTTTATAATTAACCAGTTCACGACCGCCCTATAGCAGATATTCTGCTACAGGGAGGCTGTTCTGTGCAGAATCACGGCTATATCTATGATTCTGCACTGCCTTCTAGGGGGCTAGCGTGTGCGGGCCTCTTCTGCTGTGATTACTCCCAGCAAAAGCTGATTTGTGGGTACCGGGCAATGGATGTCCGCCGACACCCACTGATTTTCGAGCTCTGCCTATGTAAAAAAGGCAGAACTCTGTTTTGAAAGGGGGGTGTGATGGATTTTCTTTCCCTGCAAAGCACTTCCCTTAGTTAAAGTAGCACACAGTACACATTGGGGGAGATTTACTAAAACTGGAGAGTGCAAAATCTGGTGCAGCTCTGCATAGAAACCAATCAGCTTACAGTTTTTTTTTTGTCAAAGCTTAATTGAACAAGCTGAAGTTAGAAGCTGATTAGCTACCACGCAGCTGCTTCAGATTTTGCACTCTCCAGTTTTAGTAAATCAACCCCATAAACACTGTCTAGGCACACCATTAACCCTTTGATCGCCCTAGATATTTAACCCCTTCACAGCCAGTGTCATTAGTACACTGACAGTGCATATTTTTAGCACTGATCACTGTATTAGTGTCACTGGTCCCCACAAAGTGTCAGTTAGTGTCCTATTGTCCTCCACAATATCACAGTCCCTCTATAAATCGCTGATCACCACCATTACTAGTATAAAACAAAGAAATAAAAATTCCAGTATACTGCATATCCCATAGTTGTAGACACTATAACTTTTGCACAAATCAATCAATATACGCTTATTGGGATTTTAGCAGAATACACATTGGCCTAAATTGATGAAAAAAATTATATATTTTTTAAAATTTTTTATTGTATACGTTTTATAACAGAGAGTAAAAAAGTATATATTTTTTTTCAAAATTGTTGGTCTTTTTTTTGTTTATAGCACAAAAAATAAAAACTGCTAAGGTGATCAAATACCAACAAAAGAAAGCTCTATTTGTGGGGAAAAAAATACATAAATTTTATTTGTGTACAATGTTGCATGACCGCGCAATTGTCAGTTGTCAATGGTCATGGGGGGGGGGGTAAATTTTTCAGAGGTCAAGTGGTTAAAACCTTCACAAAGAATTACTGTATTGTGCCTAAGATCCTTAGCGCCATCTTATGGCCATATTGCAGTTTTATTCTGAAATACCTCAATCAGGTATTTTATTGTATCACAAAGCAATAAAAGAGTCAGGCTGGGTTCACAGTTTGCAGTTCGATGCGTTTGTGTTCACCGGTTCAGGTCCAAATTTTTCCCTGAATTTTGCACCTGAACTAGACACAAAAATGCACAGGGCCCTTTTCAAAACTGCACCGCGGCCCCCCCAACATGTGTGAACCGGCTCCATTGAAAGCCAGTCACACTTACATGTTATGCGAATTGGATGAGGTTAAAAACGCATCCAATTCACATATATATGAACCCAGCCTTACTCAACAAATGATTGATCTTCTTGTGAGATCGTCATTGACATTTTTATAATTAAAACTGTCATTGTGTTTTGTCTAATACTGTTTATTGTTTATCTCCTATGATCGTTAGCTCCATCTAGGGGCTATAATGTGGTGTTATTCTGAAATACATAAATCAGGATAATACATTATTGTTTTATGTCTCCCTGCAGCACTGACTATCAGCAGGGTGGATACTTAATTTTACATGACTGCACAAGGACCCATTGGGGTTTAGGGGCCCAGTTACTCGTTATGTGGGTCAAGCTGGTACTGGTGCCCCCTCACATTGCCAGGAAAACATTCTTTATGATGCCCTAACCATTCCCACAGAAGCCCACAGTGCCAGATCCATTGTGGGACCCAACCATCAGCTTGATGGTCAGATATTGTCCCCTGTGCAACTGTGGAATGTCAACCACATGCCCTCTGTATAGGGCATACAACAGCAACAGTCCACCCAGATACCCCATTACCCTTCACTTCCAGTAACAGGCCACACCTACGTGTTACATCACAACTCGTGACTTCTTCAGGAACCTGAAGAAGTCACGAAGTGTGACGTAATGCGTAGGCGTGGCTTGTTATCGGAAGTGCCGTGAGAGGCGGCTGAGTGTCGATTTTAAACCTGTTTTATGCTGTTTTAAAGTGTTTTTTGATGAAAGCACAATTTTTACTGAATAACACGACCGCGCAGTTGTCATTCAAAATGCGACAGCGCTGAAAGCTGAACATTGGTCTGGGCAAGGAAGGGGGGAAAGTGCCCGGTATATTTACCTCCTCTGTGCACAGAGAAGCCCGGATCCTCCTCTTCTCGGGTCCCTCTTTGCTGCTCCTGGCCCCTCCCTCCTATCGACTGCCCCCTCAGCCAGCAACTTCCTATGGGGGCACCTGAGCCGAGTCAGAGCTCCATGTATCCATTCAGATACAGAGCCCTGACCCAGCCCGCCCCCTCTCTACCCTGATTGGCTGACTGACTTTGATTGACACCATTACTGTGTCTCAGCCAATCAGGAGGAGTGTCCCGGACGGCTTAGACATTTGTGGACATCGCTGGAGAGAGAAGGGGCTCAGGTAAGTAATTAGGGGGTGCTGGGGAGGCTGCTACACACAGAAGGTTTTTTATCTTAACCACTTGCCGCCCGCCCACCATCCACTGACGGCGGTGCAGCTCTCATTCTAGGTGGACGTCATATGTTGCTAGGACACGTCGTGACCCCGAGCTGCTGACAAGGCTCTTTAACCATGTGATCGGCTGTGTCCAATCACAGCCAGTCATAGGTAAATACAGGAAGTGCCGGTAATCATCGCTCCTCACCTCACACTGACAGAGTGTGTGGCAAGGAGAGCCGATCAGCGGCATCTCCTTGCAGGGGATAACAGGGCATGCAATAAGGGCACTGATCATTACCAGTGCCCTGATTACAAAAAAGCACAATCCATGCCCACTAGTGCCAGAAATCCATGCACACCAATGCCAGCAATCCGTGCCCACCAGTGCCAGAAATCAGTGCCCACCAGTGCCAGAAATCAGTGCCCACCAGTGCCTGCAATTAGTGTCCATTAGTGATGCCAGTCAGTGCTGGCTTTCAGTGCCCTTCAGTGCCTCCTATTAGTACTGCCCATCAATGCCTGTCAGTGACGCCCATTAGTGCCACCCATCAATGCTCATCAGTGCCACCCATAAAATGCCTATCAGTACCGCCTATTAGTGCCCACCAGTGCCACCTATCAGTGCCCATCAGTGCCACCCATCAGTGCTGCTCATCGGTGCTACTTATCAGGGCCCATAAGTTCCACCTCATCAGTGCCCATCAGTGCCACCCATAAATGCCCATCAGTGCCCACCAATGCCACCTATCAGTGCCACCCATCAGTGCTCATCAGTGCTACCTATCAGGGCCCATAAGTATCACCTCTTCAGTGCCCATCAGTGCAGCCTCATCAGCACACATGAGTGAAGGAGAAAAATTACAAAATTTCCGGTCTTTTTTTTTTTTTTAGTAAAAAATAAAAAAAATCAGAGGTGATCAAATACCACCAAAATAAAGCTCTATTTGTAGGAACAAAAATGATAAAAAATGTCCTATGGGTACAGTGTTGTGTGACGGCGCAATTGTCATTCAAAGTGTGACAGCGCTGAAAGCTGAAAAATGTCCTGGGCAGGAAGGGGGTGAAAGTGCCCGGTATTGCGGTGGTTAATGCATAGAATGCATTAAGATAAAAAAGCTCCTGTCTGTACAACTCCATTAAACTGAAATTAAGGGCGGGGGTGGGGGTGGGGGGGGGGGTCCTAACTCTGTAACTGGTTGCCTGGCTAGAAATTTAAAAGAAAAATAAAATGGCACGACCCTTTGAAATTGCAGAAAAACACAGATGATGCTGTTCTGTGCGACGGCTGCCTGTTACCTAGGAGACCGCAGACATTGTTCAGATCTATGTGCTGTGTACATTGCTCCGGTATGGATCACATCCAACAAGAATATAAAGAATAAATAAAAGGGAGAGTTCAGTTACTGAAGAGTTCCGGAATTCTCTTGCCTCTTCCTCTCTGCTGCCTTATGGATAATCATTGTCCATGCACATTGTGATCTTTGTCTGATGGAAAGTCTTGGCATAGACCTGGATCATTATAAACAATATCTATACAGGAAAGCATGGCGCATTTATAGAAATCTGAATGGTTATTGGACCCTTCATCCCTCATATCTGTGCACCGCCTATGGACTACAGAGAGTTTTACATTTGTTCCTACAGACCTCTTTATTCAGTAAATAACTTAAGATAACAAAGTAATCATTCTTGAGTCTAAATCTTACTTTTGTTTTTTGTTTTTCTTGCAAAAAAATGTGTTTTTTTATGCAATCAATAGAAAAAAAAAAACATATTTTGATCAATATTACTTAACCACTTAAGGACCGGAAGGATTTCCAGCTTTAGGACCGGAGCCCTTTTTGCGATTCGGCGCTGCGTCGCTTTAACTGACAATTGCGCGGTCGTGCGACGTTGTACCCAAACAAAATTTGCGTCTTTTTTTCCCACAAATAGAGCTTTCTTTTGGTGGTATTTGATCACCTCTGCGTCATTTCTGATCGCCGCTATAAACAAAAGAAGAGCGACAATTTTGCAAAAAAACCCAAATTTCTTACTTTTTGCTAAAATACAAATCCAAAAAAAAAAATATAAAAAAACATTTTTTTTCACCGTTTTTGGCCGATTTATATTCTTCCTCATATTTGTGATAAAAAAAATCGCAATTGGCGTTTATTGATTGGTTTGCGCAAAAGTGGCCGCGTTTACGGATGATGAGAATTCATTTTTGGGGTTTTTATTTTTTTTTTATTTTTTACTAATAATGGCGGCGATCTGCGATTTTTAGCGGTACTGCAATATTTCAGCGGACATGTCGCACCATTTTGGCACTTTTTTGGGACCATTGGCATTTATACAGCGATAGGTGCTATAAAAATGCACTGATTACTGTGTAAATGTCATTGGCAGTGAAGGGGTTAACCTGCAGGGGGCGCTCTAAGGGTTAACTATGTTCCCTGGGCGTTCTAACTGTGGGGGGACTGCCCTAACAGGGGAAGGGAAGTGGTCACAGCCTTCATGTACAGGAAGGCTGTGATCACTCCCTTCCCCCTCTCACAGAGCGGAGGTCCGTGTTTACATACACGGACCTCCGCTCATTCGCTCCGGGGGGGCCATCGCGGGTGGCCGGCAGCAATCGAAGCCGCCGCACCCGCTCCCCGGCCCTCCCCGGACACAGTGAGCGCGCGGGCGCGCCTCCGGCGGCGCGCGCGCGCTCACTAGGCTCGATCACGCGGCCGCCGTCGTATGACGGCGATCCGCGTTACAGAGCCGTCTTGCCGCCGTCAATTGCCGATTGACGGTCGGCAAGTGGTTAAAAAAAGTGATACTATAGTTAAAAATTATAAATGTTTTTCTATCTTTTTTCCCCCCATTTAAAATGACACTAAAACTATTTGCAAAATTATTTAGAAATTAGATTTTTTTTTTTGTTTGTTTATTTCAATTGTGATTTTTTTTTAAATGGGACTTTAAATGGGACACAATGAATTAAACAATTAGGCGCGGTTCACACTGGGGTGTCCTGTCAGGTGACTTAGCCGCCTGACAAGTCGCGCTTCATTCAGTGCAATGGAACCGTTCTAATCGAGTCGCTCCGACTTAGAAAAAGGTTTCCTCTACTATTCGGAGGTGACTTTGGAGCGGCTTGCATTTTTTATTTATTTCAGGTACTTATATAGCGCCGTCAATTTACACAGCGCTTTACATACATATTGTACAGTCACATCAGTCCCTGCCCTCAAGGAGCTTACAATCAAAAAATCATTGACTTCTATTCTATATATAAGAAGTCGTTTGCAAGCCGCGCTGAAGTCACGCTGTACGAGGCGGCTTCAGAATCAAGCGACTTTGAAGCCGCCCCAGCGTGAACCGAGACATAAAGGGGAACTGCAGTCTGCTCACATAATTTGTAATAAAAACATCTTTGCCATTCTGAAGCTTCCCTCCAACCACTTTGCATATTATTTTTTTTTTTTTTGCATAATATTTTATATATACTGTGATTCTGTACTTGCCAAATATGCTAAAGAAATCTCCCTCCACTGAGTCTGGCTGCAGCCATTTTATATGTGGGCAGCTGAAGCTGCTGCCTGTTCACTTCCTGGATTTACACAGACACATAGAGGCACACCTCCAGCTCTGCAGCTCTCATTGGCCCTCTTATGACTCACCCCCACCCCCCTCGCCTCCTGGCAAACTCTCATGGGAGTGAGAGAGAGCTGTGCATGATGTCTAATGCTGAGGCATTTTTCTGGCCAAGAAACAGGAAATGGCCTGTATAAGGGATTTACTGGCAGATTTAACTTTCCAAAGGGCAATGGATTTAATAGATGCAAAGATGAAAAAATGACTGAAGTTCCGCTTTAAGATAACACAGTAATACGTATCATTTTTAAATCTAAGTCTTACTTTTGTTTTTTGTTTTTCTTGCAAAAATATTTTTATTTTATGCAATCCATAGAAAAAAACATCTTTTGATCAATATTACTTAAAAAAGTGATACTATAGTTAAAAATTATAAATGTCATTCTATCTTTTTCCCCCCCATTTAATTTTTATCAATAAATGGTGTATTACATGCTGTTCATACTCACTCAGTCACTATGAGATCCGTTTTCTGCTAAAAACCTGGTTGATCCTGCTGCTCTCTATCTCCCCCTTCTGTTCATGTCCCCAATGCAGATAGGGATTTTGCAGAGCAGTGTTGGCTGCTCTGCACATGTTCAGTTTTCAGTGAGTTTCTATGTTGAGCATTTCCTCCCTATCACATCTGAGCAGCCCATGTGACTATAGAGTCACACATGTGGGTGTATACACAGTGATGAATGACAGCCCACCCCTCCCTCCTCCTGCACACACTCTAGCCAGCTAAACACAATGGGGGCGGGATATTACCTGTAGATTGATGGAGGCTTCACCTCTCTCTTATTCTAAGGCACAGACTTGAGGGGTGTGACACAGCCTGTGACTGGCAGAAATCTGCACACACCATGTTACTTCCAAAACAATAAATAAATTAATTTCAAATGTATACTTTTATGACAATTTAAAACAGTTTATTGATATTAATTATTTATTTTTACTCTGTGTTCCAAAGGCTATTTTTTTTTGGGGGGGGGGGGGGGGTTGAACACGTGATCAGCAGCAGAGGACTAGAAGCTCCTCCTGCTTATGTTTACCTGCAGACAGGCTGGGAGAGAGCTGGGTCATGTGACAGCTGGATACATGGATTTGGATAAATGTACTTAGATGGGGTTTTTTTTATTAAAATGATTACAGAGCCATCATCCTTATACAGAAATAGAAGGGACAATGGAAATTAAACAGCGTGTGTTTAGTAGTGAGAAAAATAGAAATAAACAAGCAAAAACCCAGCAGACAAATAATAGCTTAGGGGCAAAGGGAAAAATAGTTAATTAGGGGTGATTAGGATAAACTAAAGGTACACAACGCTTGTCTTTTTTTCATTCAACCCAGCGGGCCAAAAAAAAAACCTGGGAGAATGCTGTACTAACACAAGCGATGTTAGCGTGGCGATCTCCACTGCAGTGCCTTTGTGTTCTCACCGGGTGCCCATATGACAGAAGCCGGTCATGAGAGAAGAAAATAATTAGGGTTGATTAAGGTAAACTAAGGATTAATAAAGAGTTACATAAGAACACTATTCTATTATTATTATTTATGTTGTATCTTTTTATTTCTCATTTAAACAATGTTTGTAAAAATGTTTTCTTTTTGTATCTCTCCATCTCCTGTCTGATCAATGTTTATAAACAATGTTACTTTGTATCTCTCTATCTCCTGCCTGATCAATGTTTGTAAGCAATCTTATTTTGTATCTCTTTATCTCCTGTCTGAACAATGTTTATAAACAATGTCACTTTGTACCTCTCTATCTCTTGTCTAAACAATATTTATAAAAAATATTACTTTGTATCTCTCTGTCTCCTCGCTGATCAATGTTTATAAACAATGTGACTTTGTATCTCATTATCTGCCTTCTGGACAATGTTTGTAAGCGATCTTATTTTGTATCTCTCTATCTCCTGTCTGAACAATGTTTATAAACAATGTTACTTTGTATCTCATTATCTGCCTTCTGGACAATGTTTGTAAGCGATCTTATTTTGTATCTCTCTATCTCCTGTCTGAACAATGTTTATAAACAATGTTACTTTGTATCTCTCTATCTCCTGCCTGATCAATGCTTATAAACACTATTATTTTATATCTCTATATATCCTGTCTGATCAATGTTTATAAAAGATGTTACTTTGCATATTTCTATCTCCCATCTGATCAATGTTTAAAAACAATATTATTTTGTATCTCTTTATCTCCTGTCTGAACAATGTTTATAAACAATGTTATTTTGTATCTCTTTATCTCCTGTCTGAACAATGTTTATAAACAATGCTATTTTTTATCTATGTATCTCCTGTCTGAACAATGTTTATAAATACTGTTTCTTTCTATCTCTCTACCTCCCTTCTGATCCATGTTTAAAAACAATGTATGTTATTTTTTTATCTTTCTATCTCCTGTTTGAACAATGTTTATAAACAATATTACTCTGTATCTATGTATCTTCTTTCTGAACAATGTTTATAAACACTGTGTCATATGGTCTGTTTTTTGACAGCAGCAGCTATAATGGCAGACACAGCAACTCCCAACTAGGATTTTAACATTTAAAAAGCCAGGAATAGACTGATGGCAAATGGATGTTGGGTAGCAAAGGGGCAGGTACAGGATGTACCACGCGCCCTGTGTGCATCAATTATTATTGTTTTGCCATGTGTAGTGCACCCAGCATCTACATCTTGTTAGGCATGTTTTTATGTTACATTTCACCCCTTTTTGTTGCTGTTTTTGTCTATGTCTACATACTCCCTCTAGTGGCAGATTTGTACATTGTTCATTCCAATGCTGTCCCACTATGTCACCAGGACAGGAAATTAAGGAATTCTTCCCACTGGTGACAGAGGCACCAATGAACTCTAAACAGAGGCTCTATACCCTTTTCTACTCCATCCAATGCTAAAAAAATAATAACAATATTTTATCAGTCCGCATGTGAATGGGTTCTCTATGACTGGGGTTTATTTTATGTCTGACTTCCATGCTAACAAAACCGTTTCACTTACAATATTTCACTTGCTCGAGTGTGACTTTTCCTGGACACGGGAGCAGAAAAATAAAACCTATGAATGTAAATTAAATCAAACTATCTTTCCTCGTTGATGATATGCGACTTTTCAGTTTCTTTCAGCGCCGGACCCTCTGCGGCCCCCTCAGACCTCTGCTCTATTCTGAATCTTTGGCCAAGGAAAAGAAACAACCCCAAAAAGCCAGTTAAAAATACAATTGAGTAACTGAAACTGGTGACAAATCGCATTCACCGTCAGTAAGACAGATAAACGTGGATTAGATATTCACCTTCCCGCATCTCCTTGGGGAGGACCGAAAAACCCCAACAAAGAAAAGGAACCGGTTTCTAAGTCTTATCTCGTCTCCAGACTCCCCCGGCGTCTCCCAGGCCGCGACTTTCTTTGACTTTTCAGCGTATAGTAGTTGCTCCTTTCTATCAAACTAAATTAAATGTAAGTATCCAAAATAAAAAGACGAGGGCACAGGTCCTTTTCAGTGTGAGCTCGTTCACTTTATAACATTCACTTTGCCAAAACAATCGTACCTTCAGTCTGTATTTTATTTGGGGTCAGTATCTCTTGGGTAAGTGTACGCCTGACTATTTTATAACAATAATAAAAAAATCGTAACCTACCTCATCTT
>BLSH010242272.1:498591-523780 GCA_018402905.1 Glandirana rugosa
TTTTCCCTCTCCCCATTTTTTGTAGGGCACTTGCCCTAGTTTGAAGATGATTTTAGAACAGTTATATGGCTTCTACCGTTAATTGATACTTTTCAGACACAGTTTGAAGATGATCCACATTCACCTCCATTTTTGCATTTTTTATGTTTTTATTTTTTTAAAAATATTTAAAGTTATTTCCCTGTCCCCATTTTTTTGTAGGGCACTTGCCCTACCCTTACCCCCATTTTACTTCCTTTTGCAGCCCTCTGGGGCTTTCCAGGACTTTCCTACAGCCATTTTTGTGCCTAAAAGTTCGGGTCCCCATTGATTTCAATGGGGTTCGTTGTCCGTGCGATCGTTCGGGTTCCGTCCGGACCCGGACCCGGACTTTGTCCCAAAGTTCGGACGGACCAGCAGAACCCGAACGTCCAGGTGTTCGCTCAACTCTACTCGGGAGTCCAGTGGAAACGTGAGTCCTGATTGGTAAGCTGGGTTATTGGGGTGATGACTGCCGAAAACCCCTTGATGAATTTCCGATAGAAATTTGCAAACTCAACAAAGCGCTGGACTCCCTTCTTGTCGACTGATGAGGGCCAGTCTAGGATGGCCGCGACCTTCAGCGGGTCCATGGTGATTCCAGAGGTGGAGATGTTGAATCCCAGGAATGAAATGTTGGTGCACTTAACGGTGCATTTCTCTGCTTTGGCATAAAGGCCATGTAATCTGAGGCGGGTAAGCACGCTCTTTACATGCCTGCGGTGCTCTTCCAGTGAGGGAGAGAAAATCAGTATGTCGTCCAGGTAGACAACTACAAACTGAACCAGGTAGTCCCGGAAAATATTGTTCACCAAGTGTTGAAAGGTTGCAGGGGCGTTGCACAATCCGAAGGGCATCACGAGATACTAGTAATGCCCGAACCGTTTCCGGAAAGCCGTCTTCCACACATCCCCTTCGTGGATACGAATAAGGTTATACGCCCCGCGTAGATCCAACTTGGTGAAGACAGTTGCTGTTCCTAGTCTCTGGAAGAGTTCAGGGACCAAAGGCAGAGGATACCGGTTCTTGACAGTGATCCGATTGAGCTCCCGGTAATCAATGCAGGGCCAAAGGGAATGGTCCTTCTTCTCCACGAAGAAGATCCCTGCTCCTGCTGGTGAGGTAGATGGTCTGATGAAGCCTTTCTCTAGGTTTTCATCCAGGTAAGGAGGTGAGGGCTACCAGTTCCACCTCAGATAAGGGGAAGATCCGACCAAACGGGACCTCAACTCCGGGTAGGAAGTTGATCAGACAGTTATGGGGCCTGTGTGGTGGAAGGACGTCAGCCCCCTTTTTTTGAAGACGTACAGGAAATTGTGGTAGGGTGTGGGGACAGCCAGGCGAGATTCCTGATTGATGTCAGTGTCCAGACAGAGCACAGATGGGGGGTTTTCCTGAGGCTGTGCCAGACAGTGGTGAAGACAGTAGAAGGAGGAGAAGCTCACTTTACCAGTTGCCCAATTAATCTGGGGATTGTGAGTCCGGAGCCATGGGAGGCCTAGGATGACCGAGAACAGTGGGGATGAGATGGCGTCTAATAACAGAAATTCTGAGTGTCCTCCCTCGGCCTTGGTAAACACAGGGGTAGTTTCTTGAGTAACCGTGCCGGATTTAATAGTTGATCCATCAGCTAGCCGAACGACCATAGGATGTTCTTTGGGTCAGAGAGGTATCTGGTGGTGCACTGCAAAAGAGATGTCAACAAAGCAGCTGCACGCACCATAGTCAAGGATAGCCTGTACTGGGATAGTCCCGCCGGGAAGCTGCAAAAAGATAGAAAGTACAAGGTGAGCTTTGCCACTGGGTATGTACACCAGTCTCTCATGGTTAGTGGATGTGCACTTACCGGCCTTGGCGGGGCAGTTCCTCACCAGGTGCCTGGGGCCTCCACAGTACAGGCACAGGTTCTGGGACATGCGTCTCTGACGTTCTTCTGGCGTTAATGACGGGCAAAGAAGCCCGATTTGCATGGGTTCCGGGTGGTCTAGTGGAACAGAAGAGGAGATAGCTGGAGCAGTGGTTGGATAGCTGGGAACCCTGGGCATCATCCAGGTCAGGCGTGTGGGCCCTGCAGATCTCTCGGCTCTGCGTTCCCACAGACGACAATCTATCTGGATGGCCAGATTGCTCACGGCGTCGAGGGTATGTGGTACCCCGACGTGGGCCAGCTCATCCTTGAGTGGCTCCAAGAGACCCAGCCTGAATTGATAGCAGAGGGCCGCATCATTCCAGGCGGTATTTGAGCTCCAGCGCCTGAATTCAGAAACATATTCTTCCGCTGGGCGACGGCCCAGCTGTAAAGCATGGAGAGCTGCCTCTGCCGTGGCCGTCTTGTGGGGGTCCTCATATAACTGAGCCATGGCTTGGAAGAACCGATCCAAACTAGTGGTCTCCGGGGCTTTCTGTTCCAGGAGAAGGTGTGCCCAGGCTTTTGGCTCCTCCAGGAGGAGAGAGATCACCAATCCCACTTTGGTGGCCTGCAACAAAAAGGTCTGAGGCTGAAGGGCAAAGTATAGTTCGCAGGAGTTGTGGAATGCCCGGAACCTCCTGCGGTCTCCTGAGAACCACTCTGGCATGGGCACCTTAGGCTCATTTGGTAGGACCACAAGTGTGCGTGAGGCAGACTGGCCGGGACTGGCTGGAGCTGGCATGGAGAGCTCCTGTACTCTTCCTTCCAGGCGGGTGTAACTTTCCTGTAAATTCTTTACAGCTTGGGTGAGCCCCGCAAGATGGGCACACAGATCATCCATAGGAGAGGTCCCCTGCGCAGACTCGGACATGGCTGTCCGTTGCTGTCACATACCTGGTGGACGAGTCTGACTTATCCAGGGGGTCACCTCTCTTGCGGCCCTGATTCGAGAACCCCTGGAAGTGCAGACAGGAATGGAGCACAAGGGAGCATGAGGGTTGGACTGGGTCACTGGTGGTATGTGAAGATCCACTGAAGCTCATGTAGGCAGAAGAATGGTGCTGCAATCTGGGACGGTAGCAGGCTGGTGGTGCGGTACAGGTGGAGAAGGCAGGCGGGTAGTCAGGTACAAGCAAGGTCAGCAACATGCGGGCAGCAGAGGTACAAAGGAGCAGGCAAAAGAGTAGTCGGAGACAGGCTCAGGGCAGGCAGAAAGCAACAAAGTCCATGTAAAGCCGGGGTCACAGATACAGGAAGGTCTCAGAGTAAACACGGGGGTCACTGGTCACAGGAAACGCTGTAGAATGGACAGCACCGATTACAAGGTGCTGACAGCTTAAATGCCCGCTTTAGCGCCATTGCCGGCGCATAGGAGAGCGCAAACGTGCACAAGCTCACGCAAACGCGCACACACTACGCGCACCCACGCATAGGTGATCCAATGGCCCCAGATGGTTTCTTACAGTTTGGGGTCGTTAACAGGTTGGAATACTGCCCTGCCGTCCAGTCTCTGAAGGGAGTGGATCATGCTCTGCTTCAGTATGTCACAGTACATGTTGGCATTTATGGTTCTCTCAATGAACTGTAGCTCCCCAGTGCCGGCAGCACTCATGCAGCCCCAGGCCATGACACTCCTACCACCATGCTTGACTTTAGGCAAGACATACTTGTCTTTGTACTCCTCACCTGGTTGGCACCACACACGCTTGACACCATCTGAACCAAATAAGTTTATCTTGGCCTCTTCAGACCACAGGACATGGCTCCAGTAATCCATGTCCTTAGTCTGCTTGTTTTCAGCAAACTGTTTGTGGGCTTTCTTGTGCATCATCTGTAGAGGAGGCTTCCTTCTGGGATGACAGCCATGCAGACCAATTGGATGCAGTGTGTGGCGTATGGTCTGAGCACTGACAGGCTGACCCCCCACCCCTTCAACCTCTACAGCAATGCTGGCAGCAATCATATGTCTATTTCCCAAAGACAACCTCTGGATATGACGTTGAGTATGTGCACTCAACATAATTGGTCAACCATGGCGAGGTCTGTTCTGAGTGGAACCTGTCCTACTAAACCGTTGTATGGTCTTGGCCACCATGCTGCAGCTCAGTTTCATGGTCTTGGCAATCTTCTTATAGCCTAGGCCATCTTGATATAGAGCAATAATTCTTTTTTTCAGATCTTCAGAGAGTTCTTTGCCATGAGGTGCCATGTTGAACTTCCAGTGACCAGTATCAGAGAGTGAGAGCGATAAAACCAAATTTAACACACCTGCTCCCCATTCTCACCTGAGACCTTGTAACACAAATGAGACACATGACACCGGGGAGGGAAAATGGCTAATTGGGCCCAATTTGGACATTTTCATGTAGAGGTGTACTCACTTTTCTTGCCAGCGGTTTAGACATTAATGGCTGTGTGTTGAGTTATTTTGAGGGGACAGCAAATTTACACTGTTATACAAGCTGTACACTCACTACTTTACATTGTAGCAAAGTGTAATTTCTTCAGTGTTGCCACATGAAAAGATAGAATAAAATATTTACAAAAATGTGAGGCCCCCGTGCCCACCTGTGCTCCAGAGCTCCCTGTCTACACTACCAAGGGTTCTCCAACCAGGGTTGTAAGAGAGGTTATCCCCTGCATAAGTCAGACTCGACTACCAGGTATGTGACACACGGACAGTACTCAATTTCTCTGTCACAATTGCACTAATACGGCTACAATCACCTCAAGCATAATAATTTAAGGAAATAGATTTTTTTCTAAAATGATTATTATATATATTCTTTATGTATATATATATATATATATAGATATATATATCAAGGAATGTTAATGAGGAGCCTTACAGAAATGTCAAAAAACAACATTTAAAGAAGAATTATTATTCCATTGAAGTGGTTGTCAACCTGTGACAACCACTTTAACCTACAGGTAATCCTAGAATAAGGCTTACCTGTAGGTATCCTACATATCTCCCAAACCTGCACGGTTCAGGAGATATGCAGCGGTCTACGTGTGCCAACGTCATTTCGGCACATGCGCAGTGAAGAAACAGCCTCCGTGCCATTTTTCCACTGACCCTGTGCCGTGACTGGCGGCTCCCACGTTCATGCGCGAGAGTGACGTCACGGGACTCCGGCCAGTCACAGAGCCGGAGTCGCGGCCCCGGAAGGAAGAGGGGCAGAAGATGGACAGGGGACAGCGCTGGACGTCGCAGACTTCCTTTGCAGGTAAGTGGCACATAATGGGCTACTATGCAATGCATAGTAGCCCATTATGCTTCTAATTTACAGGGGTATGTAGAGGAAGTAAATCCAATCTGGGTTTACGTCCTCTTTAATATTGAGCATCATTTAAAAAAAATAAACAAACATTTTTGTTTTCTTTTCTATTTAATTTCCTTTGACAGTACTCCACTATGCGTTATGCTCAGGTGTGAACATTCGTTCTTGGTTGATCCTTGTTTTATTTTCATTTTTTTAATATATTATTCATTATTACGCCCAAGATCAAATAAGTTTCAATTTATTGATGGTAATGTACATCAGATAGTGCTAGGAGCATTAATTCACTATTTTTTCCTTTTTTGTGTTTTATTGACAATATACTGTTCGAATATAGATGTTCTTTTTTTATTTATATGAGCATTAATTCAGTTCATCCAGTATTATTAATAATTTAAGAAAATATTTTTTTTCTAAAATATATAATATATATATATATACACACAGTATCTCACAAAAGTGAGTACACCCCTCACATTTTTGTAAATATTTTATTCTATCTTTTCATGTGACAACACTGAAGAAATGACACTTTGCTACAATGTAAAGTAGTGAGTGTACAGCTTGCATAACAGTGTAAATTTGCTGTCCCCTCAAAATAACTCAACACACAGCCATTAATGTCTAAACCACTGGCAACAAAAGTGAGTACACCCCAAAATGAAAATGTCCAAATTGGGCCCAATTAGCCAAATTCCCTCCCAAGTGTCATGTGGTTTGTTCGTGTTACAAGGTATCAGGTGTGAATGGGCAGCAGGTGTGCTAAATCTGGTGTTATCACTTTCACTCTTCCATACTGGTCATTGGAAGTTCAACAAGGCACCTCATTGCAAAGAACTCTCTGAGGGTCTCTACATAAAGATTGCCTAGGCTATAAGAAGATTGCCAAGACCCTGAAACTGAGCTGCAGCAGATGGTGGCCAAGACCATACAGAGGTTTAACAGGACAGGTTGGTTCCACTCAGAAAGAAGTTGAGTGCACATGCTCAGTGTCATAGCCAGAGGTTGCTGCACAGGTGAAGGGATGGGGGGTCAGCCTGTCAGTGCTCAGACCATACGCCGCACACTGCATCAAATTGGTCTGCATGGCTGTCGTCCCAGAAGGAAGTCTCTTTTAAAGATGATGCAGAAGAAGCTCACAAACAGTTTGCTGAAGACAAGCAGAATAAGGATATGGATTACTGGAACCATGTCCTGTGGTCTGATGAGACCAAGATTAACTTATTTGGTTTGATGGTGGTGGGAGTGTCATGGTCTGGGGCTGCATGAGTGCTGCCGGCACTGGGGAGCTACAGTTCATTGAGGGAACCATGAATGCCAACATGTACTGTGACATATTGAAGCAGAGCATGACCCCCTCCCTTCAGATACTGGGCCACAGGGCAGTATTCCAACATGATAACGACCCCAAACACACCTCCAAGACAACCACTGCCTTGCTAAAGAAGCTGAGGGTAAAGGTGATGGACTGGCCAAGCATGTCTCCAGACCTAAACCCTATTGAGCAGTGTTGCCAACCTCCCGCAGCGTTTTTTACTGGCAAATCATGGAAAATCTTACTGGCAGAGCACATTTTTTACTGGCAATCTTAAAAATAACTGAACTCCTATTAAAAACTAAGATAATTAATATTTAAACACAACATGGAAACACTGACAATACCCATATCAAGTCATTTGCCCGGTTTACACTTAAAAAGTCAGCACAGCATGACAAATTATCAGACCCTGATATTTATAGACAGTTCTAAAAATCACAGATTTTTACAAACTGTCAGTAAATTTACTGGCGGTTGGCAACACTGCTATTGAGTATCTGTGGGGCATCCTCAAATGGAAGGTGGAAGAGCACAAGATCTCTAACATCCACCAGCTCTGTGATGTCATCATGGAGGAGTGGAAGAGGACTCCAGTGGCAACCTGTGAAGCTCTGGGGAACTCCATGCTCAAGAGGGTTAAGGCAGTGCTGGAAAATAATGGTGGCCACACAAAATATTGACACTTTGGGCCCAATTTGGACATTTTCACTTAGGGTGTACTCACTTTTGTTGCCAGCGGTTTAGACATTAATGGCTGTGTGTTGAGTTATTTTGAGGGGACAGCAAATTTACACTGTTATACAAGCTGTACACTCACTACTTTACATTGTAGCAAAGTGTCATTTCTTCAGTGTTGTCACATGAAAAGATATAATAAAATATTTTAAAAATGTGGGGGTGTACTCACTTTTGTGAGATACTGTGTATAATATATATATACACACACATACATCGAGAAATGTTAATAAGGAGCCCTACAGAAATGTAAAAAAAACAACAATTAAAGCCAGATTATTATTTAATTATTATTGAGCATCATTTCAAAAAACACAAGCAAACATTTTTGTTTGGTTTTTCTTCTATTTAATGTCCTTTGACAGAACTCCACTATGTGTTATGCTCAGGTGAGAACGTTCATTCTTGCTCTTTTCTTTTTTTTAAATCTATTATTCATTATTAAGTCCAAGATCATATAAGTTTCAATCTATTGATTGTTATGTACATCAGATAGTGCTAGGAGCATTAATTATTTTTTTTCCCCATGTTTGTGTTTTATTGACAATATACTTTATATGAGTATTAATTTGATTCATCCAGAATTATTAATAATTTAAGGAAATAGACTTTTTCTAAAACACAGTACACACTATAAACTATATTACCAAAAGTTTTGGGACACCTGCCTTTACACGCAGATGAACTTTAATGGCGTCCCAGTCTTAGTCCGTAGGGTTCAATATTGGATTGGCCCACCCTTTGCAGCTATAACAGCTTCAACTCTTCTAGGAAGACTGTCCACAAGGTTTAGGAGTGTCTATGGGAATCTTTGACCATTCTTCCAGAAGTGCATTTGTGAGGTCAGGCACTGATGTTTGATGAGAAGGCCTGGCTCGCAGTCTCCGCTCAAATTCATCCAAAAGGTGTTCTATTGGGTTGAGGTCAGGACTCTGTGCAGGCCAAACAAGTTCCTCCACCCCAAACTCGCTCATCCATGTCTTTATGGACCTTGCTTTGTGCAGTGGTGCGCAGTCATGTTGGAACAGGAAGGGGCCATCCCCAAACTCTTCCCACAAAGTTGGGAGCATTAAATTGTCTAAAATGTCTTGGTGTGTGGACGCCTTGAGAGTTCCCTTCACTGGAACTAAGGGGCCAAGCCCAACCCCTGAAAAACAACCCCACACCATAATCCCCCATCCACTAAAGCTCTATTTGTGGGGGAACAAAAGAACATACATTTTATTTGGATACAGCGTTGTTCGACCGCACAATTGTCAGTTTAAGTAACGCAGTGCTGTATTGCAAAAAATGGCCTGGGCAGGAAAGAGGGGATAAATCTTCCGGAGGTGGTTAATTGGGAAAAAAAATATATTTTTCACGCAAATGCTGCCTAATCAACTCAAATGAGCAAAGATAAAAAAAAATTAAAATGTTAAAAATGAAATAAAATTTAAAAAATACCCTGAATAAAAAAACTACCCTAAATTAAAAGAAAATCATTTAATTGGGGACAACATTTTTTTTTTCAAGCAAATGCTGCCTAAACAACTCAATGCGCAAAGATTAAAAAAAAAAAAAAAAAAGATACCCTAAATAAAAAGAAAACATTTAATTGGGGACAACATTTTTTTTTCAAGCAAATGCTGCCTAAACAACTCAATGCGCAAAGATAAAAAAAAAAAAAACACCCTAAATAAAAAAAAAACATTTAATTGGGGACAACATTTTTTTTTCAAGCAAATGCTGCCTAAATAACTCAATGCACAAAGATAAAAAAAAACACCCTAAAAAAAAAAAAAAAAGCATTTAATTGAAATAAAAGAAGGTTTTATTTCAAGCAATAGATAAAAAATGTTCACTTTATTTCATTGATGATGATAAATGTGAACTGCACCCTGTCCACATCTCCTCTTCTCACACACACCCTCTTCTGGGGTTAATGTCCTGTATCTGGAAAGGAAATTCACATTCAGAGGATAACCAGGAAAGCCATGGTGGAACTGGCCGTTAAGGACGGAAGAGTTCTGGTCACATGGTCCCTGCTGAAGCTGGCAGCTCAGATTTGTCTTCATTTTCTCAGGACTTAACCAGCTGCTGGAAATCAAGTCCATTAAGATGTGTCCCCGTCCTTCCCACTCCGGCCGCTGCCAGCTCAATACTTGTCACCGGTGTCAGCGCTTGGCAATAATTACTTATGCAAATATCCTCAGTGACATTAATCATCTCTCTCTCGCTAAAGCTGTCGAGGTGAGCCTTACGCTGCAGAATTGCAAGCTTTGGAGATGGGGGACAAACTTTCCCATGTCCAGGTCCCAAATATATGTAATAAAAATAATAATAATATTTAAAATTAATATTAATTTTAATTTAATGTAAAAAAGGAAGAGTTTTGACAGGTTCAGAGCTAATGGAAAAAATAGATTGTAGCCGCTAATCTACTGATGGCCATAAAAGTTCTTCAACCCTGGTATCCAACCTGTGGCCTGAGGGGCTGCATGTGGCCCTTGAAGTTTTTATTATGCAGCTCATGGGGACCCTGCAGACTGTTTTCCTTTCATTTTTTAGCATGACTTAAATGCAAAAATCCTCAGTGACATTAATCATCGCTCTCTCACCGAGGCTGCCAAGAGGAACCTTATGCTGTAGAATTGCAGGCTTTGGAGAGGGGGGGACAAACTTTCCTAATGTCCAGGTCCCAAATATTAATAAAAAATAGTAATAGCAATAATAATAGTTTAATTTAATGTAAAAATAGAATAGTTTTGAGATGCTCAGGGCCAATGAAAAAAATAGGTTATAGCTGCCAATGGCCATCTTACAGCATGATTTCTAGCAGTTTTTTTTTTTTATTATTTGTATTATTTTCTTTTTCTCTGGTTTTTGGTATCTTTGGATACCCTGTTTTGTATGCTTGAACATATCAAAATCAATAAAAATAATTTTCCAAAAAAATAAAAAAATAGATCATGATTAAATGGTTAATTTATTTTACACTATCTTCACATGTTCTTACTTTTTCTGTGTTGTCTATCCCTTTTCTCTTATTGCTTTTTTTTCTTTGGATTTTAATAGATTTTGCTAGGAGAAACATCTCAACTAATTTTTAATAGGGTTGTAGGGAGCACAGCTGTTAAAGCACTGGTTTGTAAATGGACTGTAACAGCCATGATGTCTTACAGACTCATTTTATGTTCTTTTTATATTTTGTTTTTATAATTGTCTCCTGAAATGTGTCTCCAGTCTATGAATATCTTCTCAATCCCCAATCTCCATCAACTCCTACATTAGGTTTGTAGTCTCTGACTATCTCTGGCAGCATGGCCGCAGTCTTTGACTACCTCCAGTAGCACGTCTACAGTCTCTGACTGCCTTCTGTAGCATTGCATTCATTGACTATTATGTTGGACCCTTTGGTGACACGAAGGGCTGAACTTGAGGTCCTCTATATCATGAGAGTTGACCAACAAAAAAAAAAATTCCTGAGTGCCCCCCTCCAACTACTGGTTAAAAAAAGACTGAAATCAAGAGCATCCATTGGTGTCAACGTTGAAGGTGTTTTTCTTTTTCATTTATTTATTCATTACAGGTTTTCATATACGTATTTATATATGTATATGTTTATTTATTTATTACAAGTAGTAATATAGGTATTTACAGATGTATTTATTTTGTCATGTATTTATTTATTACATGTATTTATATAGGTAGTTATAGATGTTTATATACGTATTTATATTTATTTATTACAGGTACTTTTATAGCGCCGACAACTTACACGGCACTTTACATCTACATATTGCACACATCAGTCCCTGCCCTCAAGGAGCTTACAATCTAAGGTCCCTATTTCACATGTATAAATATATTGCATAAAAATGATATCCTTTATTAATATGCACCACATTCACACCTCAGTGTTTTGTAGCTTGAACCTTGAAGCTCCAAAATGCTGGAGGAGAAAAAAATAAATTATTCTCTATGGAGATGGTTCATATCTCCACTACAAGTCGCTTGAAGGCAAATACCTGAAGCACAAAAAGTTGAGCTTTTTTTGTAGCTTGAATCGGACAGATTGGAGCATTTTTTAAGTGTTTGTTCCATGGAAATACTTGACGTTTTTGAGTGTTTTAGCGCGTTTTGTTGCACGGTTCTGAGCGCTTTTCTGCTCAAATGCAATAATTAAATAAAAATAAATAATACCAATTAATAAATAATAAAATACATAAATAATAATCATTAATAAATAATACATTCATAAATAATAATAAAAATAAATGCATAAATACAGTAACCCTAACCCCAACCCTAATATTAACCCCTAATAATAACTTCTACAAGGACAACCTGCAACCCTTCAATAACAACCAGCAGGAGGAAAAGATAGCAGACAGTCCTGTCCACACCACTGTGGCTGCTAAAGGGTCCTCAAATGGTCAGAGGGAAGACATTGAGGGACATGGATGGTACCCTGAATTGGGGTAGATTTAGCCAAAATCATTATGGTCATTGACACTGTCAGGACCCAGGTCTGAGCCTGCGACCTCCACTGTGTATAGCGATGTTTCTTCTTGCTGAGCAACCTAAGATGCTGGACAGCATCCTATCTAATCCACTGGACAATCCTGCCTTGTGCCGTTCCTGCTGAACATTGAACTCCATGCTTCTCCCATGAACTTCCTGTTTAAGCCATGTCTTGTCATTTCCTGTTTGCCAGATCATTGTGCTCACTCCCGCCAATATCTTGCTGTTGTCACTGCTGCTGCCATCCATATCTTTGCTACCACTCATTACCAACTTTTGGCTTGTTCCTTGACTATGCATCTGCTTAATCTTGACCACTTGTTACCGACCTTTGGCCTTTACTGACTATTCTTCTGCTTGATCCCTCACCTCCTGGTGGGATGATCCTGAGGACCGCGACCTGGTACTAACATGCAGCAAAGCTTATCTCCCCCATCAGGAGCACTGGTGAACACTGGTTAGTACTTAGACTCTGCACCTCAGATGAGCCCACCTCATCCGCTAGGGTGACATGCTGTTGCACTTATCCATCAGATTTGTGGGAGCCTCTATACTGTTATAGCTACTGGCCTCTGAGCCTGACCCTGACCATGACAGCTACTTTTGGCACCTTCTACATAATATCAAATAAAATATAAATACAATAGGGATGGTGGGACCCCCTAACAGCTTTGATGATTGTACTGACTCATTGAGATCTTGTTCTTAAAACCCCCTAGAAACAGGGCCACCTGAATAACATGATGGGCCCCTGGGCAAAGTAATGCACTAGGGCCCCTACCAGGGAGATGGTGACCTGCGGTGCGCTATGCGTGTGGTGGCAAGGAGTGAGTGTGGATAAATAATGCTACATATTGGGAATGGCTTTTTAGTTTAATTAGAAAACACAAATACACAAAACCATGGAATTATCCCAAAATTAAATTCGCCCCTATACACACCAATGCAGCCTCCCTGTACCCATCAATGTAGCCTCGCTGTGCCCATCAATGCAGCCTTGCTGTGCCCATCAATGCAGCCTGGTTATGCACATGATGCAGACTCACTATTGCCGCCCTAGAGGATAACACACAGCGCTCCCCTTCCTCCCTCCCTCTCTCCTCCTCCTCACAGCGTGCATCTCCCGCTGTGGATCACAGAGCTTGGTCTGTGTTCTGCGGCACTGTAACAAGGTCCCGCCTCCTAGACCAGCTCATGTGATAGGTGGAACACTGATTAAATCAGTGTTCCATCTATACTATCACAGGAGCCAAAGAAGGACCTTGTTACAGCTCCGCCAACCACAAACCAAGCTCTGTGATACACAGCGGGAGATGCACGCTGTGAGGAGGAGAAGGAGAGAGGGAGGGGAGCGCTGCAGCCGCAGCTCCAAGTGCAGGGGCCCAGGGATAGGCACGGACTAATGCTGTGATGGACATTTTCCAAATTACAGACCTTAGTGAAGGACACCAAGGTACATTTTAAATTAAAACCTTCAAAAAAACCCTTAATCATTGTGCCCCATCGTTGGTGTCAGTGGGAGGAATAGTGTCTCATCATTGGTGTCAGTGGGAGGAACAGTGCCCCATCATTGGTATCAGTGGGAGGAATAGTGCCCCATCATTGGTGTCAGTGGGAGGAATAGTGCCTCATCATTGGTGTCAGTGGGAGGAATAGTGCCCCATCATTGGTGTCAGTGGGAGGAATAGTGTCCATCTTACATTGCTGGTAAGCATAGAAGGGACTCTTACATGTATAGTCAAAACAAGGAACACCTCAAACTAATGGACAGTTAAAGGAAGAAAGTCCATTACATTAATTGTCAGTGGTAAGGGCCCCATCCCCTTGTATTGCTGATTAGTTGGTTCCCCAATACATTGTTTGTCAGTGGGGAAGTGCCAGCTGAGAGGGGACTCTCAGAATGATTGTTTGCAGACCTTGCAGACCACCCAGAAATGAATGGGTAAGCCCAGGGCTCAGCCAGCCCCAGTCCTCTCAGGCAGGCCAGACCCCCACACCCAGTCCAGTACCTCCCTGTGAAATTTACAAACAGCTGAAGTGAGTCAGGAGGAGCATCACTGTGAAAAAAAACCTACTCTGCTGGCACTGCTCTCTCCCACACAACCAGGACAGTCTGCAAGATAACAATCATTCTGGGGGTCCCCTCTCAGCTGGCACTTCCCCACTGACAAACAATGTATTGGGGAACCAACTAATCACAAATGCAAGGGGATGGGGCCCTTAGCAATTTACAGGCCACTAAAGTGAGTCAGGACTGGAGGGCCGTCACTGTAACAAAAAACTTACTCTGCTGGGCTGAGTCACTGATCGCTCCCACACAGCACAGTCGGCTCAGGCAGGCTCAGCAGCACCTCCGCTCCTCTGTCCTGTTGTTCTTCTTCCCCTGGCCCCGAGGCCTGCGCTCAGCACCTCCCTGCCTGCCACACACAGAGAAAGGCCCAGCCCCTCCCTCTCACTCCGCACGCAGTGCACTCTGCAGGAGACTCCAGGAGGACGAGTGGGCGGCGCCATGCTCCCTGGTCGACCTACTACAGCCTAGGAGGACTGTAGAAGATAGTGGAGTGTAAAAAAAAAGTGACAGTGTAAAAAAAAAAAAGTTTGCGGCGGCGACGGACACCTTGCCGATCCCTGCAGGGCCCCCCATGCAGCTGGGGCCCCTGGGCTGTGCCCAGGGGTGCCCGCTCATAAAGACGGCCCTGCCTAGAAACACAAAAAAGAAGAACGTGGCTCTGAGATCAATCAAAAGCCAGCATTGTCATAGTGTGCACTCCATATGGTGGGTGTCCAAGCAGATAAGGGCATTCTGATCGTCGGCTCAAAAACAGAATGTAGAAATGAGGGTCTGGATTCAAATTATCAATAGATTAGTTTGAGATAATTCACATTGGCTTTGGCGAGGCTGCTCTCAGCGAAATGGAGTGTCCCTCAAACAAGGGGACCCATTAGGGTGGCCACATTTCCAAACTGCCATTCAGGGACCCCCCAGCATGCACTGGTCGCTGAAGTCACAAGGGGGCGGTACCACCATGTGATGTCACTGGGTGGCCCGTACCCTTACCTATTTAAGAAATGTCACTCAGCTTACAATGCACTTGGTGAGTGGCCGTGCTTGAGAGCGGAGCAGATTTTATTTTTTGTGGGTGGGTCAGAGACTGCGGACATATTACAGGATGGTCAGAGACTACAGACATACTAAAGGAGATGGTCAGAGACTGCAGACATACTACAGGAGATAGTCAGAGACTGCAGGCATACTACAGGAAATGGTCAGAGACTGCGGACATACTACAGGAGATGGTCAGAGACTGCGGGTTTGCTGCAGGAGATGGTCAGAGACTGCAAACATACTACAGGAGATGGTCAGAGACTGCAGACATACTATAGGAGATGGTCAGAGACTGTGGGCATACTACAAGAGATGGTCAGAGACTGCAGACCTGGTACAGGAGATTGTCAGAGACTGCAGACATATAACAGGAAACAGTCAAAGATTGCAGACATACTACAGGAGACGGTCAGAGACTGCAGACATACTACAGGAGACGGTCAGAGACTGCAGACATACTACAGGAGACGGTCAGAGACTGCAGACATATTACAGGAGATGGTCAGAGATGGAAGGCATACTACAGGAGACGGTGGTGTTCTCTACATGGTTAGCCCTTTCACTCAGATATCTGCTTTTGTTGTGCTATACTGCTATATCCTCCACTTGTCAGCTTCATTACTGTCCCCCAGGCCCCCACTTGTGTCACCTTCAGGCACCCTACTTCTATTCCAATCCTCACCTTAATATCCCCTCTGGTGTGTGGTAGGTGGTTCCCTGGTCCGGGGGTCCCTCAGACAGTCGGGCCGCGGATGAGAAGAGGAGAAGTCGGGCAGCCGTGGATCTTAGCCAGTCAGCAGTAGCAGATGCCGCCGGTCGGTGAGCCATGGGCGCTGGAGAAGGAGGTGGGTGGAGACACTGAAGATCAAACCAGTCCCTGCCCTGCTGCCTGCAAGTCACTCTGGGCACCGGCACAGGCCTCACTCCAGCTCCGCTCAGCCTTACTCTGAGACTCTGACGTCACTGGTTGCTAGATGCCAGGTGGGGCAGCCCTAGCAACCAGTTCCGGCAATGATCTAGTAGGGTGGCCTGTGTCCTCTATTTCATTCCGGGACACTGTGTTGTCCTGGAATAAAAGTGGCTGGGACCCAGGACATGTAAATTGCGGGACAGTCCCGGGCAATCCGGCAACGTGGGCACCCTAGGGCCCATGAATGAATATTCACATATTAGTGATAAAATTCATATTTCAGTTCACTAACAGCCAAACTTTCATGGAAATTTCAATATCTATAATTTAATAGTAATTTATTATTATTTCAAACGTTCTTTCTTATTTCTGAATTTCGGAACTAAGGGAGAACATTTGAAATAATAAGTTATTCATTTATTATTTTAACTTATTATAGATTATAATAAGCTATTATTATTTCAACTGTTCTTTCTTATTTCTGAATTTCCGAATTTCGGAAATAAGGAAGAACATTTGAAATAATAAGTTATTGATTTATTATTTTAAATTATAAATGATAATAAGCTATTATTATTTCAAATGTTTTTCCTTATTTCCGACTTTTGCAGTGTGTGACTGTATATATGCATACTGTATGTATGTGTGTGAGCATACTGGATGTGTATATACTGTGCTTATATTGTATGTAAACACACAGTATACATACAATATACATCCAATATACACATACACATTATTTCGGAAATAAAAAAGAATATTTGAAATAAAAAAAAATAACTATTAAATATAGGTATTGAAATTTTCTAGAAAGTATGACTATTAGTGCTAAATTTCATATCTAAGTTCATTAACAGCCAAACTTTCAAGGAAATTCCAATACCTATAATTTAATAGTTATTAGTTAGTTATTATTACAAATATTCTTAGTTTTTTCCAATTTTCGGATTTCCGATTACCGAATTCCCAAATTACCGCAATTGCCGAATTACAGCGAATTTCCGCTATTGCCGAATTATCGCAAATTTCCGAATTACCGCAATTGCCGAATTACCGCAAATTTCCGATTTCGGATTTCCGAATTACCGCGAATTTACGAATTTTTTTGAATTTCCGAATTTTTTGAATTTCCAAAAAATGAAAAAAAAACAAATTTTTTAGCCATGCACAAGTCTAATATGCAGCACTGATGGGCACTGATGGGAGGCACCGGTAAACGGCATTGATGAGCAGCATTTATGTGCACTGATGGGCACTGATAGGCGGCAATGATAGGCAGCACTGATAGGCAGCACTGATGAGGAGGCACTGACAGGCATCACTGATGGACACTGAAAGGCAGCACCGATGGGCACTGATTGGCATCACTAACTGTTCATATTAGCCGCTTCACTACCAGGCACTTTTACCCCCTTCCTGCCCAGGTCAATTTTCAGCTTTCAGCGCTATTACACTTTGAATGACAAATGCAAGGTCATGCAACGCTGCACCCAAATTAAATTTTTTAGACAGATAGAGCTTTATTTTTGTGGTATTTAATCACCACTGGATTTTTTTATTTTTTGCTAAACAAATGAAAAAAGACAGAAAATGTATGAAAAAAAAAGGGTTTCTTAGTTTCTGCCATAAAAACTTGCAAATAAGTAATTCACTGATGTGCGCTGATGAGGTGGCACTAATACGCTGCACTGATGGGCACTGATAGGCAGTGCCGATATGCAGCACTGATAGGTGGCACCGATGGGAGGTACTGATGTGCACTGATAGGAGGCAATGATGGGCACTGATAGGTGGCACTATTAGGTGGCACTGATGAGGAGGCACTGATGGGCACTGGCAGGCATCACTGATGGACACTGAAAGGCAGCACTGATGGACACTGATAGGCGGCGCTGATATGCAGCACTGATAGATGGCACCGATGGGAGGCACTGATGTGCACTGATAGGCGGAAATGATGGGCACTGATAGGTGGCACTGTTAGATGGCACTGATAGGTGGCACTGATGAGGAGGCACTGATGGGCACTGACAGGCATCACCGATGGACACTGAAAGGCAGCACTGATGGGCGCTGATTGGCATCACTGGTGAACACTGACAGGCATCACTGATGAACATTGAAAGGCAGCACTGATTGGCATCACTGGTGGGCACAGGTGGGCATTTCTGGTGGGTACTGACAGACACCACTGATGGGGCTGCGCTGATAATCATTGCACTGATTATCAGTACCGATGTCCCCACTGAGGAAAGCCACTTATCGGTTCTCCTCTCTGCATGCGCTGTCAGTGTGAGAAGAGGAATGCCGATAACAGGAACTTCCTATTTACACTGTGATCAGCTGTGATTGGACATAGGCTCTTTAATGTGCTCGGTGATTCGGTGTGTCCGAGGGGCATATGTGTCATATGACGTCCACTCAGAACAATGAGGAACAAAGTGGCTAAATGTTCTTGGACTCTCATTAGACTTTTTACAAGAGCACATAACTTTGGTCGGCTACGTGAAGTACTCTTACCCTTAGCAACCAGCCAGCCAGTGCAGCCGCTCATAAGGGGCGCCGCCACCCTAATCCATGCGCCCGGCCCCTAATCTACATGCAGGGCCTCGGACACATGGATTTCAATGGGAGATTTTTTTTTTTGAAGCACTTGATTAGAGCTTGAGGCTCTAATTGGCTTCAAAAAGGGTGGGCTTGGGGCGAAGAAAAATGAATATTTGCTAATGTCTTCCTGCTTCTCCTCTTGGCGAATCAGGAAGCGGGTCCTGGGACCCAATTGGCCGGGAGTCCTAAGACCCAATTGGCCGGGAGTCCTAAGACCTGATTGGCTGGGAGGAGAACCAACCGCCAGGACTCGGGAGGAGATGTAGGGGGGAAGTAGGGTTGCCACCTTTTCTTCAAGTCAAACCCAAAAACTTTATCGGCCTGGAACACCTTTTGGTGCCCCAAGGAGAGTAGTAATGCGGTGTGCATAGAAATCGGTGGGTGTGGCCAATTTTTTCTTGCTGACATCATTGCCCTGCCCCCACAGTGATGCTGAACCTGACCCCAGACAGCCCACAGCTCCCGGTTGGGAACAGATTTGTTTGTGGCTCTCTTGGCTAACCAGGGAGCCACAACCGCGGTCTGAATAATGTGTCCGGGTTTCAGTCTGCCTGAAACCCAAACACATGATTCCAAACCCGGATTGTCCGGGTGAATCCTGAACAGGTGGCAACCCTAGGGGTAAGCCATGACCTGGATGGAGTAAGTTAGACATGTGCACTGCCAAAAAATGTGTTTGTTTTCATTTAATTCGTTTTTGTTTGTTTTTTTCGTTATGATCACAATTCGTACATTCTTCAATTTATACATTCTTCAATTCTTACATTCATAAATGCGAAAATTCGAAAATCCGAAAATAAGAAAGAAAATCAAAAAGTTCCAAAGAACGAAAATTCCGAAAATTTGAAATAACTAACTAATAATAATTAACTATTAAATTATAAGTATTGGAATTTCCTTTCAAAGTGAAGGTAATGAATATGAATTTATCAGAAGTTATGAATTATCCGAAATAATGAATGCGGCATCTAAACAAATGGAACGGAAGGAAATAATATAATAATAAATAATAATAATAAAAAGTTATTAATATTATTGTTATTTATTATTATTATTAATTTGCTACATTCCATTCATTTAGATGCGGCATTCGTTATTTCGTACATTCGTAAATTCGAAATTTCAAAAATTCTGAAAATAAGAAAGAAGATCCAAAAATACCAAAGAACGAAAATTCCGAAAATTTGAAATAATAACTAAGTGTTAAATTATAGGTATTGGAATTTCCTTTCAGATTTGGCTGTTAGTGAACGTAACGAATACAAATTTATCCAAAGTTACGAATTATCCAAAATAACGAATGCTGTATCTAAACAAATGGAACGGAAGAAATTAATTATAAATAATAAAAAGTTATCATTATTGTTATTTATTATCATTAATTTGTTATGTTCCATTTGTTTACATACGGCATTTGTTATTTCGGATAATTCGTATTAGTTCACTAACAGCCAAATTAGAAAGGAATTTCCAATACCTATCATTTAGTAGTTGGTAATAGTTAAGTTATTATTAGTTAATTTTTCGGATTTTTGAATTTTCGGATTTTCGTTCTTTGGAATTTTTGCTTTTATTTTTAAATTTTCTTTTTTTTTACAAAAATCCAAATTTACACATATCTGGAGAAATTCCTTAAACGGGTTTTTGTTAACCACTTCAGCCCCGGAAGGATTTCACACTTTAGGACCAGAGCCCTTTTTGCGATTCGGCGCTGCGTCACTTTAACTGACAATTGCGCGGTCGTGCGACGTTGTACCGAAACTAAATTTGCGTCCTTTTTTCCCACAAATAGAGCTTTATTTTGGTCATATTTGATCATCGCTGCGTCTTTTCTGATCGCCGCTATAAACAAAAGAAGAGCGACAATTTTGCAAAAAAACCCCAAATTTCTTACTTTTTGCTAAAATACAAATACAAAAAAAAAAATACAAAAAAACATTTTTTTTCATCAGTTTTGGTCGATTTATATTCTTCCTCATATTTGATATAAAAAAAATCGCAACCGCCGTTTATTGATTGGTTTGCGCAAAAGTGGCCGCGTTTACGGATGATGAGAATTCATTTTTGGGGTTTTTATTTTTTTTTATTTTTTACTAGTAATGGCGGCGATCTGCGATTTTTAGCGGTACTGCGATATTGTAGCGGACATGTCGGTCCATTTTGACACTTTTTGGGACCATTGGCATTTATACAGCGATCAGTGCTATAAAAATGCACTGATTACTGTGTAAATGCCATTGGCGGTGAAGGGGTTAACCTGCAGGGGGCGCTCTAAGGGTTAACTGTGTTCCCTGGGCGTGTTCTAACTGTGTGTGGGCTGCCCTAGCAGGGGAAGGGAAGTGATCACAGCTTCCATGTAGGGGAAGGCTGTGATCACAGCCCTTCCCCCCTCACAGAACGGAGGTCCGTGTTTACTTACACGGACCTCCATTCTTTCACTGCGGGGGGGGCATCGCGGGTAGCCGGCGGCGATCGAGTCCGCCGCACCCGCTCCCTGGCCCTCCCCGAACACAGTGAGCGCGCCCACAGTGCGCGATCTCGCAGCCGCTGTCGTATGATGGCGATTTGCGAAATCGAACCACTTTGTCGCCGTCAACCTGCGGTTGGCGGTCGGCAAGTGGTTAATTTGGATTGTCGAAATTTGTTAAAAAACTAATTCTGAACATAACGAAATGCACACGTCAAGAGTAAGTGCGGGGCTGGCGAGTGATGGGCGAGGGGTTAATTCGCTGCACCCCCCAAAAAAAAAAAATTGAGCACCAGCCGCCACTGCAGCCAGCACTATGGCGTGATCCTTGAACAGGCTGGCAAAAAGGGTTGTCAGGAACGTTAGACCGGACGTCAGCCTGCAACAACTATCAGCAATGCGATACAATTCTATTCATGAAAACCATCAATTATCATTTGTGAAAAGCCGTCCGCCCCTGCAGATGGGAAATCGCACTCAGATTTTTATTCACTGCGGCTGCAGGGCTCGATAAACATTCAGAGACTGCGAGAAAACCCAGGAAAATGGAACATATTGCAGGATCACCCCCCACCCCCCCCCCTGTTTCTCGTGCATGGAAAAAAAAGTTTATTTATGTGAATTTTCGGCTGGCAGGCTTCCAGGGTAAATCACGCTTCTGTTACGCCCGGGTGAATAGGAAACATGATGGTTTTATCTGCAATGTTTTAGAGTCGCATAGAGTTCCTTGTTCCCCCTGTCATTTTCCAGGCCGGGAGACGCTTGTATAAAATATTTGTGTTTAGGATTCTTCGATGGAGGTGATTGTAAGGCGGCTTATTATGTACACAGCGATTTTCTACTGTCTTCTCTGTAATCCTTTCATCCTTCGCTGGAGCTCGCTGTCAGCCATCTAAAAGTGCGCGGACGCGCTCTCTATTATCCCAGGACCCGAATTTTGTTCCAAATCTTCGGAACTTTCAATATCAAGCAGGTGACCTCCTGAATATATTCCCCTCTTCATCACCAGGCCATTTTTTAGCGATTCGGCACTGCATTATTTTTTTATTTCAGGTACTTATACAGCGCCGTCAATTTACGCAGTGCGTTACATACATATTGTACAGTCACATCAGTCCCTACCCTCAAGGAGCTTACAATCTAAGGTCCCTAACTCACATTCATACATACATAGGGCCAATTTAGAAAGGATCTAATTTACCTACCAGCAAGTCTTTGAAGTGCGGGAGGAAACCGGAGTACCCGGAGGAAACTCACGCAGGCACAGGGAGAACATGCAAACTCCAGGCAGGTAGTGTCGTGGCTGGGATGCGAACCAGCAACCCTTTTACTGCCAGGCGAAAGTGCTATCCACTACACCATTGTGCCGCCCTATGCGCTACTTTAACCACTTTAATCACTTCAGCCCCGGAAGGATTTACCCCCTTCCTGCCCAGAGCACTTTTTGCGATTCGCACTGCGTCGCTTTAACTGACAATTGCACTGTCGCTCGATGTACCCAAACGAAGTTGGCGTCCTTTTTTTTTTTCGTGGTATTTGATCACATCTGCGGTTTTTATTTTTTGCGCTATAAACAAACAAGTAGCGACAAATTTGAAAAAAAAAAATTTTTTACCTTTTGCTATAATACATATCCAAAAAAAATGTATTCTTCAGTTTAGGCCGATACGTTTTTATTCTTCTACATATTTGTGGTAAAAAAAAAAATCACAATCAGCGTATATTGATTGGTTTGCCAAACGTTGCCACGTTTACAAACTATGAGAATTCATTTATGACGCCTTCACTTTCTTTTTTTTACTAATATTGGCTGCGATCTGCGATTTTTAGCAGGCCTGCGATATTGCGGCGGACAGATCGGACATTTTTGACACTTTTTTGGGACCATTAACATTTATACAGCGATCACAGCTAAAAAAAAACACTGATTACTTTGTAAATGTCATTGGCAGTTAAGGGGTTAATCTGCAGGGGGCAATCATGGGGTTAACTGTGTTCCCTAGGCGTGTTCTAACTGTGTGGGGGCTGGGCTGGCAGGGGCACCAGAGATCTAACTGATCCCAGTGACAGGGATCAGTATATCACTGTCATGCCGCCTGTCAGAATAGGGAACCAGCGTGCTCACATCGGCGGTTCCTCTTTCTTCCTCTCTAACAGGCATTCAGTCTGCCCGACCCACGGGCACGCTGACGGAGTGTGTAGTGGGCACAAGCGCGCTCCCGCCCGCAACTGCGCCTGCGCGAGCCGATGTATGGATACGTTGATTTGCGCAGGAGAGTCAACCTGCCGCATTATATCTGCGTGAGCAGGTCGGCAAGCGGTTAAGACCACCCCCACACAGATATACTGCGGCAAGGCGGCCCTTCTGTGTGAAATCATGCACCTCTACATGACTTTGTGCATGGGGTCTGGGGTACGCGCACCACCGGCAGCCCGCTCCCACACAGCGGGAACCAATCAGCAGGTTGCATCCGCTGGGACCCGCCAATCGTTCTAAGGAGAGGCAGGACGGCGGTCTACCTATGTAAACCAAGCAGATCGCTGTTCTGTCATAGGGGAAAATGGAGATCTTGTGTTTCTGCTAAGAACCCTTTTACAATGGGGCTGCCTGAGCGTCAGCGGTAAAGCGCCGATACTTTAGCTGCGTTTTACCGCTGTTATAGCGCCTCTTTTAACCCCTAGGAAGGGTTAAAAAGGGGTTAAAAGCGGCGGCACTTCCGGAGTGGTGTACAGCTGCTTCGGAAGCATTGCCCATTCATTTCAATGGGCAGGGGCGGTGGAGGAGCGGTGTATGCATCGCTCCCGCACCTCCCCAAAAATGCTGCTTGCAGGATTTTGTGTCCTCTCCTGCAAGCGCGCCTCCCCGGTGTGAAAGGACACACCAACATTCATTAAGAGGTGCTTTGCAGGCGCTATTTTTAGCTAAATAATGCCTGTAAAGCGCCTCCGTGTGAAAAGGGTCTAAGCAGAAACACAGATCTCTGTTTTCCCCCAGTCAAAGGACATCCCCCACACAGTTAGAAAGCACTGCCTAGGGACACACTTATCCATTTGATCACCTCTGATGTTAACTCCTTCCCTGCAAGTGTCATTAGTACAGTGACAGTACATATTTTTTAGCACTGATCACTGTAGTAGTGTCACTGGTCCCCAAAAAGTGTCAAAAGTGTCAGTTAGGTGTCCGATTTGACCGCCTCAATGTTGAAGTCCTGCTAAAAATCACTTATCGCTGCCATTAGTAGTAAAAAAAAACAAATAAATACAAATTCTGTAGAAATATCCCATAGTTTGTAGAGACTATCATTTTTGTGCAAACCAATCAATATGCGCTTATTTGGATTTTTGCCAAAAATATGTAGCAGAATACATATTGGCCTAAATTGATGAAGAGATTTGGTTGTCAATAGACGTCCTCCCCTTTTGCTCTTGCTAGGAATGCGTGTGCCGCCGCACACCGCGAGAACGTGCCCACCGGTCGGGCAGACTCGATGTCCGCCGGAGACCCGCGATCTCCTCACAGAGAGCAGGAATGGGGAACCGCCGATGTAAACACGGCGGTTCCCCGCTCTGTGGGGGGGGGGGGGGGCCATGACAGATCTACTGATCCCTGTCACTGGGTTAGATCTGTTATGTCCATGTTAGCCCAGCCCACCCACAGTTGGAACACAATGAGGGAACACATTTAACTCCTTCCCTGCCCCCTTCCCTGTCAATGACATTTATACAGTAATCGGTGTCTATTTTTAGATCTGATCGCTGTATAGATGTCATTGGTCCCAAAAAAGTGTCAAAAACGTCAGACATGTCCGCCGCAATAAAAATCACAGATCGCCATCATTACTAGTAAAAAAAATAAATAATAAAAACACCATAAACCAATGTCCATAGATTGTAGGCGCAATGACTTTTGCGCAACCCAATCAATATACGCCGATTGCGATTTTTTTTTTTTACCAAAAATATGTAGAAGAATATACAGGGAGTGCAGAATTATTAGGCAAGTTGTATTTTTGAGGAATAATTTTATGATGTTAGATACCTGTAACCAAATACCACAAAAATAATAAATAAAAAAAATGATCATTACTACCGCTAGACACTAAAAATAACGCCGCCTGTACAGACTGCAAAAACTGTGAAAAAACCCTGGTTACTGTAGATATGTCGCTAGTCTAGATTTTTATCTGTGGCTAATGACATATTTACAGTAACTGTCCCTTCCCCCGTCCCTTCCTCAATTTACACAAGGGAGTAACACAAGGTTGACACCCACCCGACCCGATTGTACCTGTATTGTCTAGATTGGGTCACTGTCCCTAGTCATCTAGA
>BLSH010242272.1:529810-541586 GCA_018402905.1 Glandirana rugosa
GCAGATAAGCACACTAAGGAGCTGGGGGGGGGGGGGGTCAGGGAGATTTGCTGTTTCTATTAACCACTTCCTTACCGGGCACTGCCACTCCCTTCCTGCCCAGACCAATTTTCAGCCTTTAGCGCTGTCACACTTTGAATGACAATTGCGCGGTCATGCAGCACTGTACCCACATGAAAATTGTATCATTTTTTTCACACAAATAGAGCTTTTTTTTTGGTGATATTTAATCACTGATGGGATTTTTTTTTGCTAAACAAACAAAAAAGACCCCTAATTTGGAAAAAAAAAAATGTCATTGTTTGTTATACAATTTAGCAAACAGGTAATTTTTTCTCCTTCACTGATGTGCGCTGATGAGGCTGCATGCTGCACTGATAGATGGCACTGATGGCCACTGATAGGTGGCACTGATGGGCAATAATAGGTGACACTGATAGGCACTGATAGGCGGCACTGTTAGGTGCCATTGAAGGGCACTGATAGGTGGCATTAATAGGTGGCACTAATGAGACGGCACTGATGAGGTTGCACTGATAGGTGCCATTGATGGGCACTGATAGGTGGCACTGATAGGTGGCACTGATGGGCACTGATAGGCTTTGGTTAGTGACACTCAATAGGCAGCACTGATGGGCGCTGATTGGCAGCACTTATGGGCACTGATAGGTCCCCCTATGGGCATTGATAAGGCTGCACTGATAGGTAACACTGATGGGCACTGGTAGGTGACACTGATAGGTGGCACTGATGACCACTGATAGGCACTGGTAGGTGACACTGATAGGCAGCACTGATAGGTGGCACTGACAGGCACTGGTAGGTGACACTGATAGGCAGCACTGATTGGCAGCACTGATGGGAACTAATAGATGGCACTGGTGGGCACTGCTTAGCAGCAACGGGTCTGGAGTGTGCGGCACCGATGTCCCGTTTACTCTAGATGGTAATCTGCTTTTTTTTTTTTTTTTTTTAGGCCCGCACTGCAACCATCTTTTGGCTATAGCGCGGGCGGCAAGAAGTTAACATAGAAAACAATTAGGCTCGGTTCACACTAGTGCGATGCGGGAACCCTGTGAATCCACTTCGGGTTTCGGCATCGCACCCGACTTGCACGGCAGTCCACAATGCCATGTTCAAACTCCTGGGACTGCCAATACATTGTTAACGACACCCCCTTTCAGCTCGCATATCGCACTGCGGACTGACAGTTCGGACATGAATCGGATTGCATAGGTGTGAACACACATGCGATCCGATTCTGGTGCAGACCCAAAAAATGGTCCTGTATGAGTTTGGTCTGAATACTATCTGTAGGTCTGAAATCGCATCGCACAGACTTCGCATGTGATTTGCACTGCAGTGCGCTGCGAATCACATGCAATCTCACAGAGTTCAGCAGTGTGAACCGCCACTTAAAGTGGACCTGTCATCAGATATTTTATTGCATGTTATGTGTGGCATGTTTCCTTATTGTGCCACGCCTCCCGCCAATAATTGAGATCTCTCGTCTCGAATAAAAAAAAAAAAAAAATTGGAATAATATATCTGTCGGAGGATGAAAAGAGTCAGCCTGGAATGGGAAATCTTTTATTCATTCACAAGTTTTCTTTCCGCACCTTCCCTGTTTCCAATTTGTCTGGCCAGCTGGAACAGAGACGCATTGTTCCATCGCCTCTGCACAAGACGCTCAGACCGCCTACCCCGACCCGCCAACCTCAATTTCTCAACTCCGCCGACTCCATTCCTCCACGCCGAACGGATCTTCTCATCGGAGGGGTCTTCCCGGCTTTGGAGATATTTAAAACAACATTGCCGGGCTGTCGGTGCCCCCACCACCACGGTGGGGAGCTGCGTTTTGCGGTGGTGGTCCCGTCGTTCAGAACTGCGGATGTCAGAGGGATGATAAATGGAGAGAAATAAGCTGACGGGGAGGGGATCTCATCTCGAGTGTTTTGTATTATTTAGAAGATCTGCCATACAATTCATTAACCACTTGTCTGCCAAGGAACGTTTATAATAGTGGTGCACCGTAATGAAACCTTCGGTGCCAACATGGAAATCGAAAATTCAGGATGCACCTGCCCAAAACTGACGTTTTAAAAAAATATATACATTATTATATGTAATTATATTATAGTCGACTTTTTAACCACTTCAGCTTCTGAAGGTTTTACCCCCTTCCTGACCAGAGCATTTGTTGCAATTTGGCACTGCGCTTTTTAACTGGTAATTGCGCTATTGTGCAACTTTGTACCCAAACGGAAAAAATATATATTTTTTTTTATATATAATTATATTATAATAAATATAAAATAAATCAGCGCAACCTTAAATAAATGATCCCACAATAAAATGATTTTTGTAGCTGAACAGCAGGGCAATCACATAACCCGAAACAATACCAAATATTAGGAAGATGCAGCGCAAAACAAAATAAAAGTTCATAAAACACTAGATGCTAAGCATCAATCAGTTTGTTTCCAAAGGACCTCACATAAATATGCATCATATCGCTGAAATAATCCTCAGGTGTGCATGCAACAAATCTCACGTGTTCTCCCTCCACCGGCTAGCACACTCCCTCACCTTGTTGTTTGACCCCAGTTTTACTAGAGGGCAGTGGTGTATCATCCATGGGTGCAGGGTGTTCACTAAACACGAGCCCTGAGGGGTGGGGGGCCCACTGTGCTCTGAACCACACTGCACCCATGGGTGATCTCTTCCTGGTTGGCAGCCGAGCGGTGTGGGCTTGCACACGGGCCCACCAAGTTCATGATGCGCCCCTGCTAGAGGGTCATACACACATCCCCGAAGGGGTTAATAGACGGGCAGATGGTCCGAAGATGAAGGGCCACTGGACCTTACTCAGGTTTCTCAGCCTCTCAATCCAGATCCAAACAGAGCTTTCTCATCCACATCATTATGATTATCATCATAATAATACCAACACAGATGGTGCCCAAGTCTCGCTGATTCTGAGTGCTTATCCACTGTAGACAGCTCCTGTTCTGTGTTTTAGAGGTTTATGCTGTCTGAAGCCTATGCCACAGTGATTTGTAACTAATCAGAGCTGATTAGCCTTGGGCACCATCTGTGTTGGTATTATTATGATGATAATCATAATGATGTGGATGAGAAAGCTCTGTTTTATGGGACTGCAGAGTTGCCACCCCACCCTTCCTTGTCATTTGCCAATCTTCTCTGCAATCAATGAACCCTGATGAGCATATCCTGGTTCAGAGCTTTTAAAATCCAATAAACAGACAATCAAGCACAGTCTTGTGCTTGATCAGCTGCAGCAAAGAGCAGAGGAGACATTGAGACCAATGAGAACTTCATAAAGAGAACCAGTCACCTGAGCCGCGGCTCTCTGGGGACTCTCCCTCCTGATTGGCTATTGGCTCCTGCTGCTGTCAATCACAGCCAGTGAGCCAATAAGGAGAGAGGGGGCGGGGCCGACTGAGCTCTGTGTGGAAATGGCTCAGGAGCTAGCCTGCTTAGGTGCCCCCATTGCAAGCTGCTTGCTCTGGAGGCAGGAGACCCGAGAAGAGGAGGATCGGGGCTGCTTTGTGCAAAACCATCACAGAGCAGGTAAGTATAACATGTTTGTTTTTTTTAATGCCTTTAACCACTTCACCCCCCGGAAGGATTTCCCACTTTAGGACCAGAGCACTTTTTGCGATTTGGCACTGCGGTGCTTTAACTGACAATTGCGTGGTCGTGCGACGTTGTACCCAAACGAAATTTGCGTCCTTTTTTTCCCCACAAATAGAGCTTTCTTTTGGAGGTATTTTGTCACCTCTGCGTCATTTCTGAACGCTATAAATTTTAAAAAAGCGACAATTTTGCAAAAGAAAAAAAACTGTTTTACTTACTTTTTACTAAAATACAAATCCAAAAATATATATATATAAAAATTCATTTTTTTTCATCGGTTTTGGCCAATTTATATTCTTTCTCATATTTTTGGTTAAAAAAATCGTAATCAGCGCTTATTGATTGGTTTGCGCAAAAGTTGACGCGTTTACGGATGCTGAGAATTAATTTCTGGGGTTTTTATTTTTTTCTACTAGTAATGGCAGCGATCTGCGATTTTTAGCGGTACTGCGATATTGCAGCGGACATGTCGGACCATTTTGACACTTTTTTTGGGACCTTTGCCATTTATACAGCGATCAGTGCTATAAAAATGCACTGATTACTGTGTAAATGCCATTGGCAGCGAAGGGGTTAACCTGGAGGGGGGTGCTCTAAGGGTTAACTGTGTTTCCTCACTGTGTTCGAACTCTATGGGGGCTGGCCTGGCAGGGGGAGGGGAGTGATCACAGCTTCCATATACAGGAAGCCTGTGATCATCGCCCTTCCCCCTCTATGAGAACGGAGATCCGTGTTTAGCCAGCGACGCTCGAGTCTGTCCTACCGCTCCCTGGCCCCCCGGACACAGTGAGCACGCCTCCGGTGGCGCGCGCACTCACAATGCTAGTTATCGCGGCCGCCATCAGGTGACAGCGGTTCGCGATAACGAGCCATCTTGCCGCTGTCACGCTGCAGCGGGTGGTCGGCAAGTGGTTAATCTCACTTTAACCAGTTCCCGCCTGGCGTATAGCAAAGTGACAGCCGGGCAGGACTTTCATCGATCCGGGTGGACGTCATATGAAGAGGGGCCACGCAATCTGTCACCAGCTGTGTCCAACGGACACATGCTGATACCATGTGATCACTGTGACCAATTACAGCAGATTGCCACTTGTAATTGGTTACAGTGCTCACATGGTACAGACAGGGCCAATCACAGCTAATCACAACAAAACGCACTGAATGAATCCTTTCATTCGGTAAAAATGGTTGATCTACTGTTATAAGCAATCATAATGTGTTAAAAAAATGAAAAAAAAAATCCTAATCACTTCCCCAGAGTATTACAGTGTTACTGCAGTAACACTGCATTGCTCTGGTCACAGTGTGTAAAAAAAATGTAAGAAAAATAAAAAAAAAATGTAAGAAAAAAGAATAAAAAATTGATCCTTTTTTTTTTGAAATTACATACTGTCACCAGTCAGTGCCCCGATCATTGCCAAGCCTGTTATATGAGAATGCTGTACTGCACTGTTGACAGTATGCAAAAAAAAAAAAATGGGATAAAATATTTAATTTCAAATTTCTTAGTTTTCCAAAAAATTACAACTTCAAAAAACTTCCATGCCTCTTACTAAATACCTTGGACTGTCTACTTTGCAAAAAGGGGTCATTTGGGGGGTATTTGTACTGAACTGGCGTTTTTGAGCCTCAAGAATGAGATTGGCCATTAGTACATCAGGATTGATCAATTTTCAGATATATCCCATAGTTTGTGGACTTTCCTACAGACTAAGTAATATACACTGATTTGGGTTATTTTCATCCAAAATAATGTAGCAAAATACATTTTGCCCTACATTTATCAAGAAAGATTATTTATTTGCAATTTTTTTTTCAAAATATTCAGTCTTTTTTCATTTATTTAGCAAATGATAAAAATTAAAAAATCAGTGGTGATTTAATACCAGCAAAGAAAGCTTCATATGTGTGAAAAAAATGATAAAACTTTCATTTGGGTACAGTGTTACATGACTGCGCAATGAAGTGCGAGACTGCTGAAAGCTGAAAATTGGCCTGGGCAGGAAAAGGGTGAAAATGCCCAAAAGTAAACAAAAGTGCGGTTAAAGTGTCACCTATGGAATATTTTGGGCACTGCAGGTTTTTACCATTTCACAGCACACAAGGATTTACGCTTAACAGGTTTGGTATCTATTTACTCAAAGCAAGCCCATCTTTTAAATTGGGTACTATTTTTTCTTGAAAATACAGATCTCTGTAATGTTATAGATCAGTGGTTCTCAACTCCAGTCCTCAGGACCCACCAACAGGCCAGATTTTAAGTATTACCTTGGGGAGATGCAGACTGGAATACTGTGATCACTGAGCAGCAAATGATATCACCTGTGATGTATTTCAGTTAGGGCCGGTTCACACTTACGCGGCGCAACTTCGCGGCCCGTTCACATCTAGGCGAATTGTCAGGTGACTTGAGTCGCCTGACAATTCGCCTCAATGCTCAATGCACAATGCTGTGCAATGGAACCCCTCACATTTTTGTAAATATTTTATTCTATCTTTTCATGGGACAACACTGAAGAAATGACACTTTGCTACAATGTAAAGTAGTGAGTGTAGAGCTTGTATAACAGTGTAAATTTGCTGTCCCCTCAAAATAATTCAACACACAGCCATTAATGTCTGAACCGCTGGCAACAAAAGTGAGTACACCCCTAAGTGAAAATGTCCAAATTGGGCCCAATTAGCCATTTTCCCTCCCCAATGTTATGTGACTCGTTAGTGTTCCAAGGTCTCAGGTATGAATGGGGTGCAGGTGTGTTAAATTTGGTGTTATCACTCTGTCATACTGGTCACTGGAAGTTCAACATGGCACCTCATGGCAAAGTACTCTCTGAGGATCTGAAAAAAAGAATTGTTGGTCTACATAAAGATGGCCTAGGCTATAAGAAGATTGCCAAGACTCTGAAACTGAGCTGCAGCACGGTGGCCAAAACCATACAGCGTTTAACAGGACAGGTTCCACTCAGAACAGGCCTCACAATGGTCGACCAAAGGAGTTGAGAGCACGTGCTCAGCATCATAGCCAGAGGTTGTCTTTGGGAAATAGACCTATGAGTGCTGCCAGCATTGCTGCAGAGGTTGAAGGGGTGGGGGGGTCAGCCTGTCAGTGCTCAGACCATACACCGCACACTTCATCAAATTGGTCTGCATGGCTGTCATCCCAGAAGGAAGCCTTTTCTAAAGGTGATCCATAGCCCACTAACAGTTTGCTGAAGACAACAGACTAAGGACATGGATTACTGGAACCATGTCCTGTGATGAGACCAAGATAAACTTATTTGGTTCAGATGATGTAAAGCGTGTGTGGAGGCAACCAGGTGAGGAGTACAAAGACAAGTGTGTCTTGCCTACAGTCAAGCATGGTGGTGGGAGTGTCATGGTCTGGGGAGGCATGAGTGCTGCCAGCACTGGGGAGCTACAGTTCATTGAGGGAACCATGAATGCCAACATGTACTGTGACATACTGAAGCACAGGGCCGGCGCAAGCATAAGGCCGGTCAAGCGGCCGCCCAGGAGCCTTCAAGACATTCTAATGTCAGTGCCAGACCTGCGTCGGCTTCTCTCCCTGCAGTCCCCGCCCCCCGCTGTGAAGAAGAACTTTGTGTCACTGTATTGTTGTAGTAACACCTCCAGTCCAGCAGGGGGACAATCGCTGCTGTTCTGGAGGAGGAAGAGCTGAGTGAGATCAGGGGGAGGGGCCAGCAGGCACTTGCCGTGGTCGGGAATGGAGCTGAAAGGTAAGTCAAAGTGCTTCCACCTGTTATGTAATTATGCAGTGCTGTACATGTCAGGGGACAGAGGAAGGTACATAGATGGGGACATGGGGCAGTCAGAGAAGAGCACACAGGGACAGAACAAGGCAGCAAAACAGAGCACTTGGTGAGAGGTGAACAGGGCAATGGAGATGGGAGAAGAGCAGGAGACATGGGGGGATGGGACAGTTAGAGCAGGAAACATGGGGGCAGTCACAGTCTGGGTTGCTAAAACCCACATGGATAGTTACAGTTTGGATAGTTTGTAAAAAAAAAAAAAAAAAAAAGGGCACTTTTCTCCTGTCCTTAAGCCCCCGTTCACACCGATGTAATTTGTCATGCCATTTGACAGTTCCAAATCGCATGACAAGTCGCACACTATTGTTGGTAATGGAACCATTCAAATCAGTGCGATTCCAACTTTGAGGTGCCGCACCAATTTGAAAAAAAGTTTCCTGCACCATTTTTTTGCGATTTCAAGTGTTATAGACATCTGTGCATGAAGCGTCAAAGATGTCAGCCAAGTAGCACCTGAAATCGCACTGACCTGCCACTTTGAGACTGAACTACTTCAAGTGAAGCAGCATGATTTCAAAGTAGCATCAGGGCCGGTTCACACCGCTCCGATCTCAGAGATGGAATGTGATTCACACCGCACAGCGTCAGTCGCATGCGATCTCTGTGCAATGCAAATTTAGCTATAGAGATTGTATGGCTGAATTTGCATTGCAATTGTAGCAAACTTGCACAGGACCCTTTTTTTTTTTTTTTTTGCAGGGTTCAGAATCGGATTGCAGGGCTGTTTACACCATGCAATCCGATTCCTGTGCAAGTTTGCAGTTTGCCCTGTGATATGCAAACTGATTTGGTGGTGTCATTAGCTTTATACTGACACTCTCAGCAGTTTGCATATGGCAGTGTGTACTGCCGCCGGGAGACAAGCGATGTGGGAAGCCACAGTGGATTTGCAGGGTTCCCCCACTGCTGCAGTGTGAAGCAGGGCTAAATATCTGTAGACAAGGGAAGAGCACCTGCAAATTTTGCAGCTTTTCACGGGCTCTTTTCTGCACATGTGCAGTTCCAGAGCGCAGCTTGATTATTATATAGCTGGGCTCAGCCTGACTCTGGTACAGCAGAATGGGTATTGGCAGCCACCTTAGGGCACCAGAAAGGATAGACCCCAGATTTCTCATCAAGAGTTCCTGTCACCAAAGTGCTATCACATAGGTGGCTACTGGTTCCCTATGTTATAGCAATAAAGTAATGTAAAAAAAAAAGTTTTAACTTGGGATCCTTTCACACGGGCTTTCAGCCTGGCGGACTCCGTTTTGCTCAGCAGGGGATCACTCCACTAATCAGGGGCAGCAGGGAATGCATAACCTCGGGGGGGGCGGCAAAATGCCCCTTCGCCTGAGTAGACAAAAATCCTTGCACCGGCCCTGCTGAAGCAGAGCATGATCCCCTCCCTTCGAAGACTGGGCTGCAGGGCAGTATTACAACATAACAACCCCAAACACACCTCCAAGACGACCACTGCCTTGCTAAAGAAGCTGAGGGTAAAGGTGATGGACTGGCCAAGCATGTCTCCAGACCTAAACCCTATTGAGCATCTGTGGGGCATCCTCAAATGGAAGGTGGAGGAGCGCAAGGTCTCTAACATCCACCAGCTCTGTGATGTCATCATGGAGGAGTGGAAGAGGACTCCAGTGGCAACCTGTGAAACTCTGGTGAACTTCATGCCCAAGAGGGTTAAGGCAGTGCTGGCATATAATGGTGGCCACACAAAGTATTGACACTTTGGGCCCAATTTGGACATTTTCATTTAGGGGTGTACTCACTTTTGTTGCCAGAGGTTTAGACATTAATGGCTGTGTGTTGAGTTATTTTGAGGGGACAGCAAATTTACACTGTTATACAAACCATATCTCCCAACTTTCTAAGATGGGAATGAGGGACACCTATAAGCAAAAGTATGTAGGCATAGGACACACCCCCTGCCATGCCCCCTTAAAGGGGAATTATACAAAAAAATTATTAGCTTAAAGCGGTAGTAAACCCATGCATTTAACAGGTTAAAAACCAGTCACATTTCCGGCATGTGCCGGAAATGTAACACTCCCATTGGTTGTGCTCTAAACCATACTGTCAAACCATCCAATGGCTGGTGTCATAGCTGATCACATGTGCAGCATCATGGCAGTTGTAGATTAAACAGAGGCCAAGATGGCAGCTTCCTTGGCTGAAAATGATAGGAGGGTTTACTACCACTTTAACCTACAAGAGCTTTTTTTTTACCACTAATATTCCTTTATACTGGCTTCTGAAATGTACAAATGCAGCAATTTAGAAATTGGGTGAAAGCTTTAGCACTGGGAAACACTTTTTGAAGGAAAAAAAAAAGTGCATTTTATATTCAACTCTATAGATTAGACCAAAATGAGAGACAAATGAGGAGGAAAGAGGGACAGAGGGACTTTGTTCCAAATCAGGGACAGTCCCTCAAAATCAGGGACAGTTGGGAGCTATATACAAGCTGTACACTCACTACTTTACATTGTAGCAAAGTGTCATTTCTTCAGTGTTGTCACATGAAAAGATAGAATAAAATATTTATAAAAATGTGAGGGGTGTACTCACTTTTGTGAGATACTGTATGTCAGAGCTCTCTCTCTCTCTATATATATACTGAATATGTGTATTTATACTGCATATTTATTGATAGAACTTTGGCCTATTTAAGAGTGAAGGAATGAAGGAAGCACATTGTACATAGGACATAACTGTTCATTGTTCGGTTTCATTCGCCCTTTAACCTCGTATTTTCCGTCATTTTCAGAACGCACAATCTCCTGTATAATTTATATTACCTCCGGTCGATGTAAGAGCAAGAAGTTTTCAGTTTTAGATTGCAGCTATCTGGAGGGGTCAGAAGCTGAGAAAATCTGAATTTTTTCCGGGGCTCAGCCTCTCCCCATTAGGCGAACCGGATACCCAGCTCCAGAAATACGACCTTTTCAGTTTCATCGTAAATTTCTGCAGCTCTGAGCGCACTTTATAAACTACGCGTTGAAACAATTAGTCTTTTGTTTCCGAAACCCTGAACCGAAATGTTACAGTACGTGTAAAACGAGACACTTCACCTGTACAAATTTCTCAGTCGGATAATTGTTACCAGCCGCGGCCGTCGCCGTAACGAGCAGCAAATGAGAAAGGCAGGTAGTGTGCAGCTCAGGGTGGACGGGGTGCGGGGTGGGGAGGGCCCCAGGTATCACCAAGTAATACGATAATACCCCGCAGATCCCACCAGCGGAATCTTTTATGTAACAGTTAGAAAGAATTGGCTAATTACTGCGGCGTTCCAGCGTCTGATGTCACCGTACATGGGAGCAGTCAGCGCTCTCGCGCACACACCTTAAATTAAAGGCGCTGCGAAAACAGCTGAAAGGCCATGAAATCTTACAGTTATTTTTAATTGTTTAACTGCAGTTAATTCTGGAAAAAGAACCTGTTAAAACAGCCTGATTAGTCATTAGCGTATTTAAGCCGGCTAATAAAATACACCCCGGAGGAGGGCCGCATCCAGAAGGAGATTTTACACCGAGTAACCTCAACATGCTGTTTTTTTGTCTTGAAGTGAATCTGTTTCACAGCTTTTTAAATAAACACGTGAAAGCGGTCTGTCTAATGTAAATGATTTTTTTTTTTCAGTACATGTTAATGTTTTATATACTTTGTTTCAATGGACTACTTCTTAAAGGGCCAATCCACCCAAAAGTAATATTCTAATTTTAGGTAGCACCTACTGGGCTATCCAGGTTCTGGCTTATACATCTTGGGTTCTCTAATAGGGAGATTAGAGGGGCCCCTGGACTGGAGGTAGCAGTCTTTCTATAGAGGAGCCCCTGTATTGGAGGTAGCAGTCTCTCTATGCAGGGGTCCCTGGACTGGAGATAGCAGTCTCTCTATAGAGGGGCCCTGGACTGGAGGTAGCAGCCTCTCTATGGAGGGGCGTCTGTACTGGAGGTAGATGTCTATGGAGGGGCCCCTGGACTAGAGATGGCAGTTTCTCTATAGAGGGGCCCCTGGACTTGAGGTAGCAGTCTGTCTATGGTGGGGCCTCTTGACTGGGGTAGCAGTCTCTGGGAGGTATCTGTAGATGGAGGTCATGTCTGCGGGGAGGTATCTCTCCGACGATGGAGGTCAGGTCCCGGGGAGATATCTCTCTGACGATAGAGGTCAGGTCCCTGGGGACGTATCTCTCTGACGATGGAGGTTATGTCCCCGAGGAGATATCTTTCTGACGATGGAGGTCAGGTCCCCGGGGAGATTAGAGGGATAATCTCTTGGGTTCTACATATTCGGTC
>BLSH010242272.1:548686-589171 GCA_018402905.1 Glandirana rugosa
GGGAGTAATGGGGGAAGAGCAGGTGTGGAAGGGGGAGAGAAGGAAAGTAAAGTGAGAGAGAGGGGGGGGGGGGTGGGAGGAGAGAGGGACGGGGGAGAAGGGAGAGAGAAAGGAGGGGAAGAGAAGGGGGATAGAGGAGGGGGAGAAGGAGGGGAAGGGGCAGGGAGAGAGGAGGGTGGGGGGGGGGGGAGAGAGAGTGAAATGAAAGGAAGAGAGGGGGAAGGTGTGGACGAGAAGGGGGTAATGAGGGTGGAAGAGTAGAGGATCAGCAAACTGTAGCAGGGGAGGGAGAAAAAGAAAAGAGGAGGTGGCAGGGAGGGGGGCATAAGGGAGGAGAAAAGGGGGGAGGGAGAGAGTTGGAAGGGTGGAGGGTGGAGAGAAAATGGGTTCCATATTGGAGAGTGAAAGGGTGATTAAGAAGAAGGAGTGGGGGGTGGGGAGATGTGGTAAGAGGAGGATGAAGTGAGGAAGAAATAAAGGGTGAAGAAGAGTGACAGGGAGCAAAAGGGATTTCCATGTACAAAGTCCAATGAGAGCACCAAACAAAGGTTTGAGAGCCCAAAAGTCTTTAAACCTGATATTTGTTTCCCAAAAAAACAACAAAAAACAACCAAGGCGTTTCACATATTCAAAGATCTCTCTCTTCTTCGGGGCTGCAAAATTCTTCTATTGGTTTGACTGGAATCAGAGTAAGTTAACTTATGAAAAGAATCCAAAAAAACGAAAACAATGTTCAGCCGATTTAAACTGATACATAAATGCAGTTAATAAGTACAAAAATGATGACAAAATTCATATCAAAAGTGTATCATAATCAAATGAAACAAAGAATATCCAATTATAACCCATAATAATATTAATAATAAAAAAGATTGCCTAACATTAGATAAAATGCAATTATTCTTCAAAATTATTCTCAAAGATATAGATGATAAAATGCAACTGGAATTTAAATCACAAATAAAAATCACAAGAGAGCGAAAGGTAGAAAGAAAAGAGGGAGGCGGTGGTGGGATAAAGAGAGAGCGGAGGGGAAGGAGAAATATTGAAAAGGTTAAACACAAAGAAGGGGGGGTCCAAGACGATATAATGAAGACCTATCCAATCTATTTCTATCCAATCAGACAGGCCCTTGCCCTCTAAATAGTTGTTGGTAGACCTAAAGGAGATTGTACAATCACATTGTAACGTGTGTGGTGAGTCTATGGTGGATTCTCAGTTCCTTCCCGATGTCGCACTCACTTTTTTCATCGCCCACTGCCAATTCTGGAGCATCTGGAGGAAAGTCATTATGTAATTTAAATTATGAATATTCTCCAAGATTTGGTAATACTCTTTTTTTCAGTAGGCGGAAACATATAATCTTTTCTTTAGATGTCTGCCGAGGGCTTCATAAGTGATGACCGATGTCACCCTGAATCCAGAAATGCTCCTGATAATGTGTGAGGGGTTTTTATTTCGATATAAATAATTTTTATGTGTACAGAGATGTTTTATTCATGAGTCTCAGGCTATTTAGTGAAGCTCTTTATTAGACTGATGGTTATTATTTCACATTTCTATATAAAAAGTGACTTCCTTTTGTCACAACAACTAAATCTTTTTTCTCAGATGCGGATCATCAGAATGCAGATGTCTCCAGACTATGTAAGGTGGTCAGTAGGGTGGTGCACTGGTTAGTTTGGCACTGGCATCCTATATTCACTTAAGCCTATTACACACAGAACGACAATCGTACGTACGATCGTCTCAAATCGTATGTTGCATAATGTAACTTGCATACTGACTGCACTACACGATCGTACGACCACAGAAAGAACGTTCAGGGGCATGTAATTAGCATCCGGCCGTTCCTGGCTTCTGAGCATGCGTGTTTTGCACAATACAACTTGTTGTACCAACTGCTCTGTACACACGATACAACGGTCGTATGAGCGCTTGTTGGTACGACCAAGTTTTCTAGTCTGCTCACACAACTCCCCTTGTACGGCCGTCGTATGTCGGCTGTTCTAATCGCGCATACGAACGATCGGTTTCACATACAGCGGTCGTTAGTACCACCTGTTGTATACGATCGTTGTCCCGTGTGTACGAGGCTTTAGGCCTCATGCACCCAGGATGTTTGCCCAGCTCTTCTAGGCACCTTTCCTCCTGGCAGCAGCGTTGTTGACAAAAAAAAAACACCTGACACATGTAAACGCATGCAAGCTTGTATGGTCACGTTTAGGAGCATCAAGTGCTTGGGCATTAATTTATTTCATTGGCCATTATAATAATTTTGCATTAAATATACAGTAAGGTAGAAAAGTGAAATTCGATGATTTCTCCTTATTGTATTTGGGGTGGATGGAGGTGAGTCCATCAGAATCTCCAAATCCATAACGAATGAATCCGAAATGTATTTTGTTCCATTCGTTACTTTCAGATGCAGGTGACTCCAGTCAATATCGTTCAATCAGCTCATTCAATTTCTCTTTGTGGGTTGGACTAACAGAGATGGCTCAAAGTGCATAAGTAATCTCCCGAAATAATAAATTAACACATTAAAACAAATATAGCCTATCTTCCAAAATAACAAATAATAATAGGTCTTCCTAAAATACGAATTCAATTCAGAACAATAAATACATTATGTCGTCAAAAGTATTAGGACACCTGCCTTTATACGCACATGAACTTTAATGGCATCCCAGTCTTAGTCCGTAGGGTTCCATATTGAGTTGGCCCACCCTTTGCAGCTATAACAGCTTCAACTCTTCTGGGAAGGCTGTCCACAAGGTTTAGGAGTGTCTATGGGAATGTTTGACCATTCTTCCAGAAACACATTTGTGAGGTCAGGCACCGATGTTGGACGAGAAGGCCTGGCTCACAGTCTCCGCTTAAATTCATCCCAAACGTGTTCTATGGGGTTGAGGTCAGGACTCTGTGCAGGCCAGTCAAGTTCCTCCACCTCAAACGCGCTCATCCATGTCTTTATGGACCTTGCTTTGTGCAGTGGTGCGCAGTCATGTTGGAACAGGAAGGGGCCATCCCCAAACTGTTCCCACAAAGATGGGAGCATGAAATTGTCCAAAATGTTTTGGTATGCTGACGCCTTAAGAGTTCCCTTCACTGGAACTAAGGGGCCAAGCCCAACCCCTGAAAAACGACCCCACAACATAACACCCCCCTCCACCAAATAATTTGGACCAGTGCACAAAGCAAGGTCCATAAAGACATGAATGAGTGAGTTTGGGGTGGAGGAACTTGACTGGCCTGCACAGAGTCCTGACCTCAACCCGATAGAACACTTTGGGATTAATTAGAGCGGAGACTGTGAGCCAGGCCTTCTCATCTAACATCAGTGCCTGACCTCACAAATGCGCTTCTGGAAGAATGGTCAAACATTCCCATAGACACTCCTAAACCTTGTGGAAAGCCTTCTCAGAAGAGTTGAAGCTGTTATAGCTGCAAAGGGTGGGCCAACTCAATATTGAACCCTACGGACTAAGACTGGGATGGCATTAAAGTTCATGTGCGTGTAAAGGCAGGCGTCCCAATACTTTTGGCAATAAAGTGTATATGAAAAAAAATCGGAATATACAAAATACATTTCAAAAATGAATCATTCTAACAAAGTGATTATGATAAAACAAAATGATTTACTTTATGAATGAAACCGAAATGAAACCAATTTCTCCATCTTGCTCATCTTTGCTGGCCCAATTTAGCTCATCAGGCTGGACACGTAACTAACAAAAATCCCATACTGTCCCTCTAATTGAGTCAGAACAAGTTGTGGAGGGAGGCCTCAACCTTCTGGCTAGGATTCACTTCAGTGAATTGCCAGCTCTTCAGTCATTGATTGCTTCGTCTATGACTGTCAGTAGCTGCGTGTTTTCTAGGTCATTTCAGTGCCCCAAATCCCAGAAACAAGACCCCTGGGGGCTCCTCTCTGGTATGAAATTGTCCAAATGAGCGGAGTTATTACAGCGCTGATCATCTTGCCCAAGGCACGGACACATCATGGCCTCTAACTGAAGACAAGGGAGTCCGCCGCTCTGATTTATAACTGTTATAACCTCGAAGTAAACCGCCGGGGCCTCTTGGAGAAATGATGCCTAAACTGGATTAAAAGGACAAACTGAATTTTAGCGTCTCCTGTGAAGGTCAAGCCGAAAGAGTTTTCTGTTCGTCTTCTGCACACACCTTTTAGGATAACGTCACATTACTGAAACACACAGAATTTCTGTATACTCTAGAGCCTGTTAGGCTTTATGCACATACACTATATTGCCAAAAGTATTGGGACACCTGCCTTTACATGCACATGAATTTTAATGGCATCCCAGTCTGTAGGGTTCAATATTGAGTTGGCCCACCCTTTGCAGCTATTCAACTCTTCTGGGAAGGCTGTCCACAAGGTTTAGGAGTGTCTATGGGAATGTTTGACCATTCTTCCAGAAGAGCATTTGTGAGCTCAGGCACTGATGTTGGACGAGAAGGCCTGGCTCGCAGTCTCCACTCTAATTCATCCTAAAGATGTTCTATCTCTTGAGGTCAGTACTCTGTGCAGGTCAGTCAAGTTCCTACACCCAAAACTCACTCATCCATGTCTTTATGGACCTTGCTTTGTGCACTGGTCCAAATCATTTGGTGGAGTGGGATTATGGCGTGGGGTTGTTTTTCAGGGGTTGGGCTTGGTCCCTTAGTTCCAGTGAAGGGAACTCTTAAGGCGTCATCATACCAAGACACTTTGGACAATTTTATGCTCCCAACTTTGTGGGAACAGTTTAGGGATGGCCCCTTCCCGTTCCAATAAAAAGTTGCACCAAAATCAAATCACAAAAATTATAAAAACATCAAATCGTCCAAATAGTCCAGAAAACATGTGTTCACATAAATCATGATAACAGTCCAAAGAGGTAGTTCTCTCCCCTGAATCTCAGTGAAGACTGGTAAAAACGGTGATCTTCTCATTTAAAGAAAAACTTGGGCAAATTTCCATCACCACGTGACCACCCCTTAAGAAATATGCGCTTACCGGAAGCAGGTGACCCTTTATTACAGTGGGTCTACATCGCATGTGACTGAGCCCCTCTCGTGACCTCTGTCCTCCAGATCATAGACTCACCAATGCGTCCACAGATAGGATAACCGGATACAGTTGGTATATGAGAAAACACAGAAGGTCGCCAATAGTGCAATTACCAAAAGACGTGTTTATTGCACAGATATCCAAAAGATTCTTACATCAATCCAACAGGCGACAATAGATAAAACAAAGTTTGGCGGTGTCAAAAAAGATCCTCGCCCTACCAGTTTTGTTCCAGTGAACGTCTTCCTGGGGCATGAGGAATGCTTTCTCCACCGCTTAGGTATAGTTACAAACATTAAACACATCCTAAACCCGCCCCCTCACTTTCTCCCAGTGCCAGCCCCAGGGATACGTTGATCACAGTGTCAATCATACTGATAAGGACCTTTCTAACAGCTGGGACCCACAATGAGCTCAGTTGTCTCTTTTGATTCATCACTTCTCACGCCCATCACTGACCACCCGAAAATTACTTCCTGGCGGTCCGTGATCAAGACGCAAAAACTCCCCCCAACTCCACATGTACTGGAGGGCTAACCACTTAGTTCCTTCCAGGACCCTATCAATGCAGACTCAAAAGTAGGAGCAACTACCAGTGTGGCGCGGTCGTCTCTGGAAATTACGTCCCGCAAATCCAGAAGTAAGCCAAATCTAAGAATTGTGGGATTACAACCGCCGGAGATGATGTAACCCCGTCACTTCCGTCATAAGTTCTACCCCAGCAGCAGGAAATCATCCGGAGTGTCCCCTGGGGTAACGGGGAGAAAACAAAGGGGACACATATAGTCCAAAACAGTTAGTATAAAAATTGTTCTAAAGTTTTATTTCTTAATTTTATTATAAAAGAAGAATGTTAAAATGAAAACCCACCACTGAACAAATCAAATCAAAGACTCCTGAAAAAAAAAAATTCCCAGTCAGATTTCTGTTTAAATCTTGTTACTACTACTCCAACAGCCTGCCTATTTGGAATATAATTTTTATAAAAAATGTATCCAAAAAATTTCTACAAGCCCCTACTTGTTCCTAAAGGCAGAATACTCTCACAAAGTACTAATGTATCATATTATATTTCTATTTAAATCTTTTTACTACTACTTCACCAATCTCTACTATTTAATTTTCTCTTAAAGCCCCTAATTGTTCCTAAGGGCAGACTACTCCCACAAAGTGCTAATGTATTAATTTTAAAATATATTAAAATCCAAGACCAGTATGATCAAGCATTGTTAATAAAACAGTTAATGTCCCAATTGACATTCAAGCCGAATGGAGCATAACTTTTTAAAATATAGATCCATCTCGTTTCCATCCTGGAGAGTTCCCTTACTTTTAAACTACCCCTCCAGTGTGGAACGAAATGATCAATGACCAGAATGTCGTGAAACACTATGTTTAGGGAACCCTTTCTTAATATTCGTTACATGCTCCTGTAACCTAACCTTCAGTGTCTGGGTGGTCCTGCCCACATATTGTTTTCCACATGGGCACTGGAGGAAATACACCACATGTGTAGTAGCACATGTGATGAACGGAGCAATGTCATAGGTCCTCCCAGTGACACTAGAGGTAAAATTCAAATGCTTCTTCCCCTCCCGATACCCTGACTCAATATACAAATCTGGCACCTTCCACATCTGTGGAAGCCTACCTGTTTTTGAAAAAAGACTGGCTTTTTTGGGGGATCTAGAACTGTGTCTACTACCTTGCTCTTTAACCCCTTCAGATCCGCGCTATAGCCGAAGTACGGCTCCAGTGCGGATCTGAATTGCCAGATGGACGTCCATGGAACCCCAGGAAACTATGGATTCAAATTCCCTTTTTAAAGCTGGACCTGTTCCAACATGACTGCGCACCAGTGCACAAAGCAAGGTCCATAAAGACATGGATGAGCTAGTTTGGGGTGGAGGAACTTGACTGGCCTGCACAGAGTCCTGACCTCAACCCGATAGAACACCTTTCTGATGAATTAGAGTGAAGACTGCGAGCCAGGTCTTTTTGTCCAACATCAGTGCCTGACCTCACAAATGCGCTTCTGGAAGAATGGTAAAACATTCCCATAGACACTTCTAAACCTTGTGCACAGCCTTCCCAGAAGAGTTGAAGCTGTTATAACTGCAAAGGGTGGGGCAACTCAATATTGAACCCTACAGACTAAGACTGGGATGCCACTATAGTTCATGTGTGTGTAAAGTCAGGTGTCCCAATACTTTTGGCAATATAGTGTAGATATTTGTGGGCAGGTGCAGTTAGCTAGTTTGCCAATAGATGGCTCTGTACCAGAACAGTGTCTAGTTACAGCAGATAGCAGATAGTGTCATCAGCAGACAGCAGATAGTGTCATCAGGTGCTAGCCCCTTTTGTGTAAAGTCCTTCTAGCATAGCTACCAACTGTCCCTGATCTGGAACAAAGTCCCTCTGTCCCTCTTTTCTCCTCATTTGTCCCGCTTTTTGGTCTTATCTATATAGTATAAAATGCACTTTTTATCTCTCAGAAAGTGTTTCCCAGTGCTAAACCTTTCATCCAATTTCTAAATTGCTGCATTTGTAAATTTAAAAAGCCAGTATAAAGAATTAGTAGTGGTAAAAGAAGCACTTGTGGGTTTATCTAATATGATTTTTTGGTATGCAGCACACCCCACATAGGAGCTGCTGAGTTATGGCCCGTACACACGGTACAATTATCGGCCAGCAACGGTCATACAACAGCCTGTTGTCCAATAATCCAACTGTTAGTACTCACGATTCAACAACCAATTTCCAATTATCGTCCAACAGAAGTTATCTGAGAAGACTAGAAACTTTTGTTGGCCAACAAGGTGTTGGCCAATTTTCGGCTCGTGTGAACAGAAGTTGGCATGTGCAGAAGTGCAAACACGCATGGTTGGAATCCAGGAAGTGTTCGGTCGTGTAAACCTGCGTCTGTAATTCACATTCACCTGAACTTCCTGTTTATACGCTCATTGCATGTCACTACGTTCGCCTTGGGCGGATGAACACTTGACTCACGTCAGTGCGCTAGACAAAGACCACCAACAGCCAATTTGGACAAAAGACAACCATTGGTGCGTGTGTACGAGGCTTTAGGATTTCCCTCTGCTACATGGCCAGCACACAGCATTTCCTTCATGCATTCCAACACAGAAAACAGTCCTTGTTTTTTTTTATATATTTTATTAGGGTTAATGACTTGGATGGGGTAGAGAATTATGGAATGCCCAACTTAAAAATTGTCCAGAACCATTGGTAGAGGGGACAACTTTTTCACTATGTACACTGGAAAATCCATTTCTTCCTTCCTCCTTCACAAACTTGGTTCACTCCTGCTCCTGCTGATCACTCCAGAGGAACTAACAGTCTTTCATGTTTATTCAACAACTGCCCATTACAGGATAGGAGCATTTGTCCTTTGTGGATTAAATAGCACAATGTGGAGTGAACAGCATCTCCATCTGCCTTCCTGTAGACCCTAATCCCAGTTCTACTGCTGCAGAAGATACCAGCCCACATGGCTGCTTGCTTCCCCAGTTCTCCTGACTGATCTACACTTCCCCAGTCTTTCCTAACTGGCACATTTCCTCAGTCCTACCTGACTGGCACACGTTTATGAAGATTCCTCAGGGCAAGGATGAAGACTTGAGCACACTGCTGTCTTCAGAGAGCACTGCTACAATCCCTTGTGTTGTCCCAGAGAAGCCCGGAGCGAAAAAAAAAAATATATAGTGTAGGGCGGGCATGAACAGGGAACAGACAGTGCAGGGAGGTTATGGGATTGGTGTTGCCGAGGGTTGGGGGGGGTTAAAGATATTAGGTGGGGCGGTTTTACCCCTGGTGTCCAGTGGAGAGAGGCGGACGCAGGGAAGAACTTCCCTCTGCCTACAGCATGTGCCCCCTTCTACCTAGCTGTGAGCGATGGTGGGCATGGACAGGCTGCTAGCACAGCTTCGTGCGGCAGCATCGGCTAGAGCAGTGGCTCTCAACTCCGGTCCTCGGGACCCACCAACAGGCCAGATTTTAAGTATTACCTTGGGGAGATGCAGACTAGAATACTGCAATCACTGAGCAGCAAATTATATCACCTGTGATGCATTTCAGTTATCCTGCAAACCTGGCCTGTTAGTGGGTCCTGAGGACCGGAGTTGAGAACCACTGGGCTAGAGGTACTGACTGACTACAGGAAAAGGTTTCAACCTTGCTGGGGGACAGTTCACCCAGAGCAGCAGAGGGGGAGATGGAGTCTCCACGTGCTCGGAAGCCATGGCCTCCAGAGCGCTTCTCCCCAGACCCCTCCCCCAGAGATCGGCGGCCACATGGGAGTCCCGATCGGGTCCGCCAGCTAAGCGATCAGTCGCTTCAGCAGGCGTGCAGCCCGGGAGGTATCCCCTTCATTGGCGGAGCTCGGCGGGCGGGCTTCCAGCTCCGCTCCCAGGTCCTCCCGGCATCTATTACAGGAGCACTTGGACTCCTTCCCTGGCGATGAGTCAGCCAGGGCAGAGTCTCAGCATGGGAGTTGTTCAGCTAAGGCCGCCGGGCCTCTGCCATCTGCGGCCGATGGCCCCCCACCTGCACTCTGTGCAAGGGAAAGGACAAGCAGAAGGAGGAGAGGTTCATCCAGGCCTACTGTGGGTGTGCGGGAAAATCAGCCAGAAAATTGGAGGGTGGATGCAGTGCAAGGAGGCGGGAACAACAGCGGCACAGATCCTCGGCATCCAGATCCCAAACTCCTGGAGGGCTTTCGGTGGTGGCACAGATGGCTGCAAAGGTCAGATCTGAGTGCGAGCTTTCTTGTTCAGATGAAGAGGAGACGCACTACCACCCAGCAGCGGGGGGAGTCTGGAAATGCAGCTGATGGGATCCCACCTAGGCAGCCTGGTGAGTCTTCTCCTGATTCTTGTGTGTCTGTATGCACTGATGTGATTGGGAATTTGGAAGTGGAGCTGTCCCCGCAATGCTTTGGTCCATTCGGATTCAGGGGCAGCATGTACAGCAGCTGGGGTGGGTGCCAGGCCCACCACTTTAGGGTCTGATAAGGAGCTGAAAGATTTTCCTTTTTGGGTTTAAAGGACCTGGTTCAGCGCTTGGAGCCGGCAGGGGGTGCCCAGGTCTCCCTGGTGGCAGCGTGCGTCCCTACTGCCGGGGGTGTTGTGGCGCACAGTCTGTCAGCAGTGTCCGGGAACGATTCAGAGGGTGGGGTGGTTCCCCTCGCAAGGGCAGTATCGAGCTTGGGAGTACCCGCTGCATCAGTTCAGACCACGTGGGTGGACAGTGCGACGTCGGGGGACAAGCCTGGAATGGTGGGGGAGGCCAAAGCGAAAGGTGATTCTGTGAGGCTTGCCGACGCGGCAAAGTGTGAGGTCTATGTCTGTTTTCAGGGACCTCTGGGCGCACACTTGAAGCCCAAAGTCTGTGAAAAAATTTGGAAAGGTGAGTACCTGGAGATTGTTTCTCTGCTGCCACTGGAAACATTTTATTTGGATAGGCTCAAGCCAGAAGAGAGCAAAAAGGAAGACGAGGAGAAAAGGTGGTACAGGCTTATTCCACGTACTTTCCCTAATTTTCTGCAGGCATTTGCCATTATGGCTAGTGTGTCATTGGAGAGAAGAACCCGGAACATTGTTACGCGCTGTTCTGCTACCTCTATGCAATTGGCGAGGCTTACAGGGTCTATGGAGGTACAGCCTGATTGAGGTATGACGAGCAGTTCAGTCAGAGGAGAGCTATCTGTCCCTCCTTGTGTTGGGACCACAAGGACATTAGCCTGTGAATGCGACTGATGACCTTGGCGCGGACACCAAGTCTGTTTTCCAGGGGGGCAGTGGTGCATCTACCTTGGGACAACTGACCACGAAGAGGCGGGGCTTTTGCTGGCAATTTAATGAGGGCTCCTGCAAGTAAAGGGGGGCCTGTCATTTTAAGCACAAATGCTCCAGATGCGGAGATTCGCATCCATTGTCCCGCTGTTTCAAACAAGGAAAGGTTTGTGCCATTGAGTCTACAAACAAAAGGGAGCACGCCGGTGAGTGTGGAAAAGATGCAGCTTTTCTTAGATAGATATCCGGATCGTGATGCTGCTCGGCTGTTGGAAGAATGTTTTTCAGGGGGATATCGTATACCATGTTCCTTGGCCATTATACCACCAATGACCAAGAATTTGCGTTCTGCTTTGCAACATCCTGAGGTGCTTTCTGAGAAACTTCGGAAGGAGGTGGCTTTGGGCCGTATGAGTGGTCCTTTTTCTTTTCAGCCACTACCAAATTTGGTGATCTCGCCTTTGGGGGTGGTGCCTAAGAAGGAGCTCAATAAGTTTCACCTCACCCACCATCTTTCTTTCCCTAAGGGTGGGTTGGTCAGTGATGCGATTGACTCTGAGGCCTGTGTGGTGTCCTACACCTCCTTTGACGCTGCAGTTTTCTGGGTCCGACACTATGGGAGGGGGGCTCTCATGTCCAAGTCCAATATTTAATCGGCTTTTAGGCTGATTTTGGTTCATCCAGATGGTTTTCACTTGCTGAGCTGTCATTGACAGGAGGAATATTATGTGGACCGTTGCCTTCCTATGGGCTGTTCGATTTCCTGTGCTTTGTTTGAGATATTCAGTTCCTTTTTGGAGTCGGTTGTCCAGGACGTGTCGGGAGTGAATTCCATCATTCATTATTTGGATAATTTCCTTTGGGTGGGCCCTCTGGGCCCTCCCTCTTCCAAGGTTTGTGATGTACTACTCGCCACATTACAGCACTTAGCTGTCCACTATGGGGTCCCTTTAGCCCCGGAAAAGACGGAAGGTCCAACTTCCACACTGAGTTTCCTGGAAATAGTACTGGACTCCTGTGCCATGGAGTGTCATTTGCCGGAGGACAAGCTGGAGGGTCTGAAGGTTGAGATTCATGGGATCCTGTGGCTGCGTAAGATTCAGCTTCATAAACTACAATCATTGTTGGGTACGTTTAATTTTGCGTGTCGCATTATGCCAATGGGCAGGGTTTTTTGTCGACGGCTGTCGGCTGCTACTGCTGGGGTTAAGTCCCCGACTCACTTTGTGCGACTTAAGAAGGAGCATCGGGATGACCTGCGAGTGTGACATTGTTTTCTGGAATCCTTCAATGGGCAGGCATTGTGGATGTCAGGTCCGGTGAGTAACTTTGATTTCTTTCAAGGGCGATGGAGTGTGGGGCCTTGGCCATGTTCGTGGAAAGAGGAGGGTTCTACGGAATTTGGTACTTCTGGAACTGTTCCCGGTGGTGCTGGCAGTAGCGGTGTGGGGAGAGTGTTTTCGGGATTCGAGAGTACATTTTCACGGTGACAATCTGGGGGTGGAACAGGTTATCAACCATATCTCAGCCTCATAACCTCTGGTGGTCAGGTTGCTATGGCACCTTGTGTTACGGTGTCTACAGTTAAACATTTTTCTATATGCTGTACACCTTCCAGGAGTAGAGAATTGTTTAGCTGATGCATTGTTTTGATTTCAGTGAGACAGATTCCGGGGGTTGGTGCCGGATGCGGAGCAATGCGAAGTCTCTTGTCCCGACTGGCTGTGGGGGATTGCCTTGGGGTAGTTTCCAGATGGATCAGACGGTCGGTGAGTGATGCCACATGGGCAGCGTATCAAAAGGTATGGTGGGAATGGATGTCCCTGCTGCAGCTGGTCGGATGGAGCAGTGAGTTGAGGTTGCTGTTAGTGTATTTCGTTTATCAAAATCCTGAATATGGGGTGTCAGTCATAAATAAAAAGTTGGCAGGTTTGGCATTTTCCTTTAAATTACAGGGCTGTCAGGATTTCACCAGGGATTTTTTGGTTCGCCAGGCTCTTAAGGGGTATCAGCGGTCCCATAAGTGTAGGGATGCTAGGTGCCCTGTATAGTTTGATCTCCTAAAAAACATTCTATTGCAGTTGGTTCCCCTGTGTTCTTCATCCTATGAGGTAGTTCTGTTCAAAGTGGCGTTCTCTCACGCCTTTTTTGGTACTTTCCGGATCAGCGAGCTGGTCAGTTCTTTAAAAGGGGTACACAGGGGGCATTTTGTATCAGGATGTCACATGTAGAGTGGACAGGGTATCCTTGCTTATCCAAAGGTCAAAAACGGACCAGTCTAGTAGGGGCGTAAGAGTTCAGCTGTTCTCTTTGCCGGCTTCGCCGTTGTGTCCGGTTAGGGCGCTGGAAGAGTTCCTCTCAGTGCGCCCGGCGGTGGCAGGTACATTTTTGATGCATGCAAATGGGTCGACATTATCTAGATTCCAATTTGTAGAGGTTTTCCGGAAATGTTTAAGGTCCTTGGGCTTGGAGGATAGGCTATACTCCTCCCACTCTTTCCGGATTGGGGCGGCCACGGAGGCAGTTCGGTGGGGTTTGAATGATGAGGAGGTTAAGCATATCAGTAGATGGGAATCTAAGAGGCTCCAGCTTTATGTTCGCCCACACCTGTTGCCTGAATAGGAGGGAAGGGTCCATTGTGTGAGTTATGTGTTGTTTTGTCTGTGCTGGGTGACTGGCATGTGTTATTTGTTGTGTTTTTGTTTCTTCTCTTTCAGGTGGCGTGATGGGCCTTGTCTGGATACTGGGCCACTCATACATATGTTGGGGGGCCAGGAGAGCAGACGTTAAGTTAAATGGTAGGCAGCTAGGCATTTCCAGGCAGGAAGCTTGTGTGCGCTGGCTAGGGGTGCCCGGTATGATGTGGAGTAGGATGGTACCAGAGGTGCATCATTTTGCATGTCTGGATAGGTCACCAGATGTTCTGGTACTTCATATTGGCGGAAATGACTTGGGAGTGAGGTCCATGTCGGATATCATTCGGGATGTCAAGTTCGATTTCCTGCGGCTTCGCATGGCCTTTCCTGATATGGTCGTCGTGTGGTCCAACATTATCGCTCGGACGACTTAGCTCTTGGCAAGATCGGTGGAGCGGAGCAACAAAGCTCGCAAGAAAAACAATAGGGAGGTGGGCAGATTCGTGGCTAGGAATGGGGGCCTGGTTATCTGTCATTTAGATTTGGATACTTGGCGGTACCTTAGGGGTGATGGGGTGCACCTCAATGCTGTGGGGATTGATTTATGGGCCCTTGGATTGCAGGATGGCATTCAGAGAGCTTTGAGAGTGTGGAGGAGCACTCAAGGGTAAGGGTTTCCCCTTTTTCGTGCTGTGGCGGTGGTTGGTCTTTGTTGGCAAATGAAAAACGTAAGATAAGGAATGGTTGGGGAACCATCGGTGGTATGGGCCCCACTGGTGCATTCCATTCTTGGGTTTAGCTGGGATATGGTAACGGTTGTACTGCAGTCAGTGTGTTGTCTCCGAGCCAGTGTGTTGCGGCTGGAGGCCTAGTATGGTAACTGGTACCGCAGTGCATTATAGTTAGTGTGCCTCCAAAGACCAATGAGATTAGTGACTGATGTTTTTGTGTAAATAATGTTTTTATCATTTATGTTAATTTAAATTATTTGGTTAATAAAGAGGCTGCTACGGCCATTTTTTACTCCATTCCTTGTGTGGTCTCTATTAATGGGTGTTGACGGTTTTGGGTTGGGGGTGGAGTGTGGGTTGGCATTGGCAGTCTATGGTTAAGGTGGGCATCTGTTCTACTCTGGTCAAGAGAAGCCTGGAGCGAAAAAAAAAAAAATTATATATATATATATATATATATATATATATATATATATAGCGTAGGGCGGGCATAAAGGGGTGAACAGGGAACAGACAGTGCAGGGAGTGGTCTTTTTAGGGAGGTTATGGGATTGGTGTTGCCCAGGGTTAGGGAGGAGTTAAAGATATTAGGCGGGGTGGTTTCACCCCTGGCGTCCAGTGGAGAAAGACGTACACAGGGAAGAACTTCCCACCCACCCTCCCTTGTTTGGTCAAGTTTTCTCAGCAGGAATAGTGGACCGAGGAAGTCGTGGCAGCGGACGGTGGTTGTTCGTTGTTGGCAAATGAAAAACCTAAGATAAGGAGCGGTTCGGTTGTATGGGTCCCGCTGGTGTATTCCAGTTAACTTGGGTTTAGCTGGAATATGGTAATGGTTGTACTGCGGTCAGTGTGTTGTCTCTTAGCCAGTGTGTTGGGGCTGGAGGCCTAGTATGGTAACAAGTACCGCAGTGCATTATAGTTAGTTTGTCTCCAAAGACCAATGAGATTAGTGACTGATGTTTTTGTGTAAAGAACCTTTTTACCGTTTATGTTAATTTAAGCTATATGGTTAATAAAGAGGCTGTTACGGACATTTTTTACTCCATTCATTGTGTGGTCTCTATTAAATGGTGTTGACGGTTTTGGGTTGGGGATGGAGTATGGGATGGCATTGGCAGTCTATGGTTCAGGTGGGCGTCTGTTCTACTCTGGTCATGCACTGTGCTGATATTACTCACTGTCTTAGCTTGCTCTTTCCCACTGCCTCTTCCCATGTGAATCCCTCCAGTTGCCTCCTCTGATGGGATCCTTCTAGGTCAGCTATCATAAGCTCCAGCCCACGGTAAAACCCATCCCCAGCAGGGGTCCCTCAAGGGCTACCAACAGTTTCTCCTCAGCACTGCATCTCCATCTCCATATTTCACCCGACTTCCCTTGCTGGCATGGTCCATGTCTATTTATGGGATTTGCTCAGTCCCCTGCCAGCTCACTTCTAGGGATTGCCTGAGGCCCCATAAATATTGGCAACTCCTCCTCACCTGCACCCTCTAGTTATAGAAGGTTCTCCAACCTTCCAGATACCAGGGGGAGGTACCAGAGAGCTGCCAGAATGAGTCATCCAGCCCTGGCCTCTAGTAACCCTCTAGTAACCCTGACCCAATTCACGTATTCCTAGCCAGAAATGCTTTTACCTACTGTCAACTCTAGTAGCACACACTAGAGTGCACTACATATATAATTCTCTTTTATGGGGGCGTGACAGGGGTGTGTGCTATGCCTACATACTTTTGCATAGGTGTTCCTCATTCCAATCTCAAAAAGTTGGGAGGTATGTCCTACAGTGATGCCATTAGTGAGTTAGTGCCCAGATAAAAGCAAGGTTGGGAGGAGCCCTGGGCAGATGGGGCATGACAGCCAAAACAAACTACACCTGCTCAGATGTAACCATCACATGGACAGGGCTGGAGACTGGGTAGGAGAGGTAGAACGGCACTCCAGGGGAGCTGGCTGTAGATTTCCCGACCCTTGTAGAGGTGGGTGCTAGGGAGGGTTGCAAAAGGCCTCTTAGGCCAGGCCAATAGTTCCCTGAGTGGGGCTATTCCCCTGGTGGGTCCCAGGAGAGGTGTACCTATGGAGGAAGTGTCTACAAAGAGCGCTGTGAGTACTAAAGTGATTCTAAAGCCTAAACATTTTTTACCTTATAGTAGAACTATAGGCAAAACTTTTGTTTCATATTGAAAAGAGTAAAGGAGGGCTATAAATGTACCTATACTTCCTGTCCCATAGCCAAAACAGGAAGTGATAGGAAATCCCTGCAAACAAGGGGAATTCATTGGAGACCCCCAGGCCATCAGAACTACTGTCCCCATTAGAAGATTTCCCCTCCATTACTTTTCTGGGAACAGCCCATAATTAGTTTTTTTTCTTTTTGTTTTCATTTTTATTGCTAATGATAAACACGACAAATAGAGAGGATGAATCTCCCGAATGGGGACAGAGGCAGCAATAAAAACTGACAGGTGTTCTAATCCCTCTCCACTCTATCGAAAACTAAAGAAAACATTTTGCCTTTAGTTATACTTTAATGCATTCTTAACACTAAGGTATAAAATGTTCGGGCATCAAATATGGAAGCTGCTTCCCATGGGGGCACTGGGCAGAGAGGAGGAGCCAGGAGCGCTGACCGGAGACCTGAGAAAAGGAGGTTTGGGGCTGGATTCCTCCCTCCCCCTTCCCACCAGCTGCTGCAGGGGATCTGTCAGGATGGTAAGTGGAGAATGGACCATGAAATGTCATTTACTGGACCCTTGCTTGTATTAATGAATATCTGTACCAATCATTGACACTGTCCATTCATAACTGAAGCATAGTAAACTGTGTTTACTATCCTTCAGTTTGTTAATGAACAGGAAGCTCTGTACAGAGCTATTCCTGTCCATTCATTCTGTGCAACTGAGGCTGCAGATATGGAGATTAAGGACTGTGGTCTCAATCTTCTTTCTCTGCCTCAAATATAAAACATTAGAGGTCTGTTTAGACCCCTGATATTTCACCAAAGCCCCCCAATCGGGCTCCTAAAAATGTATTAAAAAATAAAATTGGAAAAAAAAATAATTATAGTAGGACAGGTCCTGCGCTCCAGTAGACGTCCAATGACGAAACGCGTAGGAGGTGGCCATAAACGTCACACATCACTTCCGGTCGTGTATGCAGTGGACCGCTGTGAACACAGCGGATGTCCATTTTGCTTTTGAAAAAGTGACTGCTTATTTTTACTTGCTGACACGTGAGTGTTTATTATACTGTTACAAATAAAAATACCTAAATGATATTGCGCAAGATACTGTTTCTTACTTGCATGGTATACCCACGGAGAATATAAGGAAGGAGGTGAATAGTCGGATGATCTTACCTTTACCTGTATACACATACAACAATCCAAGGAAAGGAATACACACACCTAGGAAATACAACCAAGCGTGTACCCCTTCAGTGGGGAGCGCTTTCCGGTGAGTGCTCCCACGATTGCAGTGCAGGAGGTGGAACACCAAGCACATAATTCACAGTGGAGAATTTGGTTTTTGGCACTTCATAGTTTGAGGATATTTCTGACATCTCTTCTAACAGCACCTTTATCACATCACCAGGAGATTGTTATTTTCATTCAAAAAACTGCTTTAGTGTTTTAAGTTTTTTGTGCTTTTTGCTTTCTTTCGTTTGGCACATCTTCATGCTCTTAGAAGCATTTTTGCACAATTGATTGCTTTATAGGCACTTTATGGTTTTGTATCATTTTAGCTTTGCACAATACTATTTTTATGTATGTTGCTTTCAACATATGATTTTATTCATACAGTATAAGTGTTTTTTTATAAGTATACCCACCATTTTTAGAAGTATACTCGCCATTTATATTTATTTATATATTCATTCACACTATTAAGATTTGATGCACTTTATTTCTTTATTATATTTTGCTAACTACCCCCATGCATTCATATACTACCACAGGATAGTAAAAGTAAAGGATTTATGCCCAATCTTTGTATCTATTAATTAATATACATTGTATACCAGCGTGCTGGAAATTTTATACCAAGGACATTTATTTTACGTTTTTAGTTTTTTCAATTGAGCAGCGCCAGTTTCTTTTTTTTTTTTTTTTCGTTTAAGAGTTTTATTGAAATTTCAGAGGGGTTACAGAAGGAGGATGCAAATGCAAACAGTAAAAACAATATTTTGTTAAGCGTGGTCTGAGTACATAACAAAGAGAGCATAGAGACAGCCGGGTACATATGAGTGAGCCGGTGAGGGTTTTAGAGCCCGCGTGGGACAAGCTACGTCTGTCAAGAACCGGTGTAATAAGGCAGGCGTGGAGGACAGCCCATCCAGGCACCCCTGAAGGGAGCACACTGTGCCTGGAGAAGAGTCCCATATCATGGGTCACCACGCGAGGCTCGGTAATACCATTATAAGGCTAAACCCGGGTTCAATGTGACTTAGCTATTGGTTAAATAAGGTTTAATATGCCTGTCCGCGGAGTTTGAGGATACATATGGGTGCGGAGAGTTAGCGAATAGAAAAGAGAAGAGTAGAAGGGGTTAGGAGGAGAAGGAAAGAATAGGGATACAAAGGGAGAAGGAAATAAGGAGGGAGAGAGGAGAAAAGAGGTTCGCCTGATGGGACTGGACCCCCATCCCACTCAACAGCTGGAGATTTGGGAAGCCGGCAGGGCCATGAGAAATCAAGTATCACCATGGATGGAGGGTCTCTAGGTCGAATGAGGGCGGGAGGAAATGTTTTATCCAGGGAGACCAGATGCGCTCAAACTGTGGGGTACGGTCGGTGCTGATTGCTTCCATTTTGGCGTGTATTATAAATCTAGACATCCTAGATTTGGTTTCAGCTATAGGAGCAGCGCCAGTTTCACCTCTAATTTACCAATATTATTTAAATGACACAACTGTGGAGTTTCTGGTGACGGCAGCAGCTCGGAACACTTAAACATTTAAATAGTAGGACAGGATTGCCAGTCCTGGGTACTTACATAAAATAAAATACGATGGTTCATAGTATTTGTGGGACCAGGGTTCGGAAAGTTGTCTGTCCCGGGCTGAGGTAGTTTCGAGCCAACAAGGCACATGCGCAGTGTCCCCAGAGCACAGATTACCAATCTCCATGAAGTATCAGAAATAATGAACAGGAGTGATGAACCTCATGGAGATTGGTAGACTGGATTGGAGACAGACAACTTTCCGGGCCCTGGTCCCACAAATACTATAAACCATTGTATTTTATTTTATGTAAGTACCCAGGACTGGCAATCCTGTCCTTTGTGCCTAGTTCAACATTAGACTATAATTATACTTTGTTTACTTGAGCATCCGCCCCTGAGGAAGTGTTTATACACAAAACGCGTTGGTTATTTAGGATGTAGCTATATGCCTCTCAATAGGATCTAATTTAGATTCACCATCTCCCACACTTTTTATATTATATTATTTTATTCAATTATTTATTCATTATTGCTATGTTCTGCCAAGCTGACATGTTTATTTATATATGAAATTATAGACATGTCTGTGTATGTATATATGAATTTCTGATGTCAATGTCATGTGTGTGTATATATGAAATTATTTTTATACATGATATGTATCAATGCAATGTATTTTAACATATATTTATGTCAATAAAATATGTCAACATACAATCAAACCTCAACAATTTAATAGCCTCATCTAAAGTCCCAAACTTCCCCTTTCGTTCACTTGAACCATGGATGGAGGCACATTTACTTATGTGCATCATAAAAAGTCCCAATTACCCCCACCCCCTTATTCTATGAACAGTGCTAAAAAAAAAAAAAAATACACCGTCACTGTATAAATAACACTGGCAGGGAAAGGGTTAACATCAGGGGCAATCAAAGGGTTAAGTATGCTCCTAGGGAGTGCTTGCTAACTGTGCGGGGGATGTGCTGTGACTGGAAGAAAACAAAGATCTGTGTTTCTGCTTAGCAGAAACACAAGATCTCCATTTTCCTCCCTCACGGAATGGTGGTCTGTCTTGTTTATATAGGCAGACCACCATTCTGCCTCTCTGGTGAAGGAAGCCATTCTGCTTCTGCCCCTAACAATCAGCAGGTCCCAGTGAACATTGAGTCCACCAGACCCACTGATTGGCTCCCGCTGTGTTCAATCATGGCAGGAGCGCGGCTTCGGCGGCGCACGCCCCAGAGCTGACAACAGCAGTCATGTACAGGTACGTGATTTTGCACTTAAGGGCTGCCCTGCCACAGTACATGTACGTTCTTGAGTGGTTAAAGGTACCAGTATAATGTCATTTTTAGATTAAGTCAATAAGATTTTATTTATAATATTAAAACGTATATACTAATAAAATGCACTGTGCCTAGAATGTAGAGGGCTGTGCTGCGACGTTGACTCCCGTTGCATGCACAGAAGTGACGTCATCGCAGCTTGGCCATTCAAATAGTGTGAGCATGAAATCCTAAGGAAGACTTGGCAAAGATGGACACATGGGCTAACAGACAGGAGTTTAGATCAGAAAGAAAAAGTCAAACGCCTGTAAAAGCGCTGTTTTTAAAATCCTGTGTGCATGAGGCCTTAAAGGAGAAGTACAGCCAAAGCTCATTTGGCTGTACTTCTCCTGTGGATCATTAGAGTGCAGTTCGTTCTGCACACCTGTGACCCATTTTCAGCAGACAGCGGGCTGAAGCCGAGAGCTGAGGAAAGGTCGCAATATGCTTGACAGGCACCTGGCTCAGCCTCCCAGTGAGCCACTGAGAGCCTGAGCCGGCTGCTCCCGTCTCCTCCACAGTCCAGCGCTCCAGTGAGCGCAGAGGGGGCAGAGCAGAGAGCCAGTGACTGATAGTCACCAGCTCTCTGCTCACAGAGCTCTGAGAACTGAGCGATCAGTGGTCTTTGATCGCTCGGTTCTCAGTCTTAGAGCAGGCGGGGTACAAATGCAGCATCGGTCCAATGCTGCATCCACCTAGGTAAGTATGATTCTTAAAAAAAAATCCCAAACCGGTCATCATTGCTGGAGGTTCGTAGATTAACACCTCCTGATATTAAACACATTGTTGTAGTTTGGTCACTGTACATCACTAAGGAAAAAAATTCCTCTCCCACCCAACAGAAAAACTTCAATTTATTTGCATGGCCGATGACAGATTGCGCACAGCTCTTGCTCTGCCAGCCTAATGGCGGCCCTAAAGGCTGATTTTTTTTCACGCTCCGTCCCAATTGATTATTTTATTTCCATTCTGCCAGGTGCAGAGAAATAAAAGAAGTGAGAAAAAAAACCCTCCATTAATTTCAAAGAGAACGTTTAACGTCTCAGGCTCCCTCCGTGTGTCCATTGAACGGCAGGGAGGAGGGGGACAGGCAGAGCCATCCCCCAGGCTCTGAGCGCCGCTCTACCTCCCTTATCTCTCACTTTGTTATAAATGTGAATGTTCCGCACGGTTTATGAGACTGGAGGGGATGTCTGGGGACGGCGGAGATGAGTAATTAGCCCCCCGTGGTGTCAAATTTACTGCGCAGAACAAAGTCACATCTCTTCGGCTTTGAATATTTGTGCCGTGGCCGCTGCGGCAGGAAGTGTCTCATAATAAAACCTAACCCCCCCCCTCCATGGTTATGGATCTCAGGAAAATTCTTCAATTCTGTGACATGTAAAAGAGAAAGTTCTTTTAACAGAATTCAGACTTTACAGACTAGAGCAGCCTTTCTCAACCTTTTTAACACAGAGGAACCCTTGAAATAACTTTCCAGTCTCAGGGAACCCCTGCTAAAATGTCTTTATATACAGCTCATGATACATTAGTGTGATGGTCAGTGGGAAGAATGCTCCTTACACTTGTGGTCATTGGGAAGTATTACCCCCTTACATATAGCTAACAAGATCATGGGTGGCCGAACTTATTGGAGATATAGAAATGGCTCCTCGCTCAAGGAACCCCTAGCAACTTGGTTGAGAACCTGGAGGAACCTAGTTGAGAAACCCTGGACTAGACAGTATAACCATATACAATATCTCACAAAAGCGAGTACACCCATCACATTTATTAAATTGAGCATTAAGATCAATAGACGATTTATGGAGAGACTACTTGAGAAACAAAGATCTGTTGAATTTACAGTATCTCACAAAAGTGAGTACACCCCTCACATTTTTGTAAATATTTTATTCTATCTTTGACACTTTGCTACAATGTAAAGTAGTGAGTGTACAGCTTGTATAACAGTGTAAATTTGCTGTCCCCTCAAAATAACTCAACACACAGCCATTAATGTCTAAACCGCTGGCAACAAAAGTGAGTACACCCCTAAGTGAAAATGTCCAAATTGGGTCCAAAGTATCAATATTTTCCAGCATTACTTAACCCTCTTGGGCATGGAGTTCACCAGAGCTTCACAGGTTGCCACTGGAGTCCTCTTCCACTCCTCCATGATGACATCACAGAGCTGGTAGATGTTAGAGACCTTGCGCTCGACCTTCCATTTGAGGATGCCCCACAGATGCTCGATACGGTTTAGGTCTGGAGACATGCTTGGCCAGTCCATCACCTTTATCCTCAGCTTCTTTAGCAAAGCAGTGGTCATCTTAGAAGTGTGTTTGGGGTTCGTTATCATGTTGGAATACTGCCCTGTGGCCCAGTCTCTGAAGGGAGGGGATCATGCTCTGCTTCACTATGTCAAAGTACATGTTGGCATTCATGGTTCCCTCAATGAACTGCAGCTCCCCTGTACCGGCAGCACTCATGCAGCCCCCAGACCATGACACTCCCACCACCATTCTTGACTGTAGGCAAGACACACTTGTCTTTGTACTCCTTACCTGATTGCCACTACACACGCTTGACATTATCTGAACCAAATAAGTTTATCTTGGTCTCATCAGACCACAGGACATGGTTCCAGTAATCCATGGCCTTAGTCTGCTTGTCTTCAGCAAACTGCAAACTTTCTTGTGCATCATCTTTAGGAGAGGCTTGTTTCTGGGACAAAAGCCATGCAGACCAATTTGATGCAGTGTGCGGCGTATGGTCTGAGCACTGACAGGCTGACCCCCACCCTTTAAAGCCTCTGCAGCAATGCTGACAGCACTCATACGTCTATTTCCCAAAGACAACCTCTGGATATGACGATAAGCACGTGCACTCAACTTCTTTGGTCGACCTGTCCTGTTAAACTGCTGTATGGTCTTGGCCACCGTGCTGCAGCTCAGTTTCAGGGTCTTGACAATCTTCTTATAGCCCAGTTCATCGTTATGTAGAGCAACAATTCTTTTTTTTAGATCCTCAGAGAGTTCTTTCCATGAGGTGCAATGTTGAACTTCCAGATTGGTAGGGGTGAGGGAGTATGGTTGGAAAGGAATGGGCCATCATCCTTATTGAAATTGTGCAGCGAGAGTCCCCAAATAGGGGATTATGTTGGCCCAAAATGTATGACAAAAATATAACAAAATATAAAAAAGTACCAATTTTATTTGTGGAATATTTTAAAAGTAAACATACATAGACAAGACTGGTGAAAAAATAAAAATCACATATGCATAACCTGAATACAGACAGCTGACATGATGATGATTGCTTAGATACAATTGAAACAAACCTGCAACATGAAGGGGAAACCCCAACGCATTTCAAAATACAGATTTCTTCTTCAGGATGTTGCTATTAATGAGCAGAATAGTTGTTCTATGAATAAACAAAGATATATGTTAACAGTGTGCATACTAACACATAGGTATGTACATATATACATTTGAATGTATTCTCCTGGTACCATGATGGACGTTTCAGTTGATTTTTAAATACTTGATTGGTGGATTGGTGTTTATGTCACTTTGGATATGTAAGTGTATATATATATTTTTTACATTCGATGTAATGAACACAAGGACATTTTCACATGTATATATGTACATACATTATGTGTTAGTATGCATACTGTTACCATATATCCTTGTTTATTCATAGAACAACTATTCTGCTCATTAATACCAACCCCCTGAAAAAGGAATCTGTATTTCAAAACATGCCAGGGTTTTCCTTCAGCTTTATTTCAATTGTACCTAAGCAATCATAATCATGTCAGCTGTCTGTATTCAGGTTATGCATATGTGATTTTTATTTTTTCACCAGTCTTGTCCATGTATGCCAGCTTTTAAAATATTTCACTAATAAAATTGGTACGCTTTTATATTTTTGTTATATTTTTCTCATACATTTTGGGTTGACATAATCCCCTATTTGGGGACTCTCTCTGCACAAAATTCAACTTCCAGTGACCAGTATGAGAGAGTGAGAGCGATAACACAAAATTTAACACACCTGCTCCCCATTCACACCTGAGACCTTGGAACATTAACGAGTCACATGACAACGATGAGGGAAAATGGCTAATTGGGCCCAATTTGAACATTTTTACTTACGCGTGTACTCACTTTTGTTGCCAGTGGTTTAGACATTAATGGCTGTGTGTTGAGTTATTTTGAGAGGACAGCAAATTTACACTGTTATACAAGCTGTACACTCACTACTTTACATTGTAGCAAAGTGTCATTTCTTCAGTGTTGTCACATGAAAAGATATAATAAAATATTTACAAAAATGTGAGGGGTGTACTCACTTTTGTGAGATACTGTAGGTTATGGTGGGAAGGGACTTTGTATGGTTATACTTTCTGGTTGAGTCCTAAGCCCTACTCCATAGAAAACTATGTTTTCCATGTACTGCGATGGTGGTGGCCAAGAAGCCTGAAATAGCCGTATGCAGTTTGAAATAAATGGCTTTGTTTTATCAGGCTATATTTGCACATCTAGTGTACTAGATAGGATGTACATAGTTAGTTGAAAGCCAGGCCTGGGTTGAATCTGGGTCAGAGCTGAGTGACTCAGGGAGGCTGGATGACTTAGCAAGCAGTATCTCTGGTAACTCCCCCTACTCTCTGGAACCTTGAAAAAGCTTCCAGAAGCAGTCGGGTGGAGTCTGGGAGGAGCTGTTCGGAGTATTGATGAGGGCCCCAGCCAATCCTCAGCATAGTGGGCTGGCAGGGGGCAGACACCTCATAAATACTCAGGGGTTATGCCAGCAGGGAAGTCGGATGGAAGACGAAGAAGGAGTGCTGAAAAGGCTGTCAGTGGCCCTTGAGGGTGCCCCCTAGTTTGGGGGGTGACCTCAGGCCTGGGGCTCGGGTGCCGGAGGGACCCTTTACAACACACAGAGGAAATCCTTCCTTGAGGCATGAGAGTAAGGAGAGGACAGCGGGAACAAGTCAGCACGTCCAGGTTTTCTTCTGAGGAGTCAACTGGTGGGCTGGTGAGCGAGCAGTCTGGGAGGACTGTGGAGAGAGAGTGACAGTCTGGGAGGACTGTGGAGAAGTTAGCCAGGAGGGCTAGTGAAAGGGACAGATGCAGCCAGGCAGGCGGGTAGTACCTGAACAGGTGGTGCTGGGATCAGTAGTCACAGGCATGTAAGCTGGACACTGGACTACACAACGAAGGGGCCCGGGGTCCCTGCCTGTAAAGGGATTTTTCTTTGATCCGGCTGAGTGTCTGGTCAGATCCATTAAAGTGTGCAAGCTGAGTTTTTCTGCAAGCAAGTGTGCTGCAGGAATAGAGGATTGCATGTGTACTGTATTTGGGAGAAGTCATCCCTGAAGTTAAAGTTCCATAATACCCTTACTCCCCATCCAAGTTCTTTTACCTAAATAAATCAACAAAACAAAGTACTTGACTGTTTTCTGACTCTTGAGACTGTGAAAATTTGGTGTGCCTGGCTTTGCAGGGTGGGGGATCCCATTCTACTTGCAGCTCCTTAGGGGTGTGCTACAACTATAAAACCTGACCTTTTTTTGTAAAACACATTGGTATGAACTTACATTTTGGGAAATAAGACTATTTGCTTTGTCCGTGCCTTGAGACTGCCTTGGACAATGCTGATGTGATGAAGCTCTAAGGGCTCATTTGCATTTGCTTCAAAATGTGGCATTTGACACTCTTTTTAAAGCATTCTGAATGCCAATCAAATCCCCTTTCACTAAATAAAATGGTTACCTTACAGTCCTGTTCACACATTGTGTTGGCTTTGCTTCAAAAATTATACCCGTGATGCATTCATGGTGCTTCAAAGCACCTCCTAAGCCTCCACAGAAGTCTATGGCAACGCTCGCTAACAGCACCTGCAGCGTTTGAGGAACTTTTATTCAGCATTAGCTTTGCTTTGTTTTGGAGGTATTGCAGGTATGAAATATCCCAGAATGCATTGGGAAACTAACGAGAGACCAGAAAGATGTCATCAGTAGTCACTTCTGGTTCATGTGTATATATTCTGGGAGTGTCTGGTGCAGCGTGGAGCGGCAGGAAGGTAAGTGGGGTCCAAACCGGAGCAGAGCAACTAGCAGACGGCAGACGTAGTGCAGAACACTAACCTATAGTGGAAGGTGAACGGTGATCGGAGAGCATAGGTGTGCGCAGCCTATTGCATTAGGGTGTGCACCACAAAGCGCAAACAAACATGAGCGTCTGTGTGTGTATGTATATGTCAGAAGGGCAGAGATCGGTGTCAGTAGGCAGAGATCGGTGTCAGTAGTTTATTTTTATTTTATTTTTTTTTACAATTTTGTTTTTTTTATTATTTTTTACAATATTATATTTTTTTTTTTTTACAATTTTATTTAGGAGCCCTGCTGGGGGGCTTTGGTGAAATATCAGGGGTCTTAACAGAGACAGAAAGAGACTGAGGACAGAGATTCCCCCATCCCTTTCTCTGCAGCCAGGCAGCAGGGGGAATCTGCACAGTACAGGGTGATTAGGGTGTGCCTAGGCACACCTTCCACGCCTATGTCGGAGAGATAGGACTGAGTGGTGGAGTGCCAGCAGAGTTGGGGGACCAGAGCAGAAGATAATAGCAGATGTCAAATGTGGTGTGCAGCGTGGGAGCAAAATAGCAGGAGGCAAGCGGGGACTGGAGAGAGAGGAGGATCAGCAAACCAGAGGATCAGCAGAGCTGTGGATTACTACTGACATTTATAACAATATAACTAAAAGTTATATAAATGAGTGCAGGACTATTATACTAATTCAGGGTGCGTTGTGCTGGGGCATTGATGTGCTCCTGTGGTCTGTCCTTGCTAGGATTCATGCTGACCCGATCACTGGCATTATGCATCTCAGGCCTGTTTGCCATTGCACATATATTTAATTGAGACAATTAGGGTAATGTTTATGAGCTTTACACAATGCAGCAACGTCCACACGTAGGGCAGCCAACGTTAGAGGTAATTTTTTTCTTCCAATACACTTTTGCACACTGGTACTGATGACTAATATTACAATGTTTCTCTTCTCTCTCAATTTCTATTAGTCAGCTAATGTCACCGAGTGCTGAGCGAGAGGGGCACAGTAGGCTCAAACAAGGTTGCTGTGGAGGCAACAGACATCCCCTTTATTAACTGATTATGTCACTGGTCGTTAGAATGCCAGTGTCTAGAAAGTCGTAATGGTGTATAATGAAAACCCATTGTGTAACTAAAAGGCAGGCTTGGTCCACTTGCTGGCTTGTATGCAATTTTTGATAAATTGTTAGGCATCTTGCCGAGGCACCTCTGAAGAAACCTCAAGGGACCCTGGTTGAAAAAGGCTGCACTATATTACCAAAAGTATTGGGACGCCTGCCTTTACACGCACATGAACTTTAATAGCATCCCTGTCTTAGTCTGTAGGGTTCAATATTGAGTTGGCCCACCCTTTGCAGCTATAACAGCTTCAACTCTTCTGGGAAGGTTGTCCACAAGGTTTGGGTGTTTGACTATGGGAAAGTTTGACCATTATTCCAGAAGTGCATTTGTGAGGTCAGGCACTGATGCTGAACGAGAAGGCCTGGCTTGCAGTCTCCACTCTAATTCATCCCAAAGGTGTTCTATTGGGTTGAGGTCAGGACTCCTCCCCAAACTCACTCATCCATGTCTTTATGGACCTTGCTTTGTGCACTGGTCCAAATCATTTGGTGGTGGGGTGATTTTGGTGTGGGGTTGTTTTTCAGGGGTTGGGCTTGGCCCCTTAGTTCCAATGAAGGGAACTGTTAAGGTGTCAGCATACCAAGGCATTTTGGACAATTTCATGCTCCCAACTTTGTGGGAACAGTTTGGGAATGGCCCATTTCTGTTCCAACATGACTGCATACCAGTGCACAAAGCAAGGTCCATAAAGACCTGCACAGAGTGCTGACCTCAACCCGATAGAACACCTTTGGGATGTATTAGAGCAGGAAAATGCAAGCCAGGCCTTCTTGTCCAACATCAGTGCCTGACCTCACAAATGCTCCTCCGGAAGGATAGTCAAACATTCCCATAGACACACTGCTAAACCTTGGACAGCCTTCCCAGAAGAGTTGAAGCTGTTACAGCTGCAAAGGGTGGGCCAACTCAATATTGAACCCTACAGAGTAAGACTGGAATGCCATTATCATGTGCGTGTAAAGGTAGGTGTCCCAATACTTTTGAAAATATAGTGTATAGCTTTAGTATAACCCAAACTCTAAAATGCTGTACCGTAGAATTTATGGAGACGAAATGCACAAAAAGACAGGATGGGGAACAACAACTTACTCTAATAACATTTTTCTGCAAATTCGTTCTATCAGATGAACCTTTTATTATATAAAGAACCTAACAATAGCATATAAGCTCCTAATATTGTTATTTAATTATCAGTAAAGCATATAATATTTTTTTCTTTATCATAGGATTCATGTGTAGAACTTTTCAATTTTAATTTTAAAACCAATCAACTGTACACTAAAATCTTATTTTTGTAAATTTTACATTCAATTTTTAACTGTTATTTTTTTCTGAGTTTTTTTTAATGGACTATTTAATGGATAAATATAGAAAAGTGTTTGTATTCCAATTTAAGAGATAATGGAGTTGGGTAGATAGACAGTTACTTTGTGCTTCTCTGTGACAATATTGCAATTTGTTTGCTTAGATAGAACGACTCGGCACCAAAGGGGCCCTAGAAAAGGCTTTTTACTGCCGCCGATGGTTTTATACGCTTTCAAGTTTAGAAAACTTTGAAATAAACAGGAGAAAAATAAAACTTTGTTAATGAAAAAACAACAACATGCTGCAAAATAAACTCATTTAAGTGCATATAAAAAAAAAAATGTATATTAATGTACATAAACATAGCGTATGGATATCCACAGAATGTGCTTATAAAACACACTGGGCGCATGCTGGCTGGAAGGATTTGCCGTCGGCTGTAACTAAATTCAGAAGCCGCTAAAATAAATAAACAGTGCACTGGCCTCCCTCTATAATATTTACGTCCTGCCGGGCCGCAGAGGTTGTATCAACCCCGTTAAATAACATTTAGGGTCTGTATATCTAGGAAATCCAGCAAGTCATTGCGGCTAATGATCTGCCTTGTTTATGAAGGCCACGCCGCTCGTAATTGTTACTCCCATAAAGCAAAGCAGCGAGAAAAATTTTAAGGTTACTTATTGCATATTAAATGCGTAATTAGAGGAATAGGGAGCACCGGGAAGGCCTGTTAAATATTTTACAAGGATTTAGAAATTACTTACACTGATTATATGGGTGGATTGAGACAACTATACATCCTGGAGACCGAAGGCTGCCGCTGGCCTGCAGAGCTCACAATCAGCTTGTATTCAGATGCAACATTAAAGTGTCAATAAACCCACATCATGAAAATCTCTCACTAAATGGTATATTACATGCTGTTCATACTCAGTCACTATGAGATTAATTTTCTGTATTCTGCAAAAAAAACTGGTTGATCCTGCTGCTCTCTATCTCCCCCTTCTGTCCGTGTCCCCAATCCAGTTGGGGATTTTGCAATCCAGTTGGGGATCTGAGCAGCCCATGTGACTATAAAGTCTCACATGTGAGCGTTTACACAGTGGTAAATGACAAACTCACCCCTCCCCCTCCTTCATGCCCACTGACCAGCTAAACACAATGGGAGTGGGATATTACACGTGGATTGATGAAGGCTTCACCTCCCTCTTATTCTAAGACACAGGCTGGAGGGGCATGACACAGCCTGTGATTGGCAGAAATCTGACAGCAGCATGTTATTGCCAAAAAAATAATAAAGATTTGATTTCAAATATATATCAATTTAAAACCGTTTATTGATATTAATTATTTTTACTCTGTATTCCAAAGATTGATTTTTTTATTTTGAACATATGACCAGCAGCAGAGGACTAGAAGCCCCTCCTGTTTATGTTTCCCTGCAGACAGGCTGGGAGAGAGTGGGTCATGTGACAGCTGAATATCCATTAGGAAAAGGGTACTTCGATTTTTTTTTTTAAATTTAAATAATTACAGTGCCACATACAGAAATAGAAGGAACAATGTAATTTAAACAGCGTGTGTTTAGTATAACTTTAAGCTTAAGAAATGACTAGCACTACCTAGAATTTTGCATGATTGCCTCCTAAAATGTGATATGACCAGTGGCAGCCCACCCATAGGGGGCGCGCGGGCGCCCCCCCCCCCAAAACTAGTCTAAAAAAAAAATAAGGTCCTTTAAGTCTTTAAGTGCACTGTGTTCGGGCGCCAGACACAGTTCACTATAGGAAGCATGACATCTATGCAATCACGTGATTCCAGCCATTATGATTCATTGCCATGGTTTAGTACTGCCTTGTGGCGCAATGCATTGCATCTCAACCCTACTAATGGTCTAATGCTCGCTGATGTCTTGTTTTGATTGGCACAGCCGTCCTACATGGGCGGTGATTTCCCTTGGAGCCGTGGCGTCACTTCTGGTTTCTCTGTGCCAGCGAAAAACCGGAAGTGACGGCACGGCTCCATGGCTGGAACACGTGGCACGAGCGGTGGTGCCTTTTTCAGAAGAGATATTCGAGAAGAGATCATCTTCATCTTGGTAATAAATATACCCCCCTGGTGGATGCTGTATACCCCTCTGCTGATGCTGTATATACCCCTCTGCTGATGCTGTATATACCCCTCTGATGATGCTATATATCCCTCTGGTGATGCTGTATATACCCCTCTGGTGATGCTGTATACCCCTCTGGTGGATGTTGTATATACCCCTCTGGTGGATGCTGTCTATACCCCTCTGGTGGATGCTGTATATACCCCTCTGGTGATGCTGTATACCCCTCTGGTGGATGCTGTATACCCCTGTGGTGGATACTGTATATAGTCCTCTTGTGGATGCTGTATATACCCCTCTGGTGATGCTGTATATACCCCTCTGGTGGATGGTGTATATCCCTCTGCTGATGCTGTATATGCCCCTCTGCTGTTGTATATACCCCTCTGCTGATGCTGTATACCCCTCTGGTGGATGGTGTACATACCCCTCTGGTGGATGCTGTATATAACCCTCTGGTGAATCCTGTATATACCCCTCTGGTGGATGCTGTATATACTCCTCTGGTGGATGCTGTATATACCCCTCTGGTGGATGCTGTATATACCCCTCTGGTGGGTGCTGTATATAACCCTCTGGTGGGTGCTGTATATACTCCTCTGGTAGATGCTGTATATACCCCTCTGGTGATGCTGTATATACCCCTCTGGTGGATGCTGTATATACCCCTCTGGTGGATGCTGCATATACCCCTCTGGTGATGCTGTATATATCCCTCTGCTGATGCTGTATATACCCCATCTGGTGGATGCTGTATATGCCTCTCTGGTTGATGCTGTATATACCCCTCTGCTGATGCTGTTTATACCCCTCTGTTGATGCTGTATATACCCTTCTGCTGATGCTGTATACTCCTCTGGTGATGCTGTTTACACCTCTCTGGTAATGCTGTATACACCCCTCTGGTGATGCTGTATATACCCTTATCTGGTGGATGCTGTATATACCCCATCTGGTGGTGATTTATATACCCCTCTGGTGGATGCTGTATATACCCCTATCTGGTGATGTTGTATATACCCCTCTGGTGATGCTCTATATGCCCTATCTTGCGATGCTGTATACCCTATATGGCGATGCTGTATACTCTATCTGGGCTGGGCTGTATACTCCTGACATAATGGGTGGTATCTATAAGCGGTGGGGCTTATGAGAAGTGAGAGGGGTCAAAAAGGAAGGGCAGGGTCTGGTGCCCCCCCCCCCTCCCCATCTTAAAATTTCACCAGCCGCCACTGGATATGACCTTCATTTGAACCAAAATTAAATAAAGACTTTTGCTTTTTTTTTTGTTTTTTACTTAATGTGCATCCAAGACTAAAATTATTATTTTTTATTTTCTTTTGTGTACTAATAGCATTTGGGGATGGACACGAATGAAGTCTCAAATCCCAGCTTTCCCTAAGTTTGAGGCGTTAATAAAATTACATTTAATAAAAATACAAATTAATAAATAATACAAATTAAAACGATAATAATAAAATAATAAAAATAACTGTAGTGGTATCCCCATAGGGGCTGCTGAATTTAGTGGTCAACCTGTCACCATCCTAGACACAAATATAGTCTCAAATCCCAGCTTTCCCTAAGTTTGAGGCGTTAATAAATTTACATTTAATAAAAATACGAATGAATAAATAATACAAATTAATACGATAATAATAAAATAATAAAAATAACTGTAGTGGTATCCCCATAGGGGCTGCTGAATTTAGTGGTCAACCTGTCACCCTGCCCAGCTTGGCATTCACTTTCTCAGACACTCAGAGTCAATGAATAGTCCATGTACTTGGTTTTGTGTTTTTTATTGAGGGGATCAACTTGGATGGGGTAAAAGAATTTATGAGATGCTCGGAAAATTCAGCTTGGTTGGGACAAACCATGTGCACTCCTTGTACATACTACTCATTCAGTCTCCTCCAGCACAACACTTGCTTGCAGACTGTTACACTTCCTCCCTCTCCAGCACAACTCTTACACTTCAGGCACAGCTAGCACATGGGATTAGGCCTGACACTGTCTTCAGTCAGGCCTTGGTAGATGCTGTAGCAATTGAAAAGTTCTGGTGCTTGCTGGGCTTGGTGGACTACTGATCCCACTTAGTCCACTTTTGGCACTGCCAGCCCTCCTGGGTGCAGGTGCCTAACTCCACTGCCCATGACATTGCAATCCTCTCTGCTGGCTCTGCACCCATCTCAGACCTCTCAGGCGTGCCTCCCCAGTCCTCCTGACTGCACATGTTAGGAGAATACGTGTAATGAGTAGAGACCAATGGCCAATAGCGTCAGACAAGCTCAGTCCTCTGGTCTGCTAGAGATAGGAAAGTCTGAATAGCTAGACCAATGATCAGTGTTGGGGGTCACAAGCCAAGGTCGATACAAGAGAGAGTTTCGTAATCGGGGTCACAAGCCAAGGTCGATGCAGGAGGAGAGTTTCGTAGTTGGGGTCACAAGCCAAAGTCATTTCCAAGCAGCAATAGATGTAGCACAAGTAGTAAGCAGGAACAGACCACAATACTCTGGCAGCAGGAAGGTTTATATAGGCAGTTTATGGGAGGAGCAAGGAGTTCAAGGTTCAACAGCAATGAAGACACAAGGCAGGGTTTCCCAACGGATGACCAATAGATCAGGCAGGGAGCTGTCCAGCATCCCAGATAGCTCAGCAAGAAGAATCAATACCAGACACAGAAGAGGTCCCAGGTTCGAGCTCTGGACGTCTTAGGGCAACTTAGGGGTTTTTGAGGAAATCTCTGGTGAAATTCTCTTATTAGTCTAGGAGCATGAACCTGCTCCCCAGGCTCCCAAGAATCTTCCTGTGGTCCATAGCTTTTCCATCTTAATAGGTATTGTAGTTTACCACGATGTATACGGGCATCAAAAATGTTATCCAAAATGAATTCTTCTTGCACTTGAACAGGGTCTGGTGGGGGATATGTACGACCAGAAAAAGGATTATTTCTGAAAGGCTTTAAAACAACCGTATGAAAAACAGGATGGATCTTCATAGAAGGTAGTAGTTTAAGTTTGCAGGCCACAGGTTTCGTGCAATTACTTTGAAGGGTCCAATTAATTTAGGACCAAGTTTCTGAGAAGGAAATTTAAGTTGTAAGTGTTTAGTGGCTTGCCAGACCGTATTACCTAATCAATAGGAAGGAATGGTTCGTCTGTGTCTATTTGCAATTTCCTTATGGAATTCTTGAACTTCGTGTAACGTTTTCTTCAGTAATTCTTGATTATTTTGTAAAGCAGACTCCCTTGCATTTACCATTGGTAAATATGACTCTTCAGGAATTCCGGGGATAAAAGATGACATCCATAATTGGCGAAGAATGGGCTTTGAGAGATGGAACTTTGGCAGGAGTTATTGTAAGCAAATTCTGTAGATATTCGGTCCAGTCATCCTGAAGATGGCAGATGAAACAACGAAGATATTGTTCTAAAGTTTGATTCGTTCTCTCAGTCTGCCCATTTGATTGTAGATGAAAGGCAGTTGATAGGTTAACTTAAATTCCCAGAGTAGAACAGAATGTTTTCCATAGTCGTGATGTGAACTGGACTCCTCGATCTGATATTATTTCATCTGGGAGCTCATGCAGTCTATAAATTTCTTGTATTAATATTTGAGCCGCCACCATGACAGTTGTGAATCCCTTGGAAGGGGGTAGGTCCACAATAAAATCCATGGAAATGGATCCCCATGGTCGTGATGGCACAGGGAGAGGCTGTAGCAGACCTACCAGGAGGGAGCGTGGAACTTTATGTCGGACAAAGGTTTCACATGAGAGAACTCCTTTGCTTCGTTCCGATAGGAAGGCCACCAAAAAGTACGAGCAAGGAAGTCTACCGTTTTCATAATTCCAGGGTGACCAGCAGATTTTGAATCACGCACCAGCTGAAGGACCTTAAGTCGTGCCTCTTCAGGGACATACATTCTTTTTATCAATGGTCCAGCTGCCCTCATGAAAATCCATGTGCAAATTTCCTAGTGGATTGTTTAAGCTCTGCAGGGTACATTACTCCCAAAAAGTGTCTGTCTTGTAAGATAGTATTTACTGGTTCTAATTCGGTAGAAGAATGACCAGACATTCTCGACAAAGCATCTGCTTTTCCATTTTTACATCCTGGTCTGTAAGAAATGACAAAATTGAATCTTGAAAAAAAAGAGTTTTGCCTGCCTTGCATTGAGCCTCTTTGCGGATTTTAAAAAATGTAAGATTCTTGTGGTCAGTAAGGACAGTTACGGGATGTGTGGTGCCCTCCAGAAGGTGTCTCCATTCAGGAAAGGCTTCTTTTATTGTTAAAAGTTCCTTGTTGCCGATATCATAGTTCTGTTCTGCAGTTGTCATTTGATGGGAATAAAATGCACGTGGGTGTAATAACATTTTTTCACCAATTCTCTGTGAAAGAACTGCTCCGATGGTTGTATTGGAGGCATCTACTTCTACTATAAAGGGAAGGTCTGGGTTAGGATGTACCAGTACAGGTGCAGTGGTGAATAAGGTTTCCAGATGTGAGAAAGCCACTTCTGCCTCTGTGGACCACTGGAAGCATGTCTCCTTTCTTGTCCGGTAATAGTTTGAGAATTCCAAGAACCGTTATATATCCTTTATGTTCTTGGGGTTATGCCAGCCTAGGATGGCTTGGATATTGCTGGAATCCTTGTTCAGCCCTTCAAGAGAGATGATGTAGCCCAAGAACTGTATACGGGTCTGTTCAAAATCACATTTTTCCAATTTAATATATCATTTATTTTGTCGTAGTCATTCTAAGACAGTACAGGCATGATCCCGGTGCTCCTGTAGATTGGTTGAAAAGATAAGTATATCATCCAGATAAGCCACCACAAATTAATCAAGTCTGTGAAAACATCATTTATGAAACGTTAAAAGGTAGCTGGTGCATTACAGAGTCCAAATGCATTGCTAGGGATTCATAATTCCCATATCTTGTCCAAAAGGCTGTCCTCCATTCATCTCCAGGTCGGATGCAAACAAGATTGTATGCACCCCGCAGATCAAGATTGGTAAAAATTTTTGCTGTTCTTAGTCTCTTGAATAGTTCTGGAATTAATGGAAGTGGGTAACAATTCTTGACTGTCATTTTATTTAATTCTCTGTAATCAATGCCTGGGCGCAGGGTTCCATCTTTCTTTTCAACAATGAACATTGGGGCTCCAGCCGGAGAATAGGCGGATAGACCCCTTTGCCAGATTTTCTTGTAGAAAGTCCCTTAATGCTTTCAGTTCTGGCTCAGAAAGGTTGCAGAGGCAACCAAAGGGAATTGGGGCACCTAGTACAAGCTCTACTGGGCAATCATAGGCTTGGTGTGGTGGCAATTGGTCTGCATTTTTCTTATCACAAATGTCTTTAAAGTCTTGGTACTGGGGGGAGGGGGGGCAATCTTTCCAGGTTAGTCAATGTCACTCTGATAACAGTGGGTGATATGTCCTTCTTTAGACAGTGTAACTGATAATGTTCAGTAAAAAAGACAAGGTTTCTGGCCTGCCAGTCAACAGTGGGGTTATGAACTGATAGCCATGGTATTCCTAAAATAACAGGAAAGTCAGGAGAAGAAATCAGGTTGAAAGATATTAGTTCTTGATGTCCATGCTCGATACTTAACTACAAAGGAACAGTCTCATGAGTGATTAATCTGGGGGTGAGTAGAGAGCCATCCACTGTCTCCATATGTACTGGGGATGGTTTAGGTATTTCGGTGATGCAATTTTCTTCAGTAAACTTCAAATCCATAAAGTTACCACCAGCCCCGGAATCCAGCATTGCTGAGGTGGAGAATAACCGGTCTTTCTCTTTAAGAGTGAGGCTTAACCACTTCACCCCCGGAAGGATTTCCCACATTAGGACCAGAGCACTTTTTGCGATTCAGCACTGCGCCGCTTTAACTGACAATTGCGCGGTCGTGCAACTTTGTACCCAAACGAAATTTGCATCCTTTTTTCCCACAAATAGAGCTTTTTTTTAGTGGTATTTGATCACCTCGACAATTTTGCAAAAACAAATGTTTTTCTTATATTTTGCTAAAATACAAATCCAAAAGAAAATATAAAAAACATTTTTTTTTTCATCGGTTTTGGCCGATTTATATTCTTCCTCATATTTTTAGTAAAAAAAAAAAATGCAATTGGCGTTTATTGATTGGTTTGCGCAAAACTTGCCACGAATGATGAGAATTCATCATTCTGGGGTTTTTATTATTTTTTTAAATTTTTACTAGTAATGGCGGCGATCTGTGATTTTTAGCGGTACTGCAATATTGCGGCGGACATGTCGGACCATTTTGACACTTTTTTGGGACCATTGGCATTTATACAGCGATCAGTGCTATAAAAATGCACTGATTACTGTGTAAATGTCACTGGCAGTGAAGAGGTTAACCTGCAGGGGTTAACTGTGTTCCCTGCATGCGTTCTAACTGTGAGGGGGCTGGGCTGTTATGGACATTACAGATCTAACTGATCCCAGTGACAGGGATCAGTAGATCTCCTATGTCCCCACTAACAGAGCAGGGAAATGCCGTGTTTACATCGGCGGTTCCCCGTTCTTTTGCTGTGGCAGCTCATCGTGGCTCACTGGCAGACATCAGGTCTGCCCGGGCCTCCTTTACGGCGATTCGTGGGACACGTCCACACTGCCGCAGTAAATATACTGCGCACGGTGTGGAAGGGGTTAAAGTAAAATGTGGGTGATGACAGACAATCTCATGTTCTCCTTGTGTTACAGAAGAAAAGGGTTGTGTAATGGATCCCACTTGTTCCCTAGATGTGGACAAGTCTCTTTGACCGGCCGCTGCAAAGGTTTGTCTTGATTTATTTGGGCGTAGTGATCTGACTGACCACAATAGATGCAAATATTGAGTTCACATCTGCGTTTCTTTTCAGCAAAGCTGAGAGCTCCAATCTGCATAGGTTCAGGTCCAGGTTCATAGCTGCAAATGATTTAGCCGTTGGTTGATGATTGAATGAGGGACTACAGTATCTCTCAAAAGTGAGTACACCCCTCACATTTTTGTAAATATTTTATTCTATCTTTTCATGTGACAACGCTGAAGAAATGACACTTTGCTACAATGTAAAGTAGTGAGTGTACAGCTTGTATAACAGTGTAAATTTGCTGTCCCCTCAAAATAACTCAACACACAGCAATAAAAGTCTAAAAAGCTGCCAACAAAAGTGAGTACACCCCAAAATGAATTGTCCAAACTAGGCCCAAAGTGTTAATATTTTGTGTGGCCACGATTATTTTCCAGCACTGCCTTAACCCTCTTGGGCATGGAGTTCACCAGAGCTTCACAGGTTGCCACTGGCGTCCTCTCCTCAATGACGACATCACAGAGCTGGTGGATGTTAGAGACTCCTCAACCTTCCATTTGAGGATGCCCCACAGATGCTCAATAGGGTTTAGGTCTGGAGACATGCTTGGCCAGTCCATCACCTTTATCCTCAGCTTCTTTAGCAAGGCAGTGATTGTCTTGGAGGTGTGTTTGGGATCGTTATCATGTTGGAATACTGCCCTGCGGCCCAGTTTCTGAAGGGAGGGAATCATGCTCTGCTTCAGTATGTCACAGTACATGTTGGCATTCATGGTTCCCTCAATGAACTGTGGCTCCCCAGTGCTGGCAGCACGCATGCAGCACCAGACCATGACACTCCCACCACCATACTTGACTGTATGCAAGACACACTTGTCTTTGTACTCCTCTCCTGGTTGCCGTCACATACGCCTGACACCCTCTGAACCAAATAAGTTTATCTTGGTCTCATCAGACCACAGGACATGGTTCCAGTAATCCACATTCTTAGGCTGCTTGTCTTTAGCAAACTGTTTGCGGGCTTTCTTGTGCATCATCTTTAGAAGAGGCTTCCTGCTGGGACGACAGCCATGCAGACCATTTTGATGCAGTGTGCGGAGTATGGTCTGAGCACTGAAAGGCTGACACCCCTCCCTTTCAACCTCTGCAGCAATACTGGCAGCACTCATACGTCTATTTCCCAAAGACAACCTCTGGATATAACATTGAGCACGTGCACTCAACTTCTTTGGTCGACCATGGCGAGGCCTGTTCTGAGTGGAACCTGTCCTGTTAAACCGCTGTATGATCTTGGCCACCATGCTGCAGCTCAGTTTCAGGGTCTTGGCAATCTTCTTATAGCCTAGGCCATCTTTATGTAGAGCAACAATTCTTTTTTTCAGATCCTCAGAGAGTTCTTTGCCATGAGGTGCCATGTTGAACTTCCAGTGACCAGTATGAGAGAGTGAGAGCGATAACACCAAATTTAATACACCTGCTCCCCATTCAGATCTGAGACCTTGTAACCATAACAAGTCACATGACACCAGGGAGGCAAAAGGCTAATTGGGCCCAATTTGAACATTTTCACTTAGGGGTGTACTCACTTTTGTTTAAACCAGTGGTTTAGACATTAATGGCTGTGTGTTGAGTTATTTTGAGGGGACAGAAAATTTACACTGTTATACAAGCTGTACACTCACTACTTTACATTTTAGCAAAGTGTAATTTCTTCAGTGTTGTCACATGAAAAGATAGAATAAAATATTTACAAAAATGTGAGGGGTGTACTCACTTTTGTGAGATACTGTAAATTCAACAGATCTTTGTTTCTCAAGTAGTCTCTCCATAAATCGTCTATCGATCTTAATGCTCAATTTGATAAAGTCATCAAGACCATTGGGCGTATCTATTCTGGATAGTTCATCTTTTATATTCTCAGAAGGTCCAGGTGGTATCAGTTACCCATCGACGAAATTCGGCAGCATAGTCAGCAACAGGACGTCTCCCTTGGCGCAAGCTCAATAAAGCAGTTGTGCTGCGATTCAGATCATCGAAAATGAAATTAATGGTGGTCACAAACCCCTCGAAATCTCCTACAATCTCATGGCCTTGCTCCAAGTATGGGGAAACCCATGCCATGGCCTCATCAATGAGCAGAGATATAATAAAGCCTGTCTTGGACCGTGGGGTTGCAGCTGTTGGGGTGCCAGGTTCTGTCCGAAATAATATAGAGACGAGTAACTACTCCGGTACCGTACCCAAAGGGGTATGAACCTCGTTCCGGTACTCTAACATCCTCTAAAGCTCCCCAAACACTGGTGGTAATTAAAGTAAAAGCTACTAGACTTAGCGTCGTGTTGACGAAATAACTCGAACGCGGTTCCCTCTGCAGGACAACGACTGATACGACGGCTTAAAGCAGCTACCCATTGACTATGGTGGACCTGGAAGACTCTTATATTTTCTACTTGATAGGTCTTATCTATGCGGGTTACCAGAACTACTGAAATAGTT
>BLSH010242272.1:603513-615223 GCA_018402905.1 Glandirana rugosa
TCTAGCACTAGACCTCCTCTGTAACTCTAAACATGTAACCTGTAAAAAATTTTAAAGCGTCGCCTATGGAGATTTTTAAGTACCAAAGTTTGGCGCAATTCCACGAATGTTCGCAATGTTAAAGCATGACATGTTGGGTATCAATTTACTCGGCGTAACATCCTCTTTTACAACATACAAAAAAATTGGGCTAACTTTACTGTTTTGTATTTTTTTAATTCACTAAACTGTTTCTTTTCCAAAAAAAACGCGTTTGAAAAATTCCTGCGCAAATATCGTGTGATATAAAAAGTTGCAATGATTGCCATTTTATTCCCTAGAGTGCCTGCTAAAAAAACATATATAATGTTTGGGGGTTCTGAGTATTTTTCTAGCAAAAAAATGATGATTTTTACATGTAGGAGAGGAGTGTCAGAAATGGCCCGGTAAGGAAGGGGTTAAACACACTTAGTGCCTCATGTGCATTATATTATCCTCAGAACCTGTGTAATTAATATGTGTTTGGTTGTAAAGGAATGAAGTGGCAACCCTAGCTCCATCTAGTGGCTGTAATGGAGTATTTTCCTGACTCATTATATTCTGCTGAATAAATAACATTAAGCCTGAAGGGAAATTAGCCTAATAACAAGTGGCAGCTGACCATACGGGGCGCAAGGGCGCCGCCCCCCTAATCCATGCACCCGGCCCCTAACCTACGTGCAGGACGTTGGGCGCATGGATTCCAATGGGTTTGTTTTTTTTTGAAGCACATGATTAGAGACTGAGGCTCTAATTGGCTTCAAAAAAGGGTGGTCTCAGGGGCACAGAGCACTGCACCCTGAGCCCACTCAGTTGTGTGACAATAGTGAATTAATATTAACTAATCTTCTCCCGGCCAATCAGGAAGCAGGTCCTGAGACCCAATTGGCCAAGAGGAGAAGCAATCATATTGGCCACTGAGGAGGAGGAGAAGACGCAGGGGAAGCCGTTGTGAAGCCAAGGAGGAGACGCAGGGTGACGCCGCCACCCATCGCCCAGAGGAAGCGCTGCCTGCGTCCTAGAAGGGCTGGTGAACTGACCGCCAACCGACTGACTGCCAGCAGTCTCCACTGCTAATAACATTTGATTTTGCCCATATTAGCAGAGAACAAACGTTTTTATAAACTATATACTAGATTTTTGGGTGTGGTGATTTCGAATGGGATCAATTACTTGGCACTTAACATCCATGATCCAAGCCCACTGATTTCACAATGCTGAAGACCAATGGACAGCACCTTTCTATCTTTCCACATTTCTTGTCTGCCTGATATTTGTAGATAAATGTCCCCTCCACGTATGTTGGGGCAGCTGCGACGGGCACCGAGTGGGACTACAAGCAGGGATGGAACACGGTGTGTGAGACAATAGCGACGGAATTTAAATTGTAGTCTGACTTCTAGCAGCAGATATCTATTGAAGGAATAATTGCCCATTCTTAAAAGCTGAACGGTTTTCCTTGTGAAACAAACTAAATGACTGCAATCATTTTGAAGAGTGGGCTTTTGTAGAGGTTCCATATTTCAAAGGCCAGTAAAAAATGCATTAGGAAGTTTCTATAAATTTAACTTTGCAAGTTTTCAAGTCTATACAATGTAATCTGTACAAAGGAGGACAAGGTACATGTAATCTAAAATTACCTCACTAAAAAATGATCTGTGGCCGCATTTATCAAATGTTTTCTGCAGCGGCTCAGGACAAGCGTTGCAGAACTTTTCCCGAGATCATTGATAGAAGAATCGGGGAAGAGGTTTAGATCTCTAGTGCTAGCATTGCTTATAGCAGACCCCCCGTTTTTTATGGCTGTCTGTGTCCCAACAAGGTATATTCACCCTCTCTGTTTGTCTTGGTGATTATAATCACCAGGACCAAAAGTGATAGGGTATCCAAAATTTGAAGTAGGACCAGTGGCGGCTGTTGCTCCATTTTTTTGGGGGTGTGTGACAGAGGGTCAGAGGTTGCACTGATAGGGAGCCCCTGGTGTGATTGGGAAACAGGGAAGCTACTCACTGTGCCCTGTGGCAATGTCAGCTGGCTCCTCTCCTCAATGTCAGGTAAGCTCCCCTGACTCTCAGGAGTTGCGTGAGCCAGCGCCATCTTGTGAGTGGTTGGCATGGAGGCCAACAGTGGCGGCTGGTGCTGGTGGTATTTTTTTTTGGGGGGGGGGAAATAGTGCACCCACCAATCCCTCCCCCCCATGTCAAGTTGGGTAGGACGGCCGGCCGGTCGGTCCGTGCACTTACCCCATCCATGACGGGCAATCACTGGCGTCTTCCCCGGCTCTCCTCCATAGGCATCACGGCAGCGGGCATCGTGAGCAGCTTCTCCGTCTCCGCCCCGAGCCCACCCTATTTTGAAGCCTATTAGAGTCTCTGCCTGTTTCAAAAAACACCTGCCCTGAATTGGAATCCATGTGCCCAGCGTCCTGAAAGGGGTGCATGGATGGGGGGTGGCGGCAATGGATAGGGGAAGTGGCGCCCATGCTCCCTTAATGGACGGGCCGCCCCTGGAGGCCAACGGTGGCCGCGGCTTCAAGAAGTGCTCCAGGGTGCAGTGGCAGGCTGCGGGAGGTGGACAGTGCTTGCTGGGTTCCAGAGGGATTAGCAGGTTGCAGGATCTGTTGGGTAGCTGTAGTTGTATTGCTGCAGGAGAACCGCTGACTGGGAGCTCTGGAAACCAGCCTCCTCACGCCGCCATGCCAAGACAATGCCCCCAATACAGTCGCTTCTCCTCTCGGCCAATCGGTTCTCAGGAACCGCTTCCTGATTGGCCGGGAGGAGAAGCAGGAAGACAATAGCGAATATTAGTTTGGTATAGTCACACAACTGGGTGGGATCAGGGCACACTGCTCTGCACCCTGAACCCACCCTTTTTGAAGCCAGTCATGTGCTTAAAAAAAAAACAAAACATTGAAATCCATGCCTCCAGCTCCCTGCATGTAGATTAGGGGCCCGGGTGCATGGATTAGGGGGGAAATGCCCCTGCGCCCCTAATGGAGCGGCTGTCATTGCAAAGGACCTTCACATCAGCACAACCACCTGCTGTCATAAAGATGGGTCTGTATCCATTGGGAAAGAGATAGCCCAGAAAATATTGGAACATGCCTGGGGTTGCATAGAGATGCGAGTGTCATGGAGGCACTAGGTACAAACAAATGACCACTGCCCCCACCTATAACTGGCCTTTGCAGCACATGAAAGGGCGACACATGACAAACAAAACCAAAGAAAATTCCCAGCTCAACTTACCAACCAGCCTGCAACCAACCAAATTACCCTGTCTAACAGTATGTGCTTTCCATGTGCTCCTCGCTGCAAAGGCCAGTTATAGGTGGGGGCAGTGGCCATTTGTTTGTACTGTTGGAATACTGGCGAAAGGATGCACTGGACACCTTCACTGCCATTGTGCTATATGCTGGATGCCCAGTGTGACCCTGCGCCTTTAAGGAGGAGTGGGCTCCCTCCAGGCTCACCTACCCTCTGCCTATCCATTATAATACAATGTGCTTCTACTATGGAGGCTTTCAAATTTGAAATGAAGTGCACATAGATACACTGACTGGCTATGGCCTCAGTCACTGGCCTCCAACCAGTGACTGATTGGTCGGGGGGGTGGGACTGGCGGACGTGCTGGTGCTTGGACTGGAAGTGTCCAGCACGCACATCTGTTACTCCCGCCGGCCGTGTGAGAGAGGGCGGTCTGACTTCCCTCAGGTACGTACTGCTGTGCTGTGTACTGGCTGCAATAACTGTGTACTGGCTGCATACTGTGATACTGGCTGCAATACCTGTGTACTGGCTGTATACTGTGATACTGGCTGCAATACCTGTGTACTGGCTGAAATGTCTGTGTACTGGCTCCATACTGTGATACTGGCTGCATACTGTGATACTGGCTGCAACATCTGTGTACTGGCTGCAATACCTCTGTACTGGCTGCATACTGTGATACTGGTTGCAATACCTGTGTACTGGCTGCATACTGTGATACTGGCTGCAATACCTGTGTACTGGCTGCAATACCTGTGTACTGGCTGCATAGTCTGATACTGGCTGCAATACCTGTGTACTGGCTGTATACTGTGATACTGGCTGCAATACTTGTGTACCGGCTGCAATACCTGTGTACTGGCAGCAATACCTGTGTACTGGCTGCATACTGTGATACTGGCTGCATACTGTGATACTGGCTGCAATACCTGTGTACTGGCTGTATACTGTGATACTGGCTGCAATACCTGTCTACTGGCTGAAATACCTGTGTACTGGCTGCATACCATCATACTGGCTGCAAAACCCGTGTACTGGCTGTACGCTGTGATTAGTAGGAGGGGGTCAAAAAGGAAGAAATTTCACCAGCCGCCACTGCTCATTGATTTACTTGTTCTCACTGAAAGAAAAAAAAAAGAGAGATTAGGTCAGAAAAGAAGATAGAAACACAGGATCAGGTATTCAGTGTGGTGGTGGGTTACTGCATAACACTACTGGACTCACTAGGCATGTGAGTATGCTTTTTGCGGATACTATTGTGAAAAAGGTAAAAGAGGTTCCTCTTTAACCATGGGGTGTAGTCAAATTAATCCCATGGCTCCTGACAATTAGGTCTCTGCAATCTGTCCTAGCACTACTCTGACTCTGACTTACTGGCTTCTACTCCAACCTCTGTTCTCTCAGCCTTTTACTGTCCAACCCCCATGTTGTTTTTCCACCAACAGAAGCTTTGAAAGGGCTGGCCGCTGGAGGGACAGGCAGCCATGGCACCAAAGTGGTAGGTTATTGTGTGTGTGTGTGTGTGTGTGTACAGTGTGTATGGGTGTGTATATAGTTTGTGCAAAAAGGTGTAGTGGTGAAATTATGGTAAAATTGGATGTGCTGTGTGCTGGGCTGTACATAGTTCTGACCCCTGAACACTTTACATTACACACACCTGATCCCTGTGCTATGTACATTACATACACCTGACCCCTGCACTCTGTTATTCTATACACCTGACCCCTACACTATGCAGATTTCACACACCTGCCTACTTTACATTACATACTCCTGAGCCCGGCACTATGTACATAACATACTCCTGGCCCCGGCACTCTGTACATTACACACTTCTGACCCCTGCACTCTGTACATTACATACACCTGCCTCCTGCACTCTGTATGTAGGGCCCCATAGTGATAGGTGCATTTTGTAGTGAGTTTTTGTTAGGAGAGGCAAAATTTAGTTAGGCCTGACTGTAAGTGCAGGCCTGAATGTTTTGATCTGAGCTGGGAAGTGTCTCAGGGAGGAGCTGGAGACAGAAGGAAGGAACACCGCTTGAAGTTTCCTCCCCCTTGAGCAGAGAAGATTCTGGAAAGGTGGACGAATGAGGAGGTGTCACTTCCTGATGTATGACAAGGAACCCTGACCAATCTACAGTCTGGAATGGCAGGGGGCAGGCCTCCTTAAATACAGCCGTCTGCCAGCAGGGAGGAGGAGTTGTCGGGAGTGTAAGTCTGAAGATGTAGCAGAGGTGCTGTGGGGGGCCTCTACCCGGGAGGAAGCCCTCAGTCTGGGGGGTGACCTTGAAGCCTGGAGGTTCGGGTGCAGCCAAGAGTGGAGGTGATTCCTGGAGTCGCACAAGGGAACAGTTGAGTAGCAGAGGTTCTACTGAGAGACTTTAGGGGAAGGAGTGTCACTGTGAGGAAAGCAGGTCAATGGGACCTGGAAGAGGGATGGGCTGGGAGTTGTAGTCCATCAAAGGTCCGGCTAGCACCAATGTACTAAGCTACACTTTGAGGTCTAAGACCCTGACCTGTAACAGGTGGTCCGGAGGCCCTGTGGCAGTTTGCAGGCCTCACCATGTGCTAGCTGCAGTGAAGAGAAAGGAGTTATGTGAGCCTGATAAATTTCCCTTCAGGTCAGGAACTAAGTGATGTGCTGGATAGAAGTGAAGGAGCAATAGTCTGCAGAAGAGATGTGCTGGAGGAAGTAAAGTGTATATACGGTTGTGTATATAGGAGGTCTCACAACCAATTCTTTGGGAATCCCACAGTCACCCTTTTTCCCCATCCAAGTTAAATCCCCGGAATAAAACAAACAAAAACAAGAGCCGGCCTGTTCAGTGACATTGGATGAGTGAGCTATGTTGGGATTGAGGGCAGTTATAAGGTGAACCACAACCACAACAGCCATTCTCAAGGGAGCACATGGCTACATGTACATTACATATTCCTGACCCCTGCACTCTGTACATTACATACTCCTGACCCCTGCACTATGTACAGTATATACTCCTGACCCCTGCACTATGTACATTACATACCCCTGACCCCTGTACTATGTACATTATATACCCCAGATCCATGCACTACATACATTAAACTGCAAATTATTACATTTTTGTTTTGGGGTTGAGGTACACTTTAAATATCTGTAAACCATTTCTGTAAAAGTAAATACTCATTGTGGAGCCCCCATGCTTCAGCGGGTACATGTACATACATTTGAATGTTAGCTCCTGCCATAGACAAGAGCTGTTACAGAAGCCTGCGGAGAGGTGGCAGATATTGTGCCGCTGAGAGAATAAATGAAATGTTGCCTACTCTTCCTGCAGCTGGTAAATTATCCCACATTCAGATAATAGCACTAATTGTGCTGACTGTCACTTTGCACAATGCAGCAACTTCCTGATAATCCTGAAGCCTCTCCATCGCCTAGACGGGACATTGCACTTTATAAGGCAGCAGGGTTTCATGCATTCTATTTTCTATGTATGATCCAACCTTGCTTACTGCTCAATTATTATTTATTGTGAGAATAGGAAGTACCCCAAAATTCTTCCTCTAAATCGGCCGTATATGTCAGGGAACAAAAGCTTTCCAGGCAAATGGGTTCCTCGTCATCAATTTGCTGACTGTGATATTTCACAATAAACAGTAAATGTATCATCTTTCAGAAAAGTTTAAAATTTATCATAAAAAAACATCCTCAAACTCCAGTCAATGATTAAGGCTGAGATTATTTTTTTCAGTCTGCTGCAGGTAGTAGGAAGCATTTCCTTAGTCACCTCTTCCTCAGTTATCAGATTGCAACTTTGTAGCAAGTCCGAGGGCAATAGGCTACAGCAGGGGCTGATCTGTACCAGATTTTTATGAAAACAGCCAAAACCTTCACAGGCACCAGGATTTACATGATTGTGTCATCTCTGACCCAGCATCCCAGCCTGGGAAATAGATTGTGGCACTTGGTGATGCCTGAAAAAATATGGCATCATCCTTTTGCAGAGAAAAGCAGATGATGGCATAGTCAGGGGGGATACTGTGATCTGTGAGATGCTATAAATATTAGAATTGTTACATTGAGCTTTAGCATGCTACCTTCATCATGAAAAATAAATCCATTTTAACTACTTTAGCAGAATGAAAACCAAAGTTTTGAGAGGAGAACTCTCTTGGCCTCTCATAGTCATTTTCTTTGTGATTTGTACAATGTCAGCTATTGGAATTACCAGAAGCCTCCAGCTCAGCTCAGACAGAATTTAGATATTTTATGTGTCCAATCACTCTGAGGAGGAATTTGTTGGGTAGATCCAAACTCCTACAAGACCTTCTCAGAGTTGACCCTTCATTCAGCATGTTGTGGACGGGGAGTTGCGTCTTCCATTACATTATTAGCTCACCAAGAAGGGGGGTATTTTACATTTAAATGGCCAATCAGGTCATTGAGGGGTTTACTGGGTAGATCCAAAGTCCTCCAAGATCTTCAAAGAGCCAGCCAAGTCCTGGGGTCTAGGTGATACAAAGAGGGAACTTTTCATCCAATATGTTGTAGAGGTGATGACCGAAATATATACCATCTGCTACAATGAGATTTTCATATTTCTTTATTATAAATGTATTTTACACAGTTGTGTCTTCCCTTATATTACCAGCTCACCCAGAAGCAGGGTATTCTGCATCCCTATGACCAGCCAGGCCAAGGAGGAATTTGTTGAGTAGATCCAAAGTCCACTAAGATCTTCCAAGAAACGGCCAAGTCTTGAGGTCAGGGTGATACAAAGAGGGAACTCTTCATCCAACATGGAGTACAGGTGATGACAGAATGGTATGTCATTTGCCACATGGAGATTTTCATATTTCTAGATCATAAATGTGTCTTACAAGAGTTGTGTCTTCCCTTGCATTATCAGCTCACCATAAAGTGGGGTAGTCTACATTTCAATGGCCAATCAGGTCAGGAAACAATTTGTTGGGTAGATCCAAAAACTTCCAAGATCTTTTAGGGGCCAGCCAAGTCCTGAGGTTAGGGTTATCAGCAGCTCACCCGAAAGCGTGTTATTCTGCCTTCCAATGGGCAATCAGACCAAGGAGGAATTTGTTGGGTAGATCCAAAAATTTCCAAGATCTTCTAAGAGCCAACCAAGTCCTGAGGTCAGGATGATTCAAAGAGGGGACTCTACATCCAACATGCTGTGTACAGGTGATAACAGAATGGCATGCCATCTGCCACAATAAGATTTTCATATTTCTACATCATAAATGTATTTTACAGAGTTGTGTCTTCCATTACATTATCATCTTACCAAGAAGGGGGATATTCTACATTCCAAAGGCCAGTCAGGGCAAGAAGGAATTTGTTGGGTAGATCCAAAGTCCTCCAAGATCTTCCAAGAGCCGGCCAAGTCCTGAGGTTAGGGTGATACAAAGAGGGAACTCTTCATCCAACATGGTGTACTGGTGATGATGGGGGTGGTAAATCATCTACCACATGGAGATTTTCATATTTCTAGATCATGAATGTGTCTTTCAGAGTTGTGTCTTCCATACGTTATCAGCTCATGAAGAAGGGGGGGTATTCTACATTCCAATGGCCAATTAGGCCAAGGAAAAATTTGTTGGGTAGATCCAAAAACTTCCAAGGTCATCTAGGAGCCAGCCAAGTCCTGAGGTCAGGGTGATACAAAGAGGGAATTCATCATCCATCATGGTGTACAGATGATGACAGAATAGTATGTCATCTGCCACAATGAGATTTTTACATATTCGGATCATAAATGTGTCTTACAGAGTTGTTTCTTTCCTTATGTTATCAGCTCACCAAGAAGGGGGTACTCTACATTCCAATGGCCAATCAAGCCAAGGAGGAGTTTGTTGGGTAGATCCAAAGTCCTCCAAGATCTTCCAAGAGCCAACACCCAGTCCTGAGGTCAGGGTGCTACAAAGAGGGGACTTTTCATCCAACATAGTGTACAGGTGATGACAGAATGGTAAGTCATCTGCCACAATGAGATCTCATATTTCACCCCTGGGGTAACCTGTTCCATTTTCCCTGCCCTTTCTTCTCCTCCCTTTTCCCTCCCCCCTTTTTGAATTGTATCTTACTTTCTGGCTTCTCTCTTCTGTTCATCTACTGGCTGTGGCCATTTATTCCCTTTTCATTTTCCCTTCCCCTCTATTTTTTTTTCTTTTGGCCAGGCCTCTTTTAGATGGGCTCTCTTAGGATTCAGAGCCGTTAGCACAGCTTTGGAATAAAGGGTATGCCATTGATCAGATTTCCTTGTTGCTGTCTTTCTTGTATTAGTTGCAGTTGAAATGTTTCTATATAACAGGCACTTCTACTCTACATGAAAAGGTCTTTTTCTAATTCATTATCTACTGTATGTTGAACCTTATTGTACTGATGTGGGCTTTCACCAAGGGTGGAAATTTTGTACATTATTTATAGGAAAATTTTCCGCATTTGCACTATCTGTGTACCGCTACTTTAGTTAAAACTTTTTATTAAACCTAAGTAAAAGAGATTTCTCTTACGTTCACTGACAGACGCAGCCTTCATATTGACAAGTGGGGTTTATGCTCATCCTACTAGGAGTAGACTAGGCAAAAAGAAAAAAAAGCAAGCTGACCCCTCCCAGGGGGCCGTCCTCACTCAGCATATAACTCTCCAGCTCTGCATAGCATATCAGTTTTGTTATGCCTAGTGCAAGGAGTTAGACCTGCCTCCCTTATGGGATCTGCGGTTCCCCATTTTTTCTTCTTTTTGCTTTTCTCAAGCTATCTGATGAAGACTGCTATCAAGTAGCCGGCTGGGGCATAGAGGATACCTCGAATCCTGACATTTCCCCAGCACGGCCAACGGATGCAAGCTATCGTTAGCTTTAGCGGGGTCCGCTGCATCGTACCCGTTCTGTGCGGGGGGGCTAGTGGGTGAACCCCACTTACGTCCGAGTGACCGGGCTGCGCTCGCGTCCAGGGGCGTTTCTGGCCTGCAGCATCCCTCTCCACCTGATGGGAGGAAGGTCTGCTACCGGGTGGCTACCCACTGCGCCCGTCGGGAAAGGTGAGTGACACCCCTCCTCCCCCCCCAGGGTGCAGAGGGGGGGCAACTAGCGGTACCGTAATTCCGGTGGAGGGTCCTGGGGTCAAGGTTTTCCCCCCAGCCGTACCCCCCGCACCAGCGGTACTGCCATGCGGCGTTTCACCACCATTTTGTGGTGTATCGCCGCCATTTTGCCTGAACCGCATCTGGCGGCCATTTTGCCGTAGCCGCAGCCATTTTAATGGCTTGTTTGGCCTCTTGTGACCGCTCGGAGGCCATTTTGCCGCAGTCGCAGCTGTCTTTAACATGTGCTTTGGCCTCTTGTGACCGCTCGGCAGCCATTTTTGGTATGTTCCACTGAAAGAAAACGTGCGTGTTGGCGCCGTTTTCTCTTCCTGTTCAGCGGTGCACACACAGCGGCAGCAGCTTGGCAGTGGTGGACAGCACACCTACAGTGACTGTGGAGGGCATACAGAACAGCAAGTATAGCTGCCTTTTCCCTGGGGTGTCGGTGGCGGCGGTGCAGAGTCCTCCTGGGCATATCCTGGTCGCTCTTTGGGGCAGTTTGGTGGGGCAACATTGTGGGGGTGTCATGGCCCATAGGCCTTCAAAGTGTTCCGGTGGTTCAATGGCGGCTGAACCTGCGGGTTCTTCTCTGGAGGGGTCCACAGAAGCACAAGCTGCGCTGGGACCTCTGGTTCCCCTGGATCAGCTAACATCCATTTTGGGAGAGTTTTTCACCCGGGGGGTACCGAGCCATGCCAAGGGGGTGACTAAAAAGCATCCACCCCCTCCTCCTTCTTCTGAGGAGGAATCTGAACCGGAAGGGGGCTCTGTGGTCCCAGGGACCCCCGTGGAACATTGGGATGGTGAATTGGAGCCCTCAGACGGTGAGGAGGACCAGGGGGCCTCAGTGGCATGCGAAAGGGCGTTAGTGGCCTCCCTGATCACTGACATCCGTGAGTCGTTGCAGCTGGACCAGGCTGGGGAGTCGCAAGAGACTACCTACATTTGTGAGTCTTTTAAACCGTCACAGACCCCTAAGGTGTTTCCTTATATCCAATTTTTTGACCAGTTTGTGTACAAGGAATGGCAGCGTCCGCAGAACTTCTTTTCACTGCCCAAACGTTTTTCGGTACGCTATCCTTTTGAGGACAGCCTTTTGAAGAAGTTGGCATCCCCCGCAGTGGACCCTCTGGTGGCTCGCCTGAATAAGGTGACGACCCTTCCGTTGGAAGGGTCACCATCCTTTAAGGATCTGGCCGATAGACGGATGGAGGCGGTGTCCAAGGCGACGGTAAGGAACATGTGTTTGACCAGTTTTTTAACCTATATTCCTTTGTGGAATCCCCAGACACTGCCAAATTTTCTGAGTGTTTACATCCATCAGAGAACGCTG
>BLSH010242272.1:650920-704410 GCA_018402905.1 Glandirana rugosa
CGCCTCTTATAACAGCTCACCTCCTCAAAATAAATCAACACCCAGCCATTAATGTCTAAACAGCTGGCAACAAAAGTGAGTACAACCCTCAGTGAAAATGTCCAAATTGGGCCCAAAGTGTCAATATTCTGCATGGTCACCATTATTTTCTAGCACTGCCTTAACTCTCTTGGGTATGGAGTTCACCAGAGCTTCACAGGTTGCCATTGGAGTTCTCTTCAATTCCTCCATGATGACATCACAGAGCTGGTGGATTTTAGAGACCTTGCGCTCCTTCACCTTCCCTTTGAGGATGCCCCACAGATGCTCAATAGGGTTTAGGTCTGGAGACATGCTTGGCCAGTCCTTCACCTTTACCCTCAGCTTCTTTAGCAATGCAATGGTCACCTTGGAGGTGTGTTTGGGGTCGTTATCATGTTGGAATACTGCCCTGTGGCCCAGTCTCCAAAGGGAGGGGATCATGCTCTGCTTCAGTTGTCACAGTGCATGCTGGCATTCATGGTTCCCTCAATGAACTGTAGCTCCCCAGTGCTGGCAGCACTCAGGCAGCCCCAGACCATGACACTCCCACCACCATGCTTGACTGTAGGCAAGACACACTTGTCTTTGTACTCCTCACCTGGTTGCCGCCACACACGCTTGACACCATCTGAACCAAATAAGTTTATCTTGGTCTCATCAGACCACAGGACTTGGTTCCAGTAATGCATGCCCTTAGTCTGCTTGTCTTCAGCAAACTGTTTGCAGGCTTCTTGTGCATCATCTTTAGAAGAGGCTTCCTTCTGGGATGACGGCCATCCAAACCAATTTGATGTGGTGTACGGCGTATGGTCTGAGCACTGACAGGCTGACCCCCCACCCCTTCAACCTCTGCAGCAATGCTGGCAGCACTCATACGTCTATTTCCCAAAGACAACCTCTGACATTTTTTCCTTCACAAATGTCATTTGCTCTGGCTATGTTCTAAACATCACAGAGGTGCACCCTTTTACAGGCAGACCAAGGGGACCCCCCAGGCATATTATTTAAAGGATTATTTAATTTTTATTGTTTCACTTTAAGCATTATTAAAATCACAGCTCATGAAAAAACGATCGATTTAATTGATAAATATCCCCTAGGGCAGGACCAGAGTCCCCATACACTTTTTAGGGCAATAACTTGCATATAAGCCTTTAAAATAAACACTTTTGATTTTTCATATTCGGGTCCCATAGACTTTGACAGTGTTCGAATGTTCGCACAAATTTTTTGCCTGTTCACATGTTCTGGTGCGAACCGAATGGGGGGGATTTTTGGCCCATCCCTACTTGTAATATACAGTTGTGCTCATAAGTTTACATACCCTGGCAGAATTTATGATTTCTTGGCCATTTTTCAGAGAATATGAATGATAACACAAAAACTTTTCTTTCACTCATGGTTAGTGTTTGGCTGAAGCCATTTATTATTAATCAACTGTGTTTACTCTTGTTAAATCATAATGACAACAGAAACTACCCAAATGACCCTGATCAAAAGTTTACATATCCCAGTTCTTAATATCGTGCATTGCTCCCTTTAACATCAATGACAACTTGAAGTCTTTTGTGGTATTTGTGGATGAGGCTCTTTATCTTCTCAGATGGTAAAGCTGCCCATTCCTCTTGGCAAAAAGCCTCCATTATCTGGAAATTCTTGGGATGTCTTGCATGAACTGCACGTTTGAGATCTCCCCAGAGTGGCTCAATGATAATGAGGTCAGGAGACTGAGATGGCCACTCCAGAACCTTCACTTTATTCTGCTGAAGCCAATGACAGGTCAACTTGGCCTTGTGTTTTGGATCATTGTCATGTTGGAATGTCCAAGTACGTCCCATGCGCAGCTTCCTGGCTGATGAATGCAAATGTTCCTCCAGTATTTTTTGGTAATATACTGCCTTCATCTTGTCATCAATTTTGACCAAATTCCCTGTGTCTTTGTAGCTCACACATCCCAAAAACATCAGCGATCCACCTCCGTGTTTCACAGGCCTTGTTGACTCTTCTCCAAATGTAACGTTTATGGTTGTGGTCAAAAAGCTCAATTTTGGTCTCATCACTCCAAATGACTTTGTGCCAGAAGGTTTGAGGCTTGTCTCTGTGCTGTTTGGTGTATTGTAAGCGGGATACTTTGTGACATTTGCATAGTAATGGCTTTCTTCTGGCGACTCGACCACGCAGCCCATCTTTCTTCAAGTGCCTCCTTATTGTGCATCTTGAAACAGCCACACCACATGTTTTCAGAGAGTCCTGTATTTCACCTGAAGTTATTTGTGGGTTTTTCTTTGCATCCCAAACAATTTTCCTGGCAGTTGGTCTACCTGACCATGGTTTGGTTTCAACAGAACCCCTCATTTTCCACTTCTTGATTAGAGTTTAACACTGCGATTGGCATTCTCAATTCCTTAGATATATTTTTATATCTCTTTCCTGTTTTATACAGTTCAACTACCTTTTCCTGCAGATCCTTTGACAATTCTTTTTGCTTTCCCCATGACTCAGAATCCAGAAACGTCAGTGCAGCACTAGATGAAAGATGCAAGGGTCTGTCAGGAGTCCAGAAACTCATTTATCTTTTATACACACACTAATTACAAGCAAACATATCACAGGTGAGGATGGTTAACTTTAATAGGCTTTAATAGTCATTTAAACCCCTTTGTGTCAACTTGTGTGCATGTTATCAGGCTAAAATCACCAGGGTATGTAAACTTATGATCAGGGTCATTTGGGTAGTTTCTCTTTCATTAGTAGTCATTATGGTTTAAAAAGAATAAACACAGTAGATTGATAATAAATGCCTTCAGCCAAACACTAACCATTGGTGAAAGAAATGTTTTTGTGTTATCATTCATATTCTCTGAAAAATGGCCAAGAAATCAAAAATTCTGTTGGGGTATGTAAACTTATTAGTACAACTGTACATGTAAGTGTATTGCCTTTTTTATTTATTATTTTCAATTATTAATTCATTTTCTTAATTTTTTTTTATTAATTTGTTAATAGTCTTAAACTATGAAGGGCTCTTCCCCTTTCTTTCCCATGCATCGGTCTTGCATTTCTGAACGTTACATGAAGAATTAAAGTGGCACCAGTGCTAATAGAGTGCATGTGGGAGACCTAACAGCAGATCATTATTCTTTTCTGGGAGTTTTTTTGACTCTTGTTCATTCAAGGAATCAGCTCTATCTTGTGGGTGCAGTGTGAGGACCTGCAGTTCATTGGAGTGGAAGACACTTGCATTGATGTCATCACCTGATTTGGCACTTATTTTTGCCATTCATGGAGTGGCACTGAACACTATTACTGTTTGGAATTAATTATATGTGAAGTTTATACACTATATTGTCAAAAGTATTGGCATGACTGCCTTTACACGCACATGAACTTTAATGGCATCCCAGTCTTAGTCCCTAGGGTACAATAATGAGTTGGCAGACCCTTTGCAGCTATAACAGCTTCAACTCTTCTGGGAAGGCTGTCCACAAGGTTTAGGAGTGTCTATGGGAATGCTTGACCATTCTTCCAGAAGCGCATTTGTGAGGTCAAGCACTGATGTTGGATGAGAAGGCCTGGCTCACAGTCTCCACTCTAATTCATCCCAAAGGTTCTTTATCGGGTTGAGGTCAGGACCCATGTGCAGGCCAGTCAAGTTCCTCCACCCCAAACTCGCTCATCCATGTCTTTATGGACCTTACTTTGTGCATTGGTCCAAATCATTTGGTGGAGGGGGGATTATGATGTGGGATTGTTTTTCAGTGGTTGGGCTTGGCCCCTTAGTTCCAGTGAAGGGAACTCTTAAGGCGTCAGCATACCAAGACATTTTGGACAATTTCATGCTCCCAACTCTGTGGGAAGAGTTTAAGGACGGCTCCTTCCTGTTCCAACATGACTGAACACCAGTGCACAAAGCAGGGTCCATAAAGACATGAAGGAGTGATTTTGAGGTAGAAGAACTTGATTGGGCTGCACAGAGTCCTGACCTGATCCCAATAAGACACCTTTGGGATGAATTAGAGCAGAGACTGCGAGCCAGGCCTCGTCCAACATCAGTGCCTGACCTCACAGATGCACTTCTGGAAGAACGGTCAAACATTCTCATAGACACACTCCTAAAGTGTTCCCTTCACTGAAACTAAGGTGCCAAGCCCAACCCCATACTATAATTCTCCCTCCACCAAATGATTTGGACCAGTGCACAAAGCAAGGTCCATAAATACATGGATACGTGAGTTTGGGGTGGAGTCCTGAGCTCAACCCGATAAAACACATTTGGGATGAATTAGAGCGGAGACTGCGAGCCAGGCCTTCTTGTCCAACATCAGTGCCTGACCTCACTTCTAGAAGAATGGTGAAACATTCCCATAGACACTCCTAAACCTTGTGGGCAGCCTTCCCAGAAGAGTTGAAGCTGTTATAGCTGCAAAGGGGGGACAACTCAATATTGAACCCTACGCACTAAGACTGGGATGCCATTAAAGTGGTTGTAAACCTGTGACAACCACTTTAACCTACAGGTAAGCCTAGAATAAGGCTTACCTGTAGGTGCCTGCATATCTCCCAAACTTGCACGGTTCAGGAGATATGCAGTGTTTTGCATGTGCCGACGTCATGTCAGCACATGCGCAGTGAAGAAACGGCCTCGGTGTCGTTTCTCCACTGACCCTGTGCTGTGACTGGTGGCTCCAGCACACATGCGCGGGAGTGACATCACGCGACTCTGGCCAGTCAGAGAGCCGGAGTCGCGGCCCCAGAAGGAAGAGGGGCAGAAGATGGACGCGGCCTGGAGCAGGGACATCGCTGGACGCTGTAGGCTTTGTTTCCAGGTAAGTGGCACATAATAGGCTACTATGCAATGCATAGTAGCCCATTATGCTTCTACTTTACAGGGTTATATTGAGGAAGTAAACCCAATCTGAGTTTACTTCCTCTTTAAAGTTAAAATGCATGTAAAGGCAGGTGTCCCAATACTTTTGGTAATATAATGTATATTCCATTCTCATCACTCCTTTGGTGATAAAACCACGAAAAGCCATTTACATTTCAGGTTTCCTCTCTTTCACATGAGCTTCCAAAGTTAAATATTAGGGGTTATAAACGGCAGAATGTCAGGGCTCTATATTATAACAATGTGTCTGCTCTCTTGTCCTTCCAACCTTTAGAATTTCATCTCCACCTGATAACTCAGTCGGCCTGTCTCAGCGTTGCGAAGGAATTGGTGAGCGTTGCTGAGAACCTCAGAAAGAGTTAAAGACTATATAACAATATCTTTGACTTGGCTTTCAAATTTTTCCATTTTATTAGAGAAAAAAAAGAGCAGAGTCCAAAATCTATCCTTTTAATTCCTCTGTTCTAAAAGAATTATTTAAAATCTCAGTTTCATCAAGCACAAAGTGCTTTGCGCAGCTCTCCGCCGACTCGCTATAATCCTCCCACGTCCCCACTTTTCAGAGAGTACATTTAAGATAAAGGTGATGGGAGGTTTTTTAATTGCAGCACAGTGAGTTATAATAAATCCCCCCCCCCCCTTTTTCTTCTGTGCTGGGGGCTGTGCTGGGAGGGAGAATCTCAACTTCACACCACCATTTCAATAAAATCATATCTCCCATGTTAAGAGGAGGCGATTCCATCTGACATGAAAGGCAGATCCGCGCACAACACAAATGAATGGCGGTTTGAAAGGGCTAAAAAAAAAAAAAGCAATTTGGGATTCGCAGGTCTGTGGATGGCGCATGGCGGTTTCAAATCGGCTTAATTTTGAAGCTTTTTATATTTGCCAACAGATGAAGAGTTTATTTGTCAGGAAAGGGGCTGATGAGACCGCCAAGGGGCACCGCCATCAAAAGGAAAATTTCAGTGAAATTTCTAAGGCTGCGTTAAAAAAAAAAACTTTGTTTCAACAGATTTCTGCATTGGCAGAGATAAGGGCTGATCCTAATTAAATGCCGCTTCACATTGGAGGAAATGTTACTGGCATCAAACCAGGGCGGACACATAATCCTTGCATCATTTAAAGGCATTTGTTAACATTTTATTTGGTGTCACCAGACTTGTGGCCGGTTTCCAGTTCATACAGAGTTTTGGACGGGAGATTGTTCTGTCGGCTTTGATGGACCACAGACTCATTATCTTTAAGCATTAAATGCCTAAAACAAAGGATCTGCAGCTTATAGTTTTTTTTAAAGTAATGCCGGCCATACACTATATTGTCAAAAGTATTGTGACGCCTACCTTTACAGGCACATGAACTCTAATGGCATCCCAGTCTTAGTCCATAGGGTTCAATATTGAGTTGGCCCACCCTTTGCAGCTATAACATCTTCAACTCTTCTGGGAAGGCTGTCCACAAGGTTTAGGAGTGTCTATGGCAGTGGTTCTCAACTCCGGTCCTCGGGACCCCTCAACAGGCCAGGTTTGCAGGATAACTGAAATACATCCCAGGTGATATCATTTGCTGCTCAGTGATTGCAGTATTCTAGTCTGCATCTCCCCAAGGTAATACTTGAAATCTGGCCTGTTGGGAGGTCCCGAGGACCGGAGTTGAGAACCACTGGTCTATGGGAATGTTTGACCATCCTTCCAGAAGTGCATTTGTAAGGTCAGTCTCCACTCTAATTCATCCCAAAGGTGTTCTATCGGGTTGCAGGCCAGTCAGGTTCCTCCACCCCAAACTCACTCATCTATATCTTAATGGACCTTGCTTTGTGCAAATCTGGTCCAAATCATTAGATGGAGGGGGCATGTTTTTCAGGGGTTGGGCTTGGCACCTTAGTTCCAGTGAAGGGAACTCTTAAAGCGTCAGCATACCAAGACAATTTGGACAATTTAATGCTCCCAACTTTGTGGGAACAATTTGGGGATGGACTCTTCCTGTTCCAACATGACTACACACCAGTACACAAACCAAGATCCATAGAGACGTGGATGAGCGAGTTTGTGGTGGAGGAACTTGACTGGCCTGCACAGAGTCCTGACCTCAACCCGATAGAACACCTTTGGGGGGGAATTAGAGCGGAGACTGCTAGCCAGCATCCAACATCAGTGCCTGACCTCACAAATGCGTTTCTGGAAGAATGGTCAAACATTCCCATAGACACTCCTAAACCTTGTGGACAGCCTTCCCAGAAGAGTTGAAGCTGTTATAGCTGCAAAGGGTGGGCCAACTCAATACTGAACTCTACGGACTAAGACTGGGATGCCATTAAAGTTCATGTGCGTGTAAAGGCAGGTGTCTTAATACTTTTGACAATATAGTGCATATATATATATAGGCACATTTTTAAAGTGATTGTAAACTTCTGAAATGAAAAATGAACAAAGCATATCCTTCTATAGTGTGTACTTGCCTTAATACAGAGCAGATTTCTGTCGGCCGTCTCCTTCCTCTGCTATCTGCATGAGCCACCTCTGAGAGGTCATGCGTACTCCAAAGGATCCAGGGGGATTGGGCAGGGGAGCTCCAGCACACAGCAAGTGACTGACAGCTAAAAAGAGAAGTTCAGGATTTGAAAAATGCAAACATTTATACTCACCTATGTGGATGTAGCAGGTGTCAGTCCTATTTACATATAGTTACATAGTTGGTAAGGTTGGAAAAAGACACAAGTCCATCCAGCCCAACTTGTGTGTGTGCTCATATGTTAATAGTACATTGTATACCCCTGTATATTGCGATTGTTAAGGTGCCCATCTAACAATTCCACCACTGCTTGTGGAAGAGAATTTCACATCCTTACTGCTCTTACAGTAAAGAACCCACTACGCAATTTAAGGTTAAATCGCTTTTCTTCTGCATTTAGTGAATGGTCGCGTGTCTTTCATGGAAAAGCTTTTTCCCTATAGTGGGGTCACCAGTACGGTATTTGTACATTGAAATCATATTCCCTCTCAAGCGTCTTTTCTCTGGAGAGAATACGTTCAATGCTTGTAGTCTTTCCCCAAAGCTGAGATCCTCCAGTCCCTTTATTAATTTTGTTGCCCTTCTCTGGACCCTCTCCAGTTCCAGCACATCCCTCCTGAGGACTGGTGGCCAGAATTGGCCAGCATACTCAAGATGCGGCCGGACCAGAGTCTTGTGGGAGAATTATTGTTTTAGCTCTAAAATTCATCCCCCTTTTAATGCATGCCAATATCCTGTTGGCTTTTCTTGCAGCAGCCTGGCATCGCATGCCATTGCTGAGCCTGTCATCTACTACGCCCCCCAGGTCCTTTTCCATCCTAGATTCCCCCAAAGGTTCTCCTCCTAGCGAGTAAACTGCATTCATATTTTTGGCACCCAAAAGCATTATTTTAAACTTTACAACCTATTTGCCATGTAGTTTCCCATCCCATTAATTTATTTAGATCTACTTGCAAGGTTTCCACATCTGGTGTGGAAGTTATTGTCCTGCTTAGCTTTGTATCGTCCGCAAAACAGTCCACAGTCAGTGGTTTTCTGGTCTCCCCTTCAGCGCTCACCGGAGCGCTGGGCTCTGAAGGGGGAAGGAAGAACAGCTTTTTGAGAGGTTGAGCAACGTGCCCATCCAGGCATCTGGGCGGCTATCAACCATATGGCTGGGATCTTTTCAGAGGCTGGACCGGCTCTGTGACGTCAGCCAACAGCCATCAGCTGTGATCCATAGAAGTATAACCAAAATAGCTCCTTTACGATTACCATAGTAACACTGTACTACTCTGGGGAAGTGATCAGGATTTTTTACACATTATGATTGCTTATGCTAATTAATTTTATTGGTATAAGCAACCATTTTTAGTGAATGAAACTGGTTCATTCAATGTCTTTTGCTGTGATTAGCTGTGATTGGCCAAAGCTAATTACATGGTACAGATGAGATGTGATTGGTCCATTCTGTACCATGTGATCACTGTGACCAATCACAGCTAGCAACACAATTGTATACAATGGAGGGCATGACAGGAAGCCACCCATTGTTTACAACTGCCATGTGATCTGCTGTGCTTGGTCACAGCAATTACAGTATCTCACAAAAGTGAGTACACCCCTCACATTTTTGCAAATATTTCATTCTATCTTTTCATGTAACAACACTGAAGAAATGACACTTTGCTACAATGCAAAGTAGTGAGTGTACAGCTTGTATAACAGTGTAAATGTGCTGTCCCCTCAAAATAACTCAACACACAGCCATTAACGTCTAAACCGCTGGCAACAAAAGTGAGTACACCCCTAAGTGAAAGTGTCCAAATTGGGTCCAATTAGCCATTTTCCCACCCCGGTGTCATGTGACTCGTTAGTGTTACAAGGTCTTAGGTGTGAATGGGGAGCAGGTGTGTTAAATTTGGTGTTATCACTCTCACTCTCTCGTACTGATCACTGAAGGTTCAACATGGCACCTCATGGCAAAGAACTCTCTGAGGATCTGAAAAAAAGAATTGTTGCTCTACATAAAGATGGCCTAGGCTATAAGAAGATTTCTAGGACCCTGAAACTGAGCTGCAGCACGATGGCCAAGACCATACAGCGGTTTAACAGGGCAGGTTCCACTCAGAAAAGGCCTCGCCATGGTTGACCAAAGAGGTTGAGTGCACACGCTCAGCGTCATATCCAGAGGTTGTCTTTGGGAAATAGACATATGAGTGCTGCCAGCATTGCTGCAGAGGTTGAAGGGGTGGGGGGTCAGCCTGTCAGTGCTCAGACCAAACAGACTAAGGATGTGGATTACTGGAACCATGTCCTCTGGTCTGATGAGACCAAGATAAACTTATTTGGTTCAGATTGTGTCAAGTGTGTGTGGCGGCACCAGGTGAGGAGTACAAAGACAAATGTGTCTTGCCTACATTAAGGCATTGTGGTGGGAGTGTCATGGTGTGGGGCTGCATGAGTGCTGCCGGCACTGGGGAGCTACAGTTCACTGAGGGAACCATGAATGCCAACATGTACTGTGACATACTGAAGGAAGGCATGATCCCCTCCCTTCGGAGACTGGGCCGCAGGGCAGTATTCCAACCTGATAACGACCCCAAACAAACCTCCAAGACGACCACTGCCTTGCTAAAGAAGCTGAGGGTAAAGGTGATGGACTGGCCAAGCATGTCTCCAGACCCAAACCCTATTGAGCATCTGTGGGGCATCCTCAAATGGAAGGTGGAGGAGCGCAAGGTCTCTAACATCTATCAGCTCTGTAATGTCATCATGGAGGAGTGGAAGAGGACTCCAGTGGCAACCTGTGAAGCTCTGGTGAACTCCATGCCCAAGAGGGTTAAAGCAGTGTTGGAAAATAATGGTGGCCACACAAAATATTGACACTTTGGGCCTAATTTGGACATTTTCACTTAGGAGTGAACTCACTTTTGTTGCCAGCGGTTTAGACATTAAGGGCTGTATGTTGAGTTATTTTGAGGGGGCAACAAATTTACACTGTTATACAAGCTGTACACTCACTACTTTACATTGTAGCAAAGTGTCATCTCTTCAGTGTTGTCACATGAAAAGATAGAATAAATTATTTACAAAAATGTGAGGGGTGTACTCACTTTTGTGAGATACTGTACATAGTACCAACATCGGCTCGGTACAGTGATCAGTCATTGGATGTGTCCGGTAGATCACGCCGGCCGTCATTGTACTATAGGCCAGGTGGGATGTTGTCACGTACCTGGTGTTGGAGTCTGTTGTGCAGGGAACAACCTCTCTTACTATCCTGACTCATGGACCCCTGGAAGTGGGGACAGGGAGCCCGGGAGTACAGGGTGGCACGAGGGCTTGACCGAGTGGCTGATGCTGATGCAGGAGTCTTGCTGCAGCTGGGGCGGAGGTCGCCGTTGGCCACTGGTTGTCTCCGGCAGAGGGGCCGGGAGCCCCTGCAGTAGATTGAGGGATGATCAGAGACAGGCCGGGTCGTCAGGAGGCAGGCGGTGCAGGACCGAGGGAGCAGGCAAAGAATAGTCGGGGTCACAAGCCAGGTTGTCAGGAGGTGGGCAGCGAGGTACAGAGCAGCAGGCAGAGAGTAGTCGGGGTCACAAGCAGGGGTCAGTGCAGGCAGAAGGTGGTGAGAAGTAAACAAGCCGGGTCACAGGAAACAGGAAGTCAGATAAACAGGTCACTCAGGAACACGAATACGCTGTAGACAGGACAGCACTTGCTGCAGGGTGCCGCTGGCTTAAATAGGCTTAAATGGCTACGTGCGCCCACGCACAGTCCTTGGAGCCACGGTTCTTTCCTGACATTGCCCCCCAAGGGACAGCCTCCGGATGCCCAGCTGGGCCATCAAAACCGGGTGGTTTCTCCAGAATGCTAGAACAAGATCTCCTGCGTGCAAGTTACTCTCCGGGTCCCAGGAGTTTTCCTCCGGCCCATACCCTTTCCACTTGGTCAAGTATTGAATACGGCTTACTCTCTTCCTACAGTTTAAGATGGAATCTACTTTGAATTCCTCTTCACCGTCTACTAATACTGGTTTTGGAGGGCCTGTCCTCCATTGTGGAAAAGGGTTAGGGACCGCGGGTTTGAGCAAAGTCACGTGAAACACGGGGTGTACCCGCAGTGAATTGGGTAGCTCCAGTTCATAGGCCACCCTATTGATTCTTCTCCTGATGGGAAAAGGGCCAATGAACCTAGGGCCAGCTTTCTCGATGGGCAAGCCATTTTGAGGTTTGCAGTGGACAACCAGATCTGCTTCCCGGGTTCAAGATTTAATTCTCCTCGCCTCTTTCGGTCTAAGATTCTCTTATTGTACTCCTGGGTCTTTTGCATGGTTTCTTGAAGCAGCTGGTTGAAAGTGTCCCAGAATCTTATTGTCACATCTACGGCAGGCAACGGGACCTCCGGAAGAGGGCAAGACAGAAAGGACAGGTGCAAAAAATGGAGATTGCTTAGTGGCAGAGTGGATAGAGTTGTTGTAAGCATACTCGGCAAGAGGCAACAACCCAATCATCCTGTGAGAAAGAGGAAAAACACCGGAGATATTGTTCTAAGGTCTGATTGGTCCTTTCTGTTTGCCCATTAGTCTGTGGATGGTATGCCGAAGAGAAGGATAGTTCAACCTTGAATGACTTACATAATGTCTTCCAAAATCTTGAGGTAAACTGCACACCTCGGTCCAAGACAATGTTCGCTGGGACCCCATGTAGTCTTACAATTTCTTTTATGAACACTTCTGCAGTTTCGGGGGCCGAGGGTGTGCCCTTCATGGGTACAAAGTGAGCCATCTTGGTCAAACGGTCGATCACTACAAAGATGGTGGGGTACCCCTGAGAAGGGGGTAATTCTACAATAGTCCATGGCTATCATTTTCCATGGTCTCTCTGGAACTGGAAGCGGGTTCAGAAGACCCCAGGCTCTGGCTTTGCTGCTCTTATTCTGTATACAAGTCGTGCATGACCCCACATAATCTCTACAGTCTCTTTCGAACTGAGGCCACCAGAAGGTACGCTGCAAGAGGTCAATTGTCTTAAGAGCCCCGAAGTGCCTTGCCAGTTTATGGTCATGGCATTGTTCGAGTACCGCTGTGCGTAGTTCCTCGGGCACAAAGATTTTGTTGTCATGCCAGAGTAGCCCCTCCTTGGCCTGTAATGTGGTGTCCAAAAGGTTGGTGTATCCTGTTGAAGCCCGCTTGATTCGTGCCACTAGATCTTCCTGCATCAGTAGGAAGGTTCCAGAAGGAAGTATTGTGTCAGAAGGTAAAGGGTCTCCAGGTTTGCTGAACATGCGCAAAAGCGCGTCGGGTTTTGTGTTCTTTGATTCTGGCCTATATGTAATGTGCAGAGAGAACCTCGAAAAGAAGAGTGTCCATCTGGCCTTCCGGGGCTTCAGCCTCTTAGCTGCTCACAAGTATTCGAGGTTCTTGTGGTCCGTATAGACCAAGATCGGATGTGTAGCCCCTTCCAGGAGCTAGCGCCATTCCTCAAGTGCTGACTTGAAGGCCAGAAGCTCTCTGTCCCCCACATTGTAATTTCTTTCAGGTGCTGTTAGCTTGCGGGAGAAGAAGGCAACAGGGTGAAGTAAGGCCTTTGTGCCTTGTCTTTGAGAAAGCACTGCTCCCACTGCCGTTTCTGAGGCGTCCACTTCAAGGACGTAGGGGAGCGCTGGGTCGGGGTGTTTAAGAACCGGTGCAGATGTAAACACCTTCTTGAGGGTCTCAAAGGCTGCCTGTGCCTCGGGGGACCAGCAAAACCGGTTATTCTGTTTGTTCAACTGTGTAATAGGTGACACGATAGCAGAAAACCCTTTAATAAATTTCCAATAGAAATTAGCGAATCTGATGAAAAGCTGGATTCCCTTCTTGTCGGTCGGCACCGGCCACTCCAGGATGGCTGAGACCTTCTGGGGGTCCATTTCAATGCCAGAAACTGAGATGACCAATCCCAGGAACTGAATGCTCTTGCTTTCAAACTCACATTTTTCGGGCTTGGCATAAAGCCCATGCTGACGGAGTCTGGTTTAAACACACTTGACGTGTTGACAGTGCTCCTCCAAAGTTGGGGAGAAAATCAGGATGTCATCCAAGTACACAAAAACTAACAGGTCTAGGTAGTATCTGAAAATATCGTTAACGAAGAGCTGGAACGTGGCCGGGGCATTACAAAGCCCAAATGGCATCACCAAGTATTCAAAATGGCCGAACCAGGTACGGAAGGCATTCTTCCATTCGTTGCCCTCCCGGATTCTGACCAAATTATAAGCTCCACGGAGGTCCAGCTTGGTGAAGATAGTGGCCGTGCCTAGCCTCTGAAACAATTCAGGTACCAGCGGAAGTGGGTAACGATTCTTTATCGTGATGTTGTTTAGTTCCTGATAATCTATACAGAGCTGTAAGGATCTGTCCTTCTTTTCCACAATGAAGATACCCGCTCCTGTGGGCGACGTGGATGGCCGGATGAACCCCTTCTTTAAGTTGTCATCGAGGTATACTTTGAGAGCATTTAGCTCTATTTCTGTTAAAGGGACGATTCTTCCGAAGGGGATCTCTGCCCCAGGGAGGAGCTCGATGGGACAGTCATAGCGCCTATGAGGCGGAAGGAGCTCAGCCCCCTTTTTGTTAAAGACGTCCAGAAAAGCATGGTACTCCGGGGGAACCATCTGGCAGGTATTAGGTTCAGGGTCAGAGTCCAAACATAGCAAGGTAGGAGTTGCGTCAGGCGCTTCTGGCCGACAGTGTTGGAGGCAGTAGGGGGATCGGAATTGCATTCTTCCTGCAACCCAGTCAATGCTGGGATTGTGTGCCCATAGCCATGGCAGGCCCAGAATAACAGGAAACAACGGTGATGCAATTGCATCCAGTCTGAGCAGTTCTCGGTGGCCATTGGCCATAGTGGCTAACAGTGGAACAGTTTCCTGGGTGACCTGACCAGATTTCAAAGCTGTTCCGTCAGCCAGATACCGCGGGCCTTGGTTTGTAATGGAATCTGGTGCTGAGCGGCAAATAACAAGTCTATAAAGCAACTACATGCTACATGAGTCCGAGTCAGAGCACAGGCGCGCGCACACGCTACGTGCGCCCACGCACAGTCCTTGGAGCCACGGTTCTTTCCTGACAAATGTAGTTATAGATGAATCCAAGGTATGAATATTTTTACATAGTGTAATGCTTGGGGGTTGTTTAGCTCAAGTGGAGCGCTCAGTAGTGAGTACAGTCCACAACAATGCTGTTTAAGGGCTTGTTGGCCCACTATTATTAAAAAGAAAGAAAAAGTGCATACCAGCACAAATGGCTTTCCTCGCAGGGTTTCCACCATCAACACGAAATAAAGTAACTTTCAGCCTCCTTGCTCTCTTTAGCAGCACTACTACCCAAGCCTTGTGCCTCTACAGGGGCGTAGCTACAGGGGTCTCCGAAGTCGCAGTTGTGACCCAGCCCCATGCTCCAGAGGGCCCCCCTTGTACACCTGAGCAGTACGGAAGGAGGGGGCGGCTGCATACAGAGAGACTTCTTCTTCTTGCAGCCGCTAAATGCCCACTTCTTGCTGCCCACTTTTCCAGCACATGTGAATCTCTTCTGAAACAGTCAGGAATAGTAGCTACATGCCAGTAACTTCAAACTGCATGTTTGCAGTTCCACAGTCAGCCATCCCATATCAGCTGAGTTTGAGTGGCAGAATCATCCCAAAATGCAGTGCATGCTGAGAGGTGTCCACTTTTCCCGCTGCTTGCATTGTACATACCTGAGTGGAGAGACAGAACGAAAAAGCACAAGCAGCATGTATATGTCGTCTGCTCCCCCTCCCCACAGAGGCATGAGAGCAGACCACCTGGAGCTACACAGGAGTCCCAATGGTCACGGTAAGCCTGACTCTATGCCCTTTCCAGGTCACAGAGCTCTTTATTCATAACAGGTTTCAGGATGGTCAGCCCCCCTGGAATAATCATAAGATCATCAGAGGGACACAGTGCCAGAACAGTTGAGGGGGGGGGGGTGCAGTTAACTCCTAAAGTGAACAGTAGAGAGAGAAAAGCTGGGAGGAAGTGTAGTGCTTTTCCCCTTACAGCTCCTCTCTACAGGGGAGGGCACGAGTGGTTTATTAAAATAAAAGGTTATGCTTACATCAAACACTCTTTAAAACAGCATAAAACAAACAGAACACGGCCTTAAGCCACCTCTCACGTCACTTCCGGTAACAGGCCACACCTACGCGTTACGTCACACCTCGTGACTCCTTCAGGGAACCCTTTTATTTTAATACACCTCTCGTTTTAATAATACTACACTATGAGAGGTCCCTCTCTTTAAATCCCCCTTCCTCTATACATCCTGTGGAGCTACCGAAGTAGGTGACGAAGCAGAAGGATTGGGGCCAATTACTCACTGGAAAAAGGACCAGGATCACATCCCACCCCAAATTGCTGAACTTAGGGTATATCACCCTCCACAACATGCTTATGATTCATCCTTGAGGTGAGCGCATATTATGCACCTAGGTTATATATTGATTAGGAAGACACACGCGGATTATCCCATTCACCATTAGCACTTTAACACTTATTTATGAACTTTTGATATAGCACCGTGAGCGATCTACCCTAGGCTTGTGATTATTTAATATGCACCTTATGCACATCTGAGTACTTTATTGGAAAGACTTTATCTTAATATTTTGGCAAATTTAATATTTTATTTATTTGCATATATGTTTTATTTCAGTTGTTTGCACATATGTTATCCTAAGTTTCATTATGTATAGAGACAGTGCGCAGTACCATTATCTCTCATCAATCCTCCTGACCATCTTCCACAGCATTGCTGTGTAAGAACGGGGTACCTCTATCAGCTATCTTTTCCTTGCAACTCCCTGCTGCTCTATTGACACTTCCATCATGCAGACATGCACACCTTTAGCTGCTCCCTTGCAACCACATGGACTCCTCAGGAAGGTGTAGCCCGGAACCCTGGTACTGACTCTACAAAAAACTCAGCTCACACCTGCACAATCAGGGTGCTGGTTGTTCCCATAACCAGGACCCAGGATACGAAATTTCATCCCACCCAAGTCTCTAAGAAATCTCCAGGCTCCAGGTCCCAAACTGGGATTTGCTAACCACTGAGGAAACTGAAAAAACGGTTTCCTCCAAATAAAAGACACACCCTGGAGCCCCTCAACCTGGCTAATTGAGAATTCTGGGTGATATAAAAGCCTTCTAATACCATGACAGGGCACCACACTGTAAAAATACTTACATTGGTCCAGCTTAGACCCATGTAACTATGTATATACCATGCCTGTAGGATCCTTCTTGAACAGTGTTTCTCAACTGGGGTTCCTCCAGAGGTTTCTAGGGATTCCTTGAGCTGTGGCTCTGAGGAAGAAGGACAAACCTTCAAAATGCATCAGCTAGCTGGGGCCTCAGCGTGGTCCCCCCAGGGTCTGGGCACTGTATATTCCAGGACTTTTAAGCCACAGAAAATTTGCTGTTTTTAGCTTACGATATCTCATGTTCGTGAATTGTTTTTAATATTCCATACCTTGAATAAATGTACGTGGGATAATGCACTAGGCTGGTGCTCCCTCTTTTCTTTTAATTTTTCAGATTTGTCAAGGACACCCCCAGGTAGAGGGCAGCAAAGCCTGAAGCAATGCCTCCGGAGAAGTGGGCTATCACTTCCACCTGAGCTGGGCCGTCATACTTATGCACAAGAGTTTTTTTTTCTGTTGTGAGCTGTGACTGATTGACCTCCAATCCATTGGTGCCTGCATAACTTCCACATCCAATGCCTCCCGTCTGATCTTTAGCAGTCTGTTAGGGTGGCATTATGACCATCACTGTAAGGGGGGGAAATGTTTCCTACTACCCACCAGTGATTTCAGGAATTCTTCCAAATGACCACCACTTAAATAATTTTAGCAGGGGTTCCCTGAGACCTGAAAATTATTTCAAAGGGTTCATTGGGTAAAAAGGTTGAGAAAGGCTGCACTAGAAGACAGAAAACACAGTAGTAGACACCACTACTACACCGCTATTCCAGTGATCTGCACTAGCTGCTGAGTCCTTTGCCAAGCGGCAGGACCTGCTGCATTGTCAACACAGGTTGCCTGCCCACTCAGCACAGCCCCCATTCAGAGATCTCTTTGCGTTTCCTCTATGAATGGAAAGCCTACTTTGATTGGAAAGATGGGCTGGTGACATCATGCTCTCCACCTCGTCCAATCAGAGAGTGATTTGCATTAATTGAGAAAAGAGTAAACAATGTCCTGTGTTCACAATGCAGTAGGACAGCTGTTTGGCATGGGACCCAAAAGCTAGTGAAGATCACTGTAGTAGGGGTGCCTATTTCAATGATTTCCATCCATCACTGGCTAAATTTAGGGGGCTATATTAAAGTTTAGGGTTTGGGCCCGCTTTAATAAAATTTGGTACTAACAGAACTTTCCTTGTACATCGCTTTATGACTTGTGAATTTTGCTGTTATTCATTTTCACCTAAAATGACAACGTTTCTACATCAGACACCAGAATTTGGCCACAATAATGTGTATTCATAGCAGTCATTTCCCTGGGTATCAGTCTCTCCATTATAGAGTAAAGAAGGTCTCTGACTCGTATATAAAATGGTGAAGGACATGATTAATAAGGTCTCTGTGCGGAGGAACATAAAACTGTCCCTACTCCATCCTCTCTTTTCCTCACTGTGTGATTAACCTTTCGGTGTACTTGTTCCAGATAAAGATATTTTATGTGTCCTGGGCTCCTGGCCGGGCTGGATTAAGCCTTATCTGAGCTACAAGATACAAGCTGAGGACAATGTTTTTTTCCTTGTTCTCATCTACAAGACAAGAGAGGATTCATTGAAACATGACCACCAGGTACAAGGATTCCAATGGCATGGGCCACCTACAACACTAACCTTCAACCAACATCATTATTTGTATTGCTTTTTATTTATTTACCATATTCTGCAATATTTTAAAATCTAGGAAAATTACAAACTTTGCAGACAAGAGAGTAAATTATGTAATAGGAAAAAAAAAACACAAAAAAAACAAAAAGCAGAGGGTCTGAAACAGAAGATTTAGATTTAAATTGTAGTATTATTGTATCATTTTTAGCAAGCAACCCAAAAAGACAGCAATGCCCTATTCCTTGCATGCTATTAGCCAGTGGTAAATTCGTAGAACTAAGAAATAGCCTTTGTCTTTGTAGCCCTGCCCCCTTAGGTGCCACTGAGTTTTGGGTCCTCCTATAGTCTGCCAGGCAACATTCATTTTCCAACTTGCATCCAGACCCAATAAACAGTCCATCAGCTTGGTTTTTAGGATTTATTAGGGATTTCAACTTGAATAAGGTAAAAGGGGTTATGGGATGCCCAACGTGACTCAAAAAAAAAAAAAATAAGGACAACTTCCTTCTCTGGCACACTGCAAACAACTACAGACATTTGACTGTATTCTCTCCAGAATATCAACAGTCTTTAGCAAAGTAATCCCCTCCTAGGAGTTTGGTGTCCCCCGAGTGGATTTTTAGCAAAGTCACAACTTGTAAGAGCTCTCGGTCCCCTTAATGAAAATTACCAGCCCACCTGGCTACAGTATCTGATCCCAAGGCAAGGGATTGTGCAAGCAATAAACTGTCCCCAGAAGACTTGCCAATGACATGCATCTAGCAGAATTCTCCCTTATGGGCCCTAGTGGTGTAGAGGTCCTTCTCCTGCAGCTATGGATAGAACTGCTTTCCAGCCTTCTGCTGGGCTGGTTCCTTTCCAGGCTATACAGGCTTTCCTTCCCCGGTGGACTACAGGGCAGTGAAGCTCCCTCTTGCAGCTTTCCTCCTTCCTCCAGCATGGAGGCAGAACCCCCTTTCTCCAGGGCCCCCTCCCAGGCTACACAGCAGCACCTCACCATCCATATTCCACCCAACTCCCCTGCTGGCCAGCCTCCTCAGTATTCATGGTCTGCTTCAACCACCCTGCCAGGACTCCTGCCTGGGGATTGACCTGATTCCCATAAATATTCAGAACCTCCGCCCACTAGCTTCTAGAAGTTTCTATGAAACCTCTTGAACCAGGGGGAGGCGATAGAGGACTGGCCTGCAGAGCCTTTCAGCCTGACCTGAATCTGAACCCTGTCCCAATTAACAGACTCGTGCAACTATCGCGAGTCAAGTACATTTTTCTATACCTATTCTAGCTCTAGAGCTACATCTTCTTTCCCTAAGCTTGTGTTACAATGTATCATTACCAGCAAGTAACCTAACAAAAGAGGATTCTCTTCCTCCTAAGACAGTGTTACTCAATCCCAGTCCTCAAGGCACACCAACAGGTCATGTATTCATGATTACCCTCAGATGAAACGGCTGTGGTAATTACTAAGGCAGTGAAACTGATAAAATCACTTGTGCAAAATAATGGAGAGCCTGAAAACATGACCTGTTGGTGTGCCTTGAGGACTGGAATTGAGAAACACTGTCCTAAGACAATAGTAGCTAGCTCGGGCCCTGTGATTAGCTGGATGTTGGCGCCAAAGCAGAAGTCCCTGCACATCTCCTGTCTTTGCTAGAACACTGTCCCTCCTTAAATGTGTTGATGTTAGAATCAAGTTATTTCTTTTTTCATTCAACCCACTGGTTGAACATGTCTAAACATGTCTAATGTGTCTCATTAGGGAACTTTCTCTTCACTTCCTGTCTTGTAGACTCAAAGGAAGTGATAGGATATTTTTCCATTGTGAGGGGCATGATGGGGCAGTAACGTCATAAGGGGCAGGGCCTCCAGATGACGTCAGCTGGTGGCCCCGCCCCATGTCAATATAAGTCAACTCATAGCACAGAGACAGCATTCCTGCAGGAGATCGCGTCAAGTCAACATGGGAAGAAGAGAGGAAGAACAGAGGGAGAAAATGCCACAAAAGAGCAGAAGACACCGCGGAGAGGGAGAAGAACTGGCAGAAGAAAGAAAAAACTTGTGTAGTGTGTTTATTTTTGACACCTTTTTTTTAGGTGCATGGGGAGGGGTACATTGTACTCCATACTCATTCACCTAAGGTGGGGAGCGGGGGATCTGGGCCCGTCTTGTTAAAGGGGGCTTCCAGATTCCGATAAGCCCTCCGCCTGCAGACCCCGACAACCACCGGCAAGGGTTGTTGGGAAGAGGCCCTTGTCTTCATCAACATGGGGACAAGGTGCTTAGGTGTGGGGGCGCAGAGTCCCCCCTGCCCCAAAGCACCTATACACCCCATGTTGAGGGCATACAGACTGGTATGGTCCAGGAGCGGGGGAGCTTGCTCATCACCACCCCCTTTCCTGGCCTGCCAGGCTGCGTGCTCGGATAAGGGTCTGGTATAGATTTTGGGGGGCCCCGTGTGGTTTTTTTGGTGTAGGGGTTCCCCTTAAAATCCATAGCAGACCGAAGGGTCTGGTATGGATTTAGGGGGGACCCCGTCCCATTTTTTTGGTGTGGGGGTTCCCCTTAAAATCCATACCGGACCTTAGGTCCTGGTATACTCTTGGAGGGAGACCCCATGCCCTTTTTCTTTTAAATTTGGTGGGGGTTCCTCTTCGAGATCCCCAGAGCACAAGGTGCCTGGTATTGTCGGTTCAAAGTCGGATCCCGTTCACAGACGTCGGACCGATGTAGGACCGCTGTAGGACACATGTCGCAGAGCAAAGTAGGATCAAAGTCGGACCGTTTTTGTGACGGATAATATGAACCTAGCCTCAGTGTGAACGTGGCAACAGGTGTATCTCACTGCTCCAAACTGCTTCCAGATTATCCGTCCTTGGGTGCACACCTCGGCTCACTACCGTAGCTTTAGAACAGAGGAAAAAACAATAGGCGGCACTCCAAAAGTAATGCTGGTGCTGTATTTATTGACCATAATCAGCCATACAGGGTACAAAGAAGGTAGACGCGTTTCACTCAAGACATGAGCTTAGTCATTACAAAGGACATAATAAAATACAACATATATATATAACAAACTCCACCTCTATCAGATGTTCATCACTAGTTCTGAATGGGGAGTTAATTAGTCATTGCTCACAGGTTCTATAGTTCCATTCAATGTGACCAAAAAAAAAAAAAAAAAAAAGGAAATAAAAATAAAGATAGAAATATATACATACATCCACAAATTTAGCTACAAAGTAATAATAATTTATCATATTTAGCCAGAACCATAATATAAATATATATATGCAAAGTCGTACTCCAAAATTCAGAGCATGATCTACATAGAAAATGAAAAACAAAAAACAAGAAAGATCATCATAAAAACATATTACTGTATCTACATACAAAAACCGAAAATTGAGTCTAATAGCCCCATGTGTGCCACTCATTTAGTTGTATATATGTATATGTATATAAAATAAAGGAGACTTCTTGTTTATAGGAGGATAAAGAACATTTTTTGTTTTTCATTTTCTATGTAGATAATGCTCTGAATTTTGGAGTACGACTTTGCATATATATATATGTATATTATGGTTCTGGCTAAATATGATACATTATTATTACTCAGTGCGAACGCGGACTAAAACCTGGAAGCTAATTGGTAACTATGTACATCTTTTGCACTCTCCAGTTTTAGTAAATCCCCCATTTGAATTGACAGCAATAAAACCCTGACAAGGGTTTCTAGCCCCCCCACCAGTCTTTCCAAATTAAAAATAAATCAGTAAAAAAGTTTTCTTTGTATTTAAAAAGAGCTAAGAAGTGTTATTGATTGTTTTAATCACTTTTATCTGTGCAGACCATTTAAAGCTCCTCATTGGATTGTGTGCCGGGTTGGTACATTGATGCCTCAGCGGCTTGTACCGTGGAATTATAAGCAAACCCTCCAGATTAACCTTCACCCATAAAAACTTTTAACAGCCAGGAAATGGAGCTCTATCCTTCCAGCTAATCTGTTACGAATACTTTTTCTAATTTTCCTGAATGAGGCCATTAAACTTTTATTGAATAAAGGATTAAGATGTAGGGGTCAAGTGTTGGGAGAGCGGAGCAAAAGTTAAAGAGTACTGTGGATGATGTGAACAAAAGAAGACAAGCAGAGGACAGGGGACTAGACACCAGTATTGTCTGTAGGCATCTTTCAGTAGCTTTTTTCCCCATTGCTGACTTGCCATGCCTTGTTCTACATTGTGTGGAGGTGCCCATTAGGGATGGGCCCAATGTTCGAGTCGAACATGAGTTCGCCTGCTGCCGAGCGCCCCATAATGCACTGCGAGTTCAAAGGAAATGACACCCGCTGATTGGCCAAAGCATGCACATGACCTACATGCTTTGGCCAATCACAGCGTGCTCTGCAGAAAGAGCCATGATTGGCCAAAGGCAGGGTGCCTTTGGCTAATCATGGCTCAGGGGGCTAAGACCACGACCCACACTATATAAGGCCGCTTACACATCGGCCGTATGTAGAGGGTTAAAGTGGACTAGAGAAGTTAGGTTAGATTAGCCAGGTTTGTTACTGGCGTGGCGTGTTGGCAGTGCAGTATATAGATAGTTTACAGTGTAGAGTATATACAGTCAGTGCAGGCAGGGAGTGTAAGAATATATTTATACAGTATATATATATATATATACGCTGCATTCAGTGTAAACTATATATACAGCACATTCAGGGTAGACTATATATACAGTCAGTAAAGGCAGTGTATTAATATATATACAGTCTAGTGTGTATATATATATATATATATATATATACACACACACAGTATCTCACAAAAGTGAGTACACCCTTCACATTTTTGTAAATATTTTATTTTATCTTTTCATGTGACAACACTGAAGAAATAACACTTTGCTACAATGTAAAGTAGTGAGTGTACAGCTTGTATAACAGTGTAAATTTGCTGTCCCCTCAAAATAACTCAACACACTAGTCATTAATGTCTAAACCACTGGCAACAAAAGTAAATACACCCCTAAGTGAAAGTGCCCAAATAGGGCCCAAAATAGCAATAATTCGTATGACCACCATTATTTTCCAGCACTGCCTTAACCCTCTTGGGCATGGAGTTCACCAGAGGTTCACAGGCTGCCACTGGAGTCCTCTTCCACTCCTCCATGATGACATCATGGAGCTGGTGGATGTTAGAGACCTTGCACTCCTGCACCTTCCATTTGAGGATGCCCCACAGATGCTCAGTAGGGTTTAGGTCTGGAGACATGATTGGCCAGTCCATCTCCTTTACCCTCAGCTTCTTTGGCAAGGCAGTGGTCGCCTTGGAGGTGTGTTTGAGGTTGTTACCATGTTGGAATGCTGCCCTGCCTCCCAGTCTCCGAAGGGAGGGGATCATGCTCTGCTTCAGTATGTCACAGTACATGTTGGCATTCATGGTTCCCTCAATGAACTGTAGCTCCCCAGTGCTGGCAGCACTCATGCAGCCCTAGACAATGACACTCCCACCACCATGCTTGACTGTAGGCAAGACACACTTGTCTTTGTACTCCTCACCTGGTTGCTGCCACACACACTTGACACCATCTGAACCAAGTAAGTTTATCTTGGTCTCATCAGACCAGAGGACATGGTTTCAGTAATCCATGTCCTTAGTCTGCTTGTCTTCAGCAAACTGTTTGCAGGCTTTCTTGTGCATCATCTTTAGAAGAGGCTTCTTTCTAGAACGACAGCCATGCAGACCAATTTGATGCAGTGTGCGCCGTATGGTTGGAGACCTCACAGGCTGACCCCCCATCCCTTCAACTTCTGCAGCAATGCTGGCAGCACTCATATGTCTATTTTCCAAAGACGACCTCTGGATATGACGCTGAGCACGTGTATTCAACTACTTTAGTCGACTATGGCGAGGCCTGTTCTGAGTGGAATCTGTCCTGTTAAACTGCTGTATGGTCTTGGCCCCCGTTCTACAGCTCAGTTTCAGGGCCTTGACAATCTTCTTATTGTCTAAGCCATCTTTATGTAGATCAACAATTCTTTTTTCCAGATCCTCAGAGTTTTTGCCATGAGGTGCCATGTTAAACTTCCAGTGACCAGTATAAGAGAGTGAGAGCGATAACACCAAATTTAACACTCCTGCTCCCCATTCACACCTGAGACCTTGTAACACTAACGAGTCAGATGATGCCGGGGAGGGAAAATGGCTAATTGGGCCCAATTTGGACATTTTCAATTGAGGTGTACTCACTTTTGTTGCCAGCGGTTTAGACATTAATGGCTGTGTGATAGAGAGAATGAGCAAGACAGGAGCCAAATGGCACCATGTCCAAACAGAACAGTAGAATCACAATTGGTAGATAGAAACCCAAGATGGGACTCCATGGACTTTCAAGGTGCCCAAAAATGTCAAACAAAAAATAGATAAAAACATCAAAGCTTTTTATTTATACAAAACATTCTTTTAAAAAATATATATTAAAGTTCATGTATAAGAGACATTATTACAATGACTTCATTGACAAGAGTAAATCCTACATATTGTCAGGTTCAGAGAGTGCTACCAGAATCGGAGCATCGGTGAACCTGGAGAATAAGATAAGAAGCCAAGAACGAGGTGACCAGCAGATATAGTACGATAGAAGCTCAAGAAAATGTAAACAAGTACCTATTTGTGTTTCAAATTGCTGTATACAGAGCAATGAATAGGGCCAAGTCCTTTATTAATCCCTAGGAATGTACAACCGGGATGGAAGGCAAAGGATTCAATCAGTGAAATGACTATGGAGCCCCCAATGGGGCAATGGAGGGGAAGGAAGGGAAGAAAAAGGATCTTCCCAAAAGATGCCACAATTGTTTCCCACTCACAATCCAAAACAGAGGGTCTATCAGGCATGCAATAATTCCGAAGGAGCGATCGTGCCGGTTGCCGGAGGGGGAGCAGAGACAGACGCCAGTCTCTCTCCCACTGAGTCTCCTCGTCATCCCAGTTGTACATTCCTAGGGATTAATAAAGGACTTGGCCCTATTCATTGCTCTGTCTACAGCAATTTGAAACACAAATAGGTACTTGTTTACATTTTCCTGAGCTTCTATGGTACTATATCTGCTGGTTACCCCGTTCTTGGCTTCTTATCTTATTCCCCAGGTTCACAGATGCTCCGATTCTGGTAGCACTCTCTGAACCATTGTCAGCCCCAAAAAAGTCTCCTGAGGAAGCCCGTTTGTTGGGTGAAACATGTTGAGCGGGGTTAAGCTGACAATATGTACGATTTACTCTTGTCAATGAAGTCATTGTAATAATGTCTCTTATACATGAACTTTCATAAATATTTTTTAAAAGAATGTTTTGTATAAATAAAAAGCTTTGATGTTTTTATCTAGTTTTTGTTTGACATTTTTGGGCACCTTGAAAGTCTATGGAGCCCCATCTTGAGTTTCCATCTACCAATTGTGATTAATGGCTGTGTGTTGAGTTAGTTTGAGGGGACAGCAAGTTTACACTGTTATACAAGCTGTACACTCACTACTTTACATTGTAGCAAAGTGTCATTTCTTCAGTGTTGTCACATGGCAAGATATAATAAAATATTTACAAAAATGTGAGGGGTGTACTCACTTTTGTGAGATACTGTTTTCATATATATATATATATATATATATATATATATATATATACTCTGCATTCATGCATTCATTGTAGACTATATATACAGTGCATTTGGCGATGGACAGTATAGGGCACCACCAACACCCAAGGCCCAATTTTTCTGCACCTGTTTGACTGGGGCATGAAATTACAATTTTTAAAATAATTATTTACAGCAAGGCCCAATCCTGTGCCCAACAAGAGTAACTGTGAGGAGTTACAGTGTTCAGGCACCACCGATACCCAAGGCCCAATTTTTCTGCACCTGTTTGACTGGGGCATGTAATTAAAATTTTATATAGTCAAGTCCCCATAGTATATATAATATAGTTTAGAGTATATAGTGCAGTCCATATAGTATACATATTGCAGTTCAGAGTATATAGTGCAGTCCACATAGTATATATACAGTATCTCACAAAAGTGAGTACACCCCTCACATTTTTGTAAATATTTTATTCTATCTTTTCATGTGACAACACTGAAGAAATGACACTTTGCTACAATGTAAAGTAGTGAGTGTACAGCTTGTATAACAGTGTACATTTGCTGTCCCCTCACAATAACTCAACACGCAGCCATTAATGTCTAAACCGCTGGCAACAAAAGTGAGTACACCCATAAGTGAAAATGTCCAAATTGGGCCCAATTAGCCATTTTACCTCCCCGGTGTCATGTGACTCATTAGTGTTATAAGGTCTCCGGTGTGAATGGGGAGCAGGTGTGTTAAATTTGGTGTTATTGCTCTCACTCTTTCATACTGGTCACTGGAAGTTCAACATGGCACCTCATGGCAAAGAACTCTCAGAGGATCTGAAAAAAAAAGAATTGTTGCTCTACATAAAGATGGCCTAGGCTATAAGAAGATTGCCAAAACCCTGAAAGTGAGCTGCAGCACGGTGGCCAAGACCATACAGAGGTTTAACAGGTTCCACTCAGAACAAGCCTCACTATGGTCGCCCAAAGAAGTTGAGTGCACATGCTCAGCGTCATATTCAGAGGTTGTCTTTCGAAAATAGACGTATGAGTGCTGCCAGCATTGCTGCAGAGGTTGAAGGGGTGGGGGGGTCAGCCTGTCAGTGCTCAGACCATATGCGCACACTGCATCAAATTGGTCTGAATGACTGTCGCCTCAGAAAGAAGCCTCATCTAAAGATGATGCACAAGAAAGTCTGCAAACAGTTTGCTGAAGACAAGCAGGCTAAGGACATGGATTACTGGAACCATGTCCTGTGGTCTAATGAGACCAAGATAAACTTATTTGGTTCAGATGGTGTCAAGCATGTGTGGCGGCAACCAGGTGAGAAGTACAAAGAAAAGTGTGTCTTGCCTACAGTCAAACATGGTGTTGGGAGTGTCATGGTCTGGGGCTGCATGAGTGCTGCTGGCACTGGGGAGCTACAGTTCATTGAGGGAACCATGAATGCCAACATGTACTGTGACATACTGAAGCAGAGCATGATCCCATACCTTCAGAGACTGGGCCGCAGGGTAGTATTCCAGCATGATAATGACCCCAAACACACCTCCAAGACGACCACTGCCTTGCTAAAAAAGCTAAGGGTAAAGACGGTGGACTGGCTAAGCATGTCTGAACCCTGTTGAGCATCTGTGGGGCATCCTCAAATGGAAGGTGGAGGAGCGCAAGGTCTCTAACATCCACCAGCTCTGTGATGTCGTCATGGAGGAGTGGAAGAGGACTCCAGTGGCAGCCTGTAAAGCTCTGGTGAACTCCATGCCCAAGAGGGTTAAGGCAGTGCTGGAAAACAATGGTGGCCACACAAAATATTGACACTTTGGGCCCAATTTGGACATTTTACTTAGGTGTGTACTCACTTTTTTTGCCAGCGCTACTTTATATTGTAGCAAAGTGTAATTTTTTCAGTGTTGTCACATGAAAAGATAGAATAAAATATTTACAAAAATGTGAGGGGTGTACTCACTTTTGTGAGATACTGTATATATAGAATTTCAGAGTATATAGTACAGTCTGCATAGTATATATATATCAATCAGTTCAGAGTATATAGTGCAGTCCGCATAGTATATCCACTTACCAACCGGACCCCTTTTTTACCTTTGTTGGTTACAAGCTAAAAAACGTTTTTTTTGCTAGAAAATTACTTAGAACCCCCAAACATTATATATATTTTTTTCAAACACCCTAGAGAATAAAATGGCGATCATTGCAATACTTTTTTTCACACGGTATTTGCGCAGCGGTCTTTCAAGCACAATTTTTTTTGGAAAAATTTCACTTTTTTGAGTTACAAAATAAGACAAAAGTAAAGTTAGCACAATTTTTTTGTATATTGTGAAAGAGGATGTTACGCCGAGTAAATAGATACCATACATGACACGGTTGAAAATTGCGCACATTTGCGGAATGGCGACAAAGTCCGTTATTTAAAAAGTTCCATGGCGACGCTTTTAAAATTTTTATCGGTCACCAGGTTAGAGGTGCAGAGGAGGTCTTTTGCTAGAATTACTGCTCACACTCTGGCGATCGCGGCGATACCTCACGTGTGGTTTGAACACCGTTTTCATATGTGGGCGCGACTTACGTATGCGTTCTCTTTGCTGCGCGAGCTCGCAGGGACGGTGGCGCTTTAAATATATTTATTTTTTTATTTTTAACACTGTTCCTTTAAAAAAAAAAATCTGATCACTTTTATTGCTATCACAAGGAATTTAAACATCTCTTGTGATAGTAATATATGGTGACAGGTACTCTTTTTGGAGGGCTGGGGGGTCTAAAAGACCCCCCATCCCTCCTTTGCACTTCCCAGTATTCAGATCGCCAAAAATGGCGATTCTGAATACTGTTATTTTCTTAAAATTGGCGCCGCCGAGTAAACCGGAAGTGACATTGTGAAATCGCTTCCGGAATTTGCCGAAGGAGACCCGGTCGGAGCCGATTACGGCTTCTATCAGGTCTCCTTGTAGCCGGCGGAGGCGCCGGATCATTGCTCCGGTCTCCCGGTGGGACGGGAGGCCGGAGAAGAGCAGCGGAAGGCGGCAGGAGGGGGGGATGTCCCCTCCCGCCCCCTGGGATAATGACCGAGTGGCTCCCGAGCCAGATCGGTCATTACCCCTGGATAGCCGACCGCTAGCTCGAAAAAATGATACCGGGATATAGCCTGCAGCTGCAGGCTATGTCCCGGTAGAGCTGCTCAAAACCAGCCGTCGCCTATTTATGGCGCTGGTCGGGAAGTGGATATATATATATTGCAGGCCAGAGTATATAGAGCAGTCTTTGTAGTATATATAATACAGTGGAGAATATATAGTACAGTCAGTGTAGTATATATAGCACAGTCTATTGAAGTGGTTAAGGGGAACCCCACAGTAAAATTTAAAAAAAAGCCCTTCAGGTCTGGTAAGGATTTTAAGGGGAACCCCGTGCCAATTTTCTTTTAAAAAAAATGGTGTGGGGGTATGTACGCCATATTCATTCACATGGGGGGGGGGGATCGGGATCTGGGTGCCCCCTTGTTGTGCTTCCAGATTTCAATAAGCCCCCCGCCCGCAGACCCTGACAACCATAGGCCAGGGTTGTCGGGAAGAGGCCCTTGTCCCCATCAACATGGGGACAAGGTGGTTTGGGGGGGACCCTCCCCTCCCCATGTTGATTGCATGTGGCCTGGTATGGTTCAGGCGTGGGGGCACTCGATTGTCCTTTCCCATCCTGAACTGCCAGTTTAATGCTCGGATAAGGGTCTGGTATAGATTTTGGGGGGACCCCCTCTGCATTTTTAAAAAAAATTGACACAGGGTTCCCCTTAAAATCCATACCAGACCCAAAGGGCCTGGTTTGGATTTTAGGGGGGACCCCCACGCCATTTACAAAAAATGGTGCGGGGTTCCCCTTACAATCCATATCAGACCCAAGGGACCTGGTTTGGATTTTGGGGGGACCCCCACACCATTTCTTTTTTAAATTGATGCGGGGTTCCCCTTGCAAATTTTTTCAGTGATTTTTAATCTATATTGCCAGGAACTGGCAATACATTTCAGCTGCGGAAATTTTAAATAACATTTTTCCTTTATAAATGTAGACTGTCCCACTGACTTCAATGGGGTTGAGGGTTCGCACAAACTCATTGCCTGTTCGTGGTGTTCTGGTGCGAACCGAAGGTGGGTGCTCGGCCCATCCCTAGTGCCCATCTTGATAGAGCAGCAGGGCTTAGCTTCCTTCTGTCTAAGGTGCCTCCCAGGTAACCAGTGGTCTGATGACTGGAGGGGTAATGATAGAGGTGGAGGAAACACAGTTCCACAAAATGGATGAAGCAGAGAGAGCCTTGCACTGCAGGACCTCAGGTACAGCTTCCTCTCCAGCAAGGATAACAATGACTACCACAGTACTAACATCACCAAATCTCACTCCAAATCTGGTGAGACTATAAGTCAGAGGCAGCAGTGCCTTAGATCAGTGGTTCTCAACCTTATTGAGGTTGGGGCTAGGTGTCACTGTGGGGGAATTAGGGAACTCTACAGCAGCCATAGTAGCCTTATAGGGAATGAAGTTTTAGAGGGGGTCTCTCCAGAAAGCTGGGGGCTTTGCAGGGGCACTGTAGGAGAATGGAAGACACCATGGGGGTTGAGAGGCATGGTGGGACACTGTTGGAAGTTTAGAGTGCTACGAAGGACCCCAGATTTTGCAGCAAGCTGGAATGCACTGTGTGAGGATGGCAGGCACAGTGGGAGGTTGAGTGGCCACAGGAGAAGGCTAGTGACATCACCAAATCTCACTTCAGATATGGTGAGTGCATCAATCAGAGGCAGAAATGCCTTATTGAAACTAGAGCCCTCTAAATTCTTCTAAAGCCTTCCATTCCCCCACATTTAACAATATACATACTCACACAATGCAAGGGAATAAAAATATGTATTAAAATGATGGAAGGCTCTGGATGGGGCTGGGTGTCACTGTAGGGGAAATGGGGGGGTCTTAAAAGGGGGTAGGGGACTCTGCAGCAGACTTGGTAGCCCTGTGGGGAATAAGGTTTCTGGAGTCAACTGGGGTCTCTCCAGAAAGCTGAAGCTTGCAGGGGCACTGCAAGAGACTGAAAGATACTGTGGGGGCTAAGAGGCACTGTTGGGAGGCATGGTGGGACACTGTTGGCAGTTTAGGACACTATGGGAGGACTGGAGGTTCCACTTCCTTAGATGATCTCACACTGCAGATTTAAAGTTCTTAGACTACAGAATAGGAGTGCACTGCTAATTCTCTGGAGGAATTCCTGACAAGAGGCAGCTTTTTCAGGGTTCTGATTACAGAAAATTAGCTTTTCTAGATATTCACTATAAAATAGCAAACTTTATTTCTTTGAGTAAAGACCAGCTCCATCGTTTTATCGTGTCATAGGCCAAAACTTTTTACTGCAGTGCAGTAAATAATTCATTATTTACAGAATCAATTAATAATAATTCATATGCATTGATTTTTTTTCCTATCCAACACCTATCATTATACTTGTTGCAGTTTGATGGGTTTTTCCTGCTTCTTTTGTTAAATCTCCAAAAGTTAAAATGTTTTATGTTATCACCAAAAAAATAGACTTTCTTATATCGAGACCGCCGCAGCGTGGCGTAATGACCGTGGCGTGGAATCGAATGACCCAGCACGGACAGAAGGAAAGACGCCAACAGATGAGGTGTTTTCAGGGCTCATCTGTTATGGTGCCAGGCTGGTGTGCGGGTAGCCGGATTAACAGATGGCGTACACTCGTACCCGAGCCTGTCTCCATTTCACAAATCACAGCCAACATCTGGTGGCTTCTCCCCTCACATCGAGCAGATGAAAGATCAAATGCACCGTCAGCTTAGACAGGGGAGAACAAAGGACATCTCATAACAAATAACGAACGGGAAGATCTGGAGTGTACTGAGCAATGTAAAACTTTTCAGGAAGAATTATTTCACCCGGGTGCGCTGCAAGAAGACAGCACTCAGCCGGCACGAGATCACACATGCATGCCCAACAAATGGCCTTGATATAAAAAGGTGGAAAATGACTCTTGAAATGAGAAGAACATGTGAAAGCTTCTATGATATTTTATTGATTGGATTTACATCTGCAGCTTTCATTAAAATAATCCCAGGTGATCCTGTGATGGAGGTCATGGTTCAGGCACTTCCTGTTATAGGGTAGCAGCGCTCTGGCCCTGTCACCTTGTCATGTGGGCTTCTGGTGGAGAACTACAAGTTGCAGTATCAACACACACATGATGCAGACATGGACCACTGTTGTCACCATCAGGAAACCCACCCTGAGAAATACCAAGGAGCCATTGCGGGGGGGCAGGAACTGGCTGCAATGAGGATGCATAATATCAACACTGAGATTTCACAAAGGATGAAAAAGATGAAAATATGATTTCAATTAAAAAAAGGGCAAAATAAATATCAAGTTTATTTTTAATCTACTTTAACCACTTCAGCCCTGGAAGGATTTCACACTTTAGGACCAGAGCACTTTTTGCGATTCGGCACTGCGTCGCTTTAACTGAAAATTGCACGGTCGTGCGACTTTGTACCCAAACGAAATTTGCGTCCTTTTTTTCCCACAAATAGAGCTTTCTTTCGGTGGTATTTGATCACCTCTGCGTCATTTCTGATCGCCGCTATAAACAAAAAAAGAGCGACAATTTTGAAAAAAAAAAACTTTTTTTCTTACTTTTTGCTAAAATACAAATCCAAAAAAAAAAATATAAAAAAAACTTTTTTTTCATTGGTTTTGGCCAATTTATATTCTTCCTCATATTTTTGGTAAAAAAAATTGCAATCAGTGTTTATTGATTGGTTTGCGCAAAAGTTGCCGCATTTACGAATCATGAGAATTCATTTCTGGGGGGGGTTTTAAATAATTTTTTACTAGTAATGGCGGCGATCTGCGATTTTTAGTGGTACTGCGAAATTGCAGCGGACATGTCGGACTATTTTGACACTTTTTTGGGACCATTGGCATTTATACAGCGATCAGTGCTATAAAAATGCACTGATTACTGTGTAAATGCCATTGGCAGTAAAGGGGGTTAACCTGGAGGGGGCGCTCTAAAGGTTAACAGTGTTCCTCGGGAGTGTTCTAACTGTGTGGGGGCTGGCAGGGGGAGGGGAGTGATCATGGCTTCCATATACAGGAAGCCTGTGATCACCGCCCTTCTTCCTCTGTCAGAGCGGAGATCCGTGTTTACATAAACGGATCTCCGTTCTGTCGCTCCGGGGGGGGAAATCGCGGGTAGCCGGCGGCGATTGAGTCCGCCCTACCCACTCCCTGCCCCCCCCCCCGGAACACAGTGAGTGCAGCTCCGGCGGCGCGCGCTCACAATACTAGTTATTGCAGCCGCCGTCAAATGACGGCGGTTTGCGATAACGAGCCACTCTGCCACCATCACGGTGCGGCGGGCGGTCGGCAAGTGGTTAAAGTAAAAGCTGCCAAATGTTGCTAATTGGGAATCTGCAATCCCTCCATCCCTGTGGATATATTATATGCAGCAAATCTAATGATGGTGCAGGGGATGCTTGAGATGTGGCTTGAACAAAAGACTTTTCAAGAACTCACATCTATAGGGACTTTAAAGCGGTGAACAATATTTGGTAGTTTTTCGGGAATAGTCTTGACAATGATTTTGATGCTCTAAGAAGACGACTTATGGGGCAGGTGAATATTTCTGGGAAAAACAGTGAGCCAATCACACAAGTAAGAAATGAGATTTCCGAGTCAGCACACAAAAAGTTCACAGGTAGTAATATTTGAATTTTGTGGTGTTTGCCGAAATTCATAGAAACAGAAGGATCATTTTTTAATCATTTCATAATTTTCAATAACATTAATTCTAAAATGTCACGTGGAGCAATTTTTTATTATATATATTTAATAAACTGTCTTCCTTTTAAAAAGTGTTTGTATGGTCAAAAGGTAAAATCATATATTAACTTCCACCTTGTATTTCAATTATTTCCAGCCTACTCCTATTAATCTGATTGATCTTTAAGTTTGTAAATTTACTTTGTGAAGATCCCCACACATTTGTTTTCTGTAATTTTTTGGCACTAGTCACTATGCCCTATGAGTACGCACTGCTATGTCATACATTTCATAGAGCGTGTGTTTCATTAGATTTGGTGACCCATCATACGTTCCATCGCCGCCATCTTGCTACACCCCACACTCGTCCACAGTAAGGATACGGTGAGAAGGCGGCAAGCAGACATCTTTTTACACCCACTGGACTTTTTAATTTCAGACTTGTTTTTAACAGTAAACGGAGCGTATATACTGAAATACAGTATTTAGGAATAAATTATACAGTTTTGAAGTTGAGTTTTATAAGCAGCGGCAAGCCTTCCAATCTGACAGGTTTGCTAATGTGACAGAACACCGCTGCTTTTACAATTCAACATCAAAACAGTCTGACGGATTTAAAAATAGTGTATTTCGCCATATAAGTTCAGTTTACTGTTACACATAATTGTGCAATGCTAAACTCCGGTGGGCGTAAAAAGATGTCCGCTTGTCGCCGTCTCACTGTATTCTTACTATGGACGAGTGCTGGGTATAGCAAGATGGCGGCAACCAAATGCCACTTCCATTACAAGATATGACAGGTCGCCTAATCTGATGAAACACCTGCCTTCTGAAACCACAGAGGAGCTGAGAGGAGGTGTTCCAGGAGGTGGAGCCAGTGCAGGAATCACTATTTGCAGGCAGCAAGGTACCATGGGATATGTAGTCTTTAGAAATGAAGGAACAGCTGCAAAGTATGCAGAGAATCCATGAAGTTGTGGAAATAGACGACCAGTAGACAGGAAGAACTCACAATGTGAAAGGAGATTTTTCAAGTAAGCTTATATTGGATTGTCAGAAATAACTATTGTTTGTATTGTTTTTACAATGCTGATGTTAAAAAATTAAAGTCTGTAATATAGAGTATATATATATATATATATGTAGGGCCCCCATAGTGTAGGTGCTTTTACATTGTAGATTTTTGGTGCAGGTCTGAATGTTTTGATCTGGACAGGGAGTGGCTCAGGGGTGGAGCCGGAGATAGAGGGAAGGTAAACCCCTTGGAGATTCCTCCCCATGAGCTGGGAAATCTCTAGAAGGGGGATGGATGAAGATGTGCCACTTACTGATGTATGACAATGAGCCCTGACCAATCCACAGGCTGGGTTGGCAGGGGGCAGGCCTCCTTAAATACAGTGATCTGCCAGCAGGTGTCAGGATAGTTTGGGTGGAAGAGATGAGGATGTAGCTGGAGCTGCGGATCAGGCCTCGCCTGGGGGGGTGAACCTGGGGCTCGGGTGCAGGACAGGGCGGATGGGTCTGGAAGATAAATGGGCTGGGAGTAGTAGTTCATCCAAGGTCCAGCTATCACCAACGTACTTAGCTACACAACAGAGAGTCCACGGTTTCAGGGAAGGAAACCCGCGATTCTTACCCTCAAAGGGTGGTTCTGAGGCCTTGCCCGCGGCTGCAGCAGGCCTCACCATGTGCTAGCTGTGGTGAAGAGGAGGTGTCATGGAGGTCTGATAAATTTCTTTTGAACCATGGAACAAGTTTAACGGTCAGCAAGTAGTGAGCTGGAGAAAGGAAAGGAGAAGAGCAATGGTCAGCAAGTAGTGTGCTGGAGGAGAAGAAGTGTATATACCGGAGGTGTATATAGAAGGTGCCATGTTCAATTACTGGGCATCCCACGGTCACCCCTAATCCCTATCCGAGTTCAAACCCCTAAATAAAACAACAAAACAAAGTACCAAAGTAGTGACTCCAGGCGAGTGAAATGCGTGTGATTGAGGGCAGCAGGCAGGTGGACCACAACTATCAGCCACTCTTGAGGGAGCACATGGCTACATATACACACACACACACAGTGCCTTGAAAAAGTATTCATAACCCTTGAAATGTTCCACAATTTGTCGTGTCATAACCAAAAACATAAATGTATTTTATTGGGATTTTATGTGCCAAGTGGCACAGAATTGTGAAGTGGAAGGAAAATGATAAATGGTTTTCAACATTTTTTACAAATCAATATGTGAAAGGTGTGCTGTGCATTTGTATTCAGCCCCCTTTACTCTGATACCCCTAACTAACATCTAGTGGAACCAATTGCCTTCAGAAGTCACCTAATTAGTAAATCCACCTGTGTGTAATTTAATCTCAGCATAAATACAGCTGTTCTGTGAAGCCCTCAGAGGTTTGTTAGAGAACCTTAGTGAACAAACAGCATCATGAAGGCCAAGGAACACACCAGACAGGTCAGGGATAAAGTTGTGGAGAAGTTTAAAGCAGGGTTAGGTTATAAAAAAAATATCCCAAGCTTTGAACATCTCATAGAGCACTGTTGAATATATCATCCAAAAATGGAAACAGTATGAAAACTGCAAACCTACCAAGACATGGCCCTCCACCTAAACGGAGAGGCCGGACAAGGAGAGCATTAATCAGAGAAGCAGCCAAGAGGTCCATGGTAACTCTGGAGGAGCTGCAGAGATCCACAGCTCAGGTGGGAGAATCTGTCCACAGGACAACTATTAGTCGTGCACTCCACAAATCTGGCCTTTATGAAAGAGTGGCAAGAAGAAAGCCATTGTTGGAAGAAAGCCATAAGAAGTCCTGTTTGCAGTTTGCGAGAAGCCATGTGGGGGACACAGCAAACATGTGGAAGAAGGTGCTCTGGTCAGATGAGACCAAAATTTAACATTTTGGCCTAAAAGCAAAACGTTATGTGTGGCAGAAAACGAACACTGCACATCACCCTGAACACCCCATCCCCACCGTGAAACATGGTGGTGGCAGCATCATGGTGTGAGGATGCTTTTCTTTAGTAGGGGCAGGGAAGATGGTCAGAGTTGATGGGAAGATGGATGGAGCAATATACAGGGCAATCTTAGAAGAAAGCCTGTTAGAGTCTGCAAAAGACTTGAGACTGGGCGGAGATTCACCTTCCAGCAGGACAACGACCCTAAACATACAGCCAGAGCTACAATGGAATGGATTAAATTAAAGCATATTCATGTGTTAGATTGGCCCAGTCAAAGTCCAGACCTAAATCCAATTGAGAATCTGTGGCAAGACTTGAAAATTGCTGTTCACAGACGCTCTCCATCCAATCTGACAGAACTTGAGCTATTTTGCAAAGAAGAATGGGCAGAAATCACCTCTCTAGATGTACAAAGCTGGTAGAGACTTCCCCAAAAAGACTTTTAGCTATAATTGCAGTGAAAGGCGGTTCTACAAAGTATTGACTCAGGGGGGCGCCATACAAATGTACCCCACACTTTTCACAGATTTATTTGTAAAAAATTTGAAAACCATTCATCATTTTCCTTCCACTTCACAATTCTGTGCCGCTTTGTGTTGGTCTATCACATAAAATCCCAATAAAATACATTTACGTTGTTTTTTGGTAACATGACAAAATGTGGAAAATTTTAAGGGGTATGAATACTTTAAATTTCAAGGCATTGTATGTATATATACAGTATCTCACAAAAGTGAGTACACCCCTCACATTTTTGTAAATATTTTATTCTATCTTTTCATGTGACAACACTGAAGAAATGACACTTTGCTACAATGTAAAGTAGTGAGTGTACAGCTTGTATAACAGTGTAAATTTGCTGTCCCCTCAAAATAACTCAATACACAGCCATTAATGTCTAAACCGCTGGCAACAAAAGTGAGTACACCCCTAAGTGAAAATGTCCACATTGGGCCCAAAGTGTCAATATTTTGTGTGGCCACCATTATTTTCCAGCACTGCCTTAACCCTCTTGGGCATGGAGCTCACCAGAGCTTCACAGGTTGCCACTGGATTTCTCTTCCACTCCTCCATGACGACATCACAGAGCTGGTGGATGTTAGAGACCTTGCGCTCCTCCACCTTCCATTTGAGGATGCCCCACAGATGCTCAATAGGGTTTAGGTCTGGAGACATGCTTGGCCAGTCCATCACCTTTACCCTCAGCTTCTTTAGCAAGGCAGTGGCCATCTTGGAGGTGTGTTTGGGGTCGTTATCATGTTGGAATACTGCCCTGTGGCCCAGTCTCCCGGGGGGGGGGGGATAATGCTCTACTTCAGTATGTCACAGTACATGTTGGCATTCATGGTTCCCTCAATGAACTGTAGCTCCCCGGTTCCGGCAGCACTCATGCAGCCCCAGACCATGACACTCCCACCACCATGCTTGACTGCAGGCAAGACACACTTGTCTTTGTACTCCTCACCTGGTTGCCACCACACACGCTTGACACCATCTGAACCAAGTAAGTTTATCTTGGTCTCATCAGACCACAGGACATGGTTCCAGTAATCCATGTCCTTAGTCTGCTTGTCTTCAGCAAACTGTTTGTGGGCTTTCTTGTGCATCATCTTTAGAAGAGGCTTCCTTCTGGGAAGACAGCCATGCAGACCGGTTTGATGTAGTGTACAGTGTACTGTCGTAGCTCTGATAGGCTGACCCCCCCACCACTTCAACCTCTGCAGCAATGCTGGCAGCACTCATACGTCTATTTCCCAAAGACAACCTCTGGATATGACGCTGAGCACGTGCACTCAACTTCTTTGGTCGACCATGGCGAGGCCTGTTCTGAGTGGAACCTGTCCTGTTAAACCGATGTAATGTCTTGGCCACCGTGCTGCAGCTCAGTTTCAGGGTCTTGGCAATCTTCTTATAGCCTAGGCCATCTTTATGTAGAGCAACAATTATTTTTTTCAGATCCTCAGAGAGTTCTTTGCTATGAGGTGCCATGTTGAACTTCCAGTGACCAGTATGAGAGAGTGAGAGCAATAACCCCAAATTTATCACACCTGCTCCCCATTCACACCTGAGACCGGGGAGGGAAAATTACTAATTGGGCGCAGTTTAGATATTTTCCCTTAGTGGTGTGCTCACTTTTGTTGCCCGCGGTTTAGTAATGTTTTTATCTGTGTGTTGAGTTATTTTGAGGGGACAGCAAATGTACACTGTTATACAAGCTGTACACTCACTGCTTTACATTGTAGCAAAGGGTCATTTCTTCAGTGTTGTCACATGAAAAGATAGAATAAAATATTTACAAAAATGTGAGGGGTGTACTAACTTTGTGAGATACTGTATTATACATGCATAAATATATATACACAGTGTGTGTATTATGATTATTATTTCATTATTATTTCTTTTTAAACAAATTCTGCATAAACATGCTTAATTATATTGTCGTAGTGACACCCATGCAATACATATACCGTATTTATTATTATTAAAGGAGAAGTAAATCCAAAGCTCATTTGGCTGTACTTCTCCTGTGGATCACAGAAGTGCAGTTCATTCTGCACTCCTGTGACCCATTTTCAGCAGACAGCGGGCTGACAGTCACCAGCTCTCTGCTCATGGAGCTTTGAGAACCGAGCGATCAGCTGGGTTTGATTGCTCAGTTCTCAGACTTAGAGCCAGCAGGGGATAAATGCAGCATCCACTTTGGTAAGTATGATTCTTGAAAAAAAATAATGCCCATACTTCTTTTAATATTTTAGATTCTATATTATTATTTTTTATTATTTAATATTATATATTTATTTAAAACTAACAAATAATTAGCATGTCTACACATATTGTCCTAGTGTACACATTAATGCAATCTAAATAACAACAATAAAAGTAATTATTATTATTATTTATTCCATATAGTATCATTAGTATTTATTATTTTTTATATTATTATTATTTATTTATTTAAAACTAACAAATAGTCTCCTTCCTAAAATTTTGCATAAACATGCATCCTTGTATTGTCCCATTGTATACATCTCAGGGGGCAATGTCAGGGCCGTTATAATTGAATCATGAGCCCTTGGGCAAAGTAATGCACTGGGGCCCCTACCAGCCTGGCCAAATTTACACACCTGCTTTCACAGTACAGGGGGAGTCAGGAGGGCACAATACTGACATCAAGAGGGTTCGGGACACTTAGTAAAAAGCGTGACTTTCCCAGCAAATCTGGGACAGTTGACAAGTATAATGTAATGCAAGATTACCATGGGGCCCCCATGAACCTGGGGCCTGGGCAGTGCCCAGGGGTGCTCATGCATTAAGACAGCCCTGGGCAATGTGCTTGGGCAGGAGAAAATAAATCTTTTTAGATGCAAGTTTGCAAGATTCTGTTGCCCCTGCAATTCCCCATCCGGACTTGCAGAGCCAGTAAATGATTTATTGAACTCTAAATGGAACCCAAGGATGACTATATATCAATAAAAGGTGGAGCTTTTGACAAAAAAAATGATACATTTGCTGCACGTTACCTTGTAACAGGTAAGGAATTCATGTTTTTGGAGTTGTAGATTTACTGACAGATCCACTTTAAAGAGGAAGTAAACCCAGATGGGGTTTACTTCCTCTATGTCCCCCTGTAAAGTAGAAACATAATGGGCTACTATGCATCGCATAGTAACCCATTATGTGCCACTTACCTGCAAACGAAGCCTGCGGCGTCCAGCGATGTCCCCTCTGCTGGCAGCGTCCATCTTCTGCCCCTCTTCCTTCCGTGGCCGCGACACTGGCGCTGTGACTGCCATGCGCGTGGGAGCCACCAGTCACGGCACGGTCGCAGTGGAGGAACGGCGCATGTGCCGACATGACGTTGGCACAGTTTCAACACTGCATATCTCCTGAACCGTATAGGTTTAGGAGATATGCAGGGCACCTACAGGTAAGCCTTATCATAGGCCTACCTGTAGGTTAAAGTGGTTGTCACAAGTTGACAACCACTTTAAGGCATCCAGCAAGAAAATGGAGGACGGTTTAGGCTGGAATTGATTAAGAAATTTGCAAATGATATCTCTTCAATAATTAGGTGAAGAAATATCTATAGATCAACATTTCACAGAGCAAAAAAAAAATTCCTTTCATCCTTCACTCAAAAAAGTTTTTTTTTAAGAACTCACATCTATTGGGGGCTTTAAAGCGGTGGACAATATTCTGAGTTTTTTCACAAATGGTCTTGCCGATGATTTTGATACTCTAAGAAGACGACTTATGGAGCAGGTGAAAGACATCAAATCAACGAGATCCTCAGAAGGGAATAATGACTGCGCTAATGACTGTGAAGACAAAAATATGAAAGCAGCAAAGTCCTGGATTTACCGCCATCAAGGGACAAAGGGCCAACGCTTTCATTTCAGATACTTTGAGGATGTATTGTACACCGGACCCGTGTGATCCGCTCAAGTGCTGACAGCGGCTTCGGGCCTTCTCTTGTCAAGTGCTGGAATTAATAATTACATCTCAGCTTCTGAATTGTGCAGCCCTTCCTCTTGGATAGGAACCGGCAGCGCTCAGGAAGTCTTCTGCTGATTTCTGGCCCTGGGCACCGAGGACATCTGCAGATCATCATTTCGAGACCAGCAGAGCTGAGCGATCCAAACGCTGACAGCTGTGCCTGGCAGGAGATGGGCGACCCCCTTCGAAGTGTCATGGCTGAGGTCCATGGCAAGGTGCGAGCCCTTGTAGAATTACACAAAGCGTCAAGACAATTTGTCGGCTCCGGAGACTCTCGTTAAGTGGTACAATCTCAGGTTTGCATGTAAAGGCATCAATAATTCATAATACTGGGACATCAGCTGTTCAGATGGGTTTATACTCTGCAGCTCCAATGTCAATCATAAAGTCTGTCTGAGTGTCTGGGGCTGCTGTCTCTGCTTCTAATGGGAAATATTCTAATTGCTTAATAATAGAGACGTTCAAACTAAAAGCAGTTCCACTGGGAAGGATGCTTTCTGCAAACTTATATTTGGCCAGCTTGGCCCGAAGCAGGGTCTGATCTGGAGGTGCAGTAAAACATCAGGGAGCATATAGTCAACACTGTGGGATTGATTAACTAAAGACAAATACGGGTTGGTTTACTAAAGCTTGAAAGGTTTTAAGGTTTGAGAGCCGGTTCACACTGAGGCGACTTGTCAGGCGACTCAAGTCGCCTGACAAGTCGTCCCCATGCAGTGCAATGGAACCGTTCTAATAGGAGCGACTCAGGTCGCTCCGACTTAGAAAAAGGTTCCTGCACTATTTCGGGGCGACCTCAGCGCGACTTGCATTGACTTCTATGTAAAGAAGTCTCCTTGCAAGCCGCGCTGAGGTAGCCTCGAACGGCGCGACTTGCTTTGCCCTGCAAGTCGTGCCGCCTCAGTGTGAACCGGCTCTTATTGTCAAAGCTTGATTGAAAAAGCTGCGGTTAGAAGCTGATTGGCTAGCATGCACAGCTGCACCAGTTTTTGCACTCTCCAGCTTTAGTAAATCAATCCCAAAGACTGTGCACTTTGCAAAGTGCAGTTGCTCCAGAGCTTAGTAAATGAGCAGGCGCTCTGATGGCTTCCATCAATCATGTGGAGGAAAAAATGCAGTTTTTTTTTATTTTCCTTGCACGTGATTGGGTATTCGTTGCAAAGTGAAGCTTTGCCTCATTTACTAAGCTCTGGAGCAACTGCACTTTCAAAGTGCATGGTCTATTTGCATTTAGTAAACCAGACACAGAGAACTGGTATTCTCTGTTCACTCTGCATATTTCTATATCATGAGCCAAAACCTGGAAGTAACATCTGACTGGTAGAAGTAGGCAGGAGTGAACAGGGAACACTAAAGGGTTGATTTACTAAAGGCAAATAGACTGTGCACTCTGCAAGTGCAGTTGCCCCAGAGCTCAATTACTAAGCTCTGGAGCAACTGCACTTTGCAAAGTGCACAGTTTATTTACCTTTAATAAATCAACCCATAGGTGTCCTCATCAGACTTCCACTAAACATCAACTGTCTGCATCAAAGTGCCTCCTTTAATCAATTTCCACTCTTAGGGGTTTATTTACTAAAGTCAAATAGACTGTGCACTCTGCAAGTGCATTTGCTCCAGAGGTTATTAAATGAGCAGAAGCTCTGCTGATTTCCATCATTCAATCGCATGCAAGTAAAAATGCTGTCTTTTTATTTTCCTTGCACACGATTGGATATTCTTTGTAACGTGAAGCTTTAACTCATTTACCAAGCTCTGGATCAACCTGCATTTGCAGCAGTGACAGCTGGTGAAATTTTAGGATGGGGGGATGCCAGACCCCGCCCTTCCTTTTTGACCGCACCGTTCTTTTTTACCCCCCACTTTGCATAAGCTCCACCCCTTAAATATTCCACCCATTGTGTCAGGAGTATACAGCCCAGCATCACCAGATAGGGTATACAGCATCGCCAGATAGGGGTATATACAGCACCACAGATAGGGGTATACAGCATCGCCAGATAGGGGTATATACAGCACCACAGATAGGGGTATACAGCATTGCCAGATAGGGTAAACAACAACATCGCAAGATAGGGTATACAGCATCAGCAAATAGGGTATACAGCACCCACCCCCCCGCAGCGGGGCTCCTGGCACTGACAGCACGCCCCCCTCCCCGTAGGGTCTGGAAATCAAAGTCCTGCACTTACCACATCTAAGAAGCGGGCGGGTGGGCAGCGGTGTCCGGCGAGCGGGAGCGTGCTTTGCTTCGGCGGCCCGTGCATCCCCCTCCTCCTCTGAGAAAGGCGTCCAATAGGATCGCCTGACTTCTCAGCCAATCGGGAAATGGATAACATACCCACGCTTCCTGATTGGTGGAGAGGCGATTCAGTGTTAGAAAAGCAAATATTAATTTGCTTTTCTATCACATGTGAGCTGGCTTGCAAGCGTCATACTCTGCCACTCTATTTTGAAGCCTATTAGAGCCTATGGCTCTAATCAGGTGCTTCAAAAAAAACACCCCTGCAGCTGTAATTCATGCGCCCAGCGTCCTGAAAGGGGCCGGATGCATGGATAGGGGTTGGCCATGCCATGCCATGCTATGCATACATCTATCCATTTAGCATAGGAGGTGGCGGGGATAGAGGGGGCGGTGCCCATGTGCCCTTAATGGACGGGCCGCCCCTGACTTGCAGAGTGCACAGTCTATTTGTCTTTAGTAATTCTACCCCATAGAGTCAACCCTTACATCAATTATCCCCATCAGAATGCCCCTTTACATTAAATGTCCCTATCAGAGCCCTCCTTACGTCAATTACTATCCTCAGAGTGTCCTCTTATATCAATTGCACCCTTCAGAGTGCCCTCTTACATCAGCTTCCACCAACAGAGTACTCCCTTACATCTACTGTCACCATCAAAGTGCCCCCTTATATCAACTGTCACCATCAGAGTGCCTCCTTACATCAACTGTCACCATCAGAGTGCCCCCTTACATCAACTGTAACCATCAGAGTGCTCCCGTGCATCAACTGTCACCATCAGAGTGTCCCCTTACATTAACTGTCACCATCAGAGCCTTCCTTACATCAATGACCCCCCTTGGAGTGCCCCCTTACATTAACTGTCACATCAGAGTGCCAACTAATTTGGGAGAGCAAAGTCCACCCCAACACCCCCTAGATCTGGTCCTGATCCAGAGGGCTGCTGGGGATACTGAAAATCACTGTAGTAGTCTGCGCTGCATCCAGTGATAGCCACAATCTTTGCGTGCTACTACCCTCTGCACACTAAATGCAGGGGTCGCTTTCTAGACACCGCCACTTTTTAATGAATGCAAGATGTTCTCTGATTGGATGAAGTGAAGATTGTGATATCATCTGCTCTTCCTCAATGTTGCTAGTGTGGCATACAAAGGATTAACAAAGCCAGCCTGGAACACAGTGGATTATTGCAGGCAGTGTGGCAAACAGTGGGTTAATGCAGTCACGATGATAGTTAATGGGTTAATTTGGCCAAGGTGGCACACAGTAGGTTAATGGGGTCAGTGTTGTATGCTATTGGTTAGTGCCGCCGGCATGTCACTGAATACGTGGCACATCACAGGCTTTTGCAGTCTGTTTGGCAAAATGGGTTATCTAGGTGTCCAGCGTAGCATGCGTGGGATAATGCAGACTTTTTAGCACACCATGGGTTAATTCATCGAGCGTGGCACACATTACTTCATGTAGCTAGGATGGCACACAATGGGTTAATTCAGCCAGTGTGGCACACATTAATTCAGACAGTGTGGCACACAATAGGTTAATTCTGCCAGCGTGGCACAAATTAATTCATGCAGCTAGGGTGGCACACAATGGGTTAACTCAGACGATGTGGCACACATAAATTCAGACAGTGTGGCACACAGTAGGTTAATTCAGCCAACGTGACACACATTAGTTCATTCAGCTAGGGTGGCACACAATGGGTTACTTCAGCCAGCATGGCACACATTACTTCAGACAGCATGTCACACAGTAGGTTAATTCAGACAGCATGGCAACCATTAGTTCATGCAGCTAAGGTGGCATCCAATGGGCTAATTCAGCCAGAATGGCACACAGACAGCATGACACAAAGTAGGTTAATTCAGCCAGTGTGGTACACAGCGGATCAATGCAGCCAGCATGGCACACAGTGGGTTAATTCTGCCAGCGTGGTACACAGTGTGTTTATTCCGCCAGCGTGGTACATAGTGGGTTTATTCCGCCATCATGGTACATAGTGGGTTAATTCTGCCAGCGTGGTACATAGTGAGTTAATGGAGCCAATGTGGTACACAATTGTTATTACTGCCAGCATGGCACACAGTGGGTTAATTCTGCTAGCATGGTACACAGTGGGTTTATTCGCCAGTGTGGTACATAGTGGGTTTAATCCACCATCTTGGTACATAGTGGGTTAATTCCACCAGCGTCATACATAGTGGGTTAATTCCGCCAGCGTGGTACATAGTGGGTTAATGGAGTCAATGTGGTACACAATTGTTATTACAGCCAGCATGACACACAGTGGGTTAATGCTGCCAGCGTGGTACACAGTGGGTTTATTCCGCCAGTGTGGTACATAGAGGGTTAATTCTGCCAGCGTGGTACATAGTGGGTTAATGCAGCCAATGTGGTACACAATTGTTATTACAGCCAGCATGGCACACAGTGGGTTAATTCTGCCAGTGTGGTACACAGTGTGTTTATTCCGCCAGCGTGGTACATAGTGGGTTTATTCCACCATCATGGTACATAGTGGGTTAATTCTGCCAGCGTGGTACATAGTGAGTTAATGGAGCCAATGTGGTACACAATTGTTATTACAGCCAGCATGGCACACAGTGGGTTAATTCTGCTAGCGTGGTACACAGTGGGTTTATTCGCCAGTGTGGTACATAGTGGGTTTATTCCGCCATCGTGGTACATAGTGGGTTAATTCCCCCAGCGTCATACATAGGTGGTTAATTCCGCCAGCGTGGTACATAATGGGTTAATGGAGTCAATGTGGTACACAATTGTTATTACAGCCAGCATGACACACAGTGGGTTAATTCTGCCAGCGTTATACACAGTGCAGTGGGTTTATTCCGCCAGCGTGGTACATGGTGGGTTTATTCCGCAAGTGTGGTACATAGTGATTTAATTCTGCCAGCGTGGTACATAGTGGTTTAATGGAGCCAATGTGGTACACAATTTTTATTACAGCCAGCATGGCACACAGTGGGTTAACACAGCCTGCATGTTTGGATGTGTGAAGGCAGATTTGCTGTGCCAACATAGACTTGGCTCCTTTACGGAAATCCCTTACAAGTAACATGATTGCTGGAAGAAGCGGGGAGCATTTGTTATTTGTATCCAGGACTTCACCGCTAGTCTAGAAATTTTATAACAATCCCTCCATTGTGACAGTATTTGCTGAGTTGCATATAAGTGCAGCCAGGATTAGACAGAGTGGAGGGATGAATGATGGAGAGAAGGGCGGATAGTTAGGGGGAGAGTATATATCTACATCGCTGAGATCACTGTACTCCTGGTATGGTCATAGCGAGGGGCTCCCACCATTCCCACTTGGAATTATCATTTATTTTTCATTATAGAAGTGTGGCATAGAGTGGGTTCATACAGCCAGTGTGGCACACAATGGGTTAATGCAACCAGCATGGCACACAATGGGTTAATGCAACATGAGTGGCACACAATGGGTTAATGCAACCAGCATCGCACACAATGGGTCATTTCAGGCAGTGTGGCACACAATGGGTTACTGCAGCATGCGTGGCACACAATGGGTTCATGCAGCATGTGTGGCACACAATGGGTTAATTCAACCAGTGTGGTACACAATGGGTTAATGCAACATGAGTGGAACACAGTGGGTTAATGCAGCATACGTAGCACACAGTGGGTTAATAGAGCCAGCATGTCACACAATGGGTCAATGGAGCATATGTGACATACAAGCATGTCAAACAATGGGTCATTGCAAGCAGAGTGGCACACAATGGGTTTTTGCAGGCAGCCAGGCACACAATGGGTCATTGCAGGCAGAGTGGCACACATGGGCCATCGCAGGCAGCCAGGCACACAATGGGTCATTGCAGGCAGCGTGGCACACAATGGGTCATTGCAGGCAGAGTGGCACACAATGGGTTGTTGCAGGCAGAGTGGCACATAATGGGTTGTTGCAGGCAGAGTGGCACACATGGGCCATGGCAGGCAGCCAGGCACACAATGGGTCATTGCAGGCAGCGTGGCACACAATGGGTCATTGCAGGCAGCCTGGCACACAATGGGTCATTGCAGGCAGAGTGGCACACAATGGGTCATTGCAGGCAATGTGGCACACAATGGGTCATTGCAGGCAGCGTGGCACACAATGGGTCATTGCAGGCAGCGTGGCAAACAATGGGCCTTTGCAGGCAGCGTGGCACACAATGGGTCGTTGCAGGCAGTGTGGCACACAATGGGTTATCAGCACAAATCATTTAATATAATGCGGATTTCTGTGATTCTCCAGCTGTGAGCTCTCCTGACTGTCCCCGTCGCTCCTCCCGGTCTATTAGCGGTTTCCTGCATCTCTGGCATCTCTCGGCGGTGTATGATCACGCTGAGAGTCCTCGGATGGCGCTCAGGATCACTATGACTGGGCACACCTGTGCCTGGCGGGACGTCACTTGCTGCCTGCTGGTTCGTGATTGCCTCCTCAGCTGTGTACTGCGCTCCTCCGCTTGCTGCCAGCACTGAGCTCTGCATCACACACACCAAGGTCACCCCTGTCCAAGTGCATCATGGGGCCCCTTCTGTACCACCACCTGGGGCCCCTGATAACGAATGCGGAGACCTGGGCCGATAACAGAAAAGTGGACTTTCCATCGTTTTCCTTTCCAGGGAATATCAGTCCTGACAGCCGTGTCTGTTCACAGAGCCGCTCTGCGCAATTCCTGCCAACACCCAATAATACAAAATAAAATAAAAAATCTTCTGCAGATTAAGCATTCAAAACTCTACACCCAACTCTTTCCAATGAAAATGCCGCCATCCCTGAGAACCAATCACAGCCGGGCTTGTGAAAGGTTAACTAAAAAAAAAAAAGTTAACAATTCCAGTTATCTATCATAAACATAAAAATAATTGTTTGAATGTAAAAGGTGTAAGTTCATGATTTTGGTACCTCGAGGACAGCCGGCTGTGCTGTATATAAATATACATACATAAGGAGAAGCATGCTGACAGGAGGAGAGTACAGAGAGATGACCTCATCAGACACTGGCCAATCACATCCTAGAGGGCGGGGAGGGGACCAGAATTTAGTGCTTAGCTGCAGCAGAGAAATAACTTAGGCCACCAACATAGCAGAGCTGTGCAAGGGCAGGACTGGATGGACAGAAATGCAAATCCTTCTCCAGATAACACGGCTCCTCTATATTTTTAATTGCCTGCAGTTCAGATTTAACAGATTGTAGTTTGGCATGCTTATTAAGCAAATAATAATATTTTCTCTCTTAATTAGTCGGTGTGACAGTTGCCTCCCTTTTAACTGCCTGACTTCACACGTTGTCTCCCGGCTCCTGAGAGCGCACTGATCCCTGCAGAGATATTAAAAGAAGACTCCTCTACAACATCAGAGCTCAATGCCCCACCACAGTAACACTCTATTATTAATATTATATATGCATATAGCTCTGACATATAACGTAGAGCTGTACAGAGAACACTGAGCCAGTCACATCAGTTTCTGCACCAGAGGAGCTTACACTCTAATATTCCATCGCAGTCACAAACTATCATTATTATACATTTATATACAGTATCTCACAAAAGTAAGTACACCCCTCACATTTTTGTAAATATTTTATTCTATCTTTTCATGTGACAACACTGAAGAAATGACACTTTGCTACAATGTAAAGTAGTGAGTGTACAGCTTGTATAACAGTGTAAATTTGCTGTCCCCTCAAAATAACTCAACACACAGCCATTAATGTCTAAACTGCTGGCAACAAAAGTGAGTACACCCCTAAGTCAAAATGTTCAAATTGGGCCCAAAGTGTCACTATTTTGTGTGACCACCATTATTTTCTAGCATTGCCTTAACTCTCTTGGGCATGGAGTTCACCAGAGCTTCACAGGTTGCCACTGGAGTCCTCTTCCACTCCTCCATGATGACATCACAGAGCTGGTGGATGTTAGAGACCTTGCGCTCCTCCACCTTCCATTTGAGGATGCCCCACAGATGCTCAATAGGGTTTAGGTCTGGAGACCTGCTTGGCCAGTCCATCACCTTTACCTTCAGCTTCTTTAGGAAGGCAGTGGTCGTCTTGGAGGTGTGTTTGGGGTTGTTATCATGTTGGTATACTGCCCCGTGGCCCAGTCTCTGAAGGGAGGGGATCATGCTCTACTTCAGTATGTCACAGTACATGTTGGCATTCATGGTTCCCTCAATGAACTGTAGCTCCCCAGTGCCAGCAGCACTCATGCAACTCCAGACCATGACATTCCCACCACCATGCTTGACTGTAGGCAAGACACACTTGTCTTTGTACTCCTCACTTGGTTGCCACCACACGCTTGACACCATCTGAACCAAATAAGTTTATCTTGATCTCATCAGACCACAGGACATGGTTCCAGTAATCCATGTCCTTAGCCTGCTTGCCTTCAGCAAACTGTTTGTGGGCATTCTTGTGCATCATCTTTAGAAGAGGCTTCCTTCTGGGATGACAGCCATACAGACCAATTTGATGCAGTGTGCAGCGTATGGTCTGAGCACTGACAGGCTGACCCCCCACCCCTTCAACCTCTGCAGCAATGCTTCTATTTCCCAAAGACCTCTGGATATGACACTGAGCACGTGCACTCAACTCCTTTGGTCAACCATGGCGAGGCCTGTTCTGAGTGGAACCTGTCCTGTTAAACCGATGTATGGTCTTGGCCGCCGTGCTGCAGCTCAGTTTCAGGGTCTTGGCAATCTTTTTATAGCCTAGGCCATCTTTATGTAGAGCAACAATTCTTTTTTTCAGATCCTCAGAGAGTTCTTTGCCATGAGTTACCACGTTGAACTTACAGTATGAGAGAGTGAGAGCATTAACACCAAATTTAACACACCTGCTCCCCATTCATACCTGAGACCTCGTAACACTAGCGAGTCACATGACACCAGGGATGGAAAATGTCTAATTGGACCCAATTTGGACATTTTTACTTAGGGGTGTACTCACTTTTGTTGCCAGCGGTTTAGACATTAATGGCTGTGTGTTGAGTTATTTTGAGGGGAGAGCAAATTTACACTGTTATGCAAGCTGTACACTCACTACTTTACATTGTAGCAAAGTGTTATTTCTTCAGTGTTGTCACATGAAAAGATAGAATAAAATATTTACAAAAATGTGAGGGGTGTACTCACTTTTGTGAGATACTGTAGCTCCAACATATACCGCAGTGCTGTACAGAGAACACTGAGCCACCTTCACAAGGTGTGGTTGGGCAAGGTAATGTCATAATGTGCTAGTATGCATCACATACTAGCACATTATGTTACACTTACTTGATAAAACAAAGCCCTTCAAGCACCGAGATGTCAGAACAGCAGGCACTCCCATCTTCACCCATCTTGCTTCCGGGTTTGTGACTGGCCGGAGCCGCGATGATGTCACTCCTGTGCATGTGCACGGGAGCCGGCGGTTACGGCACAGGGCTGTGAAGGAACAGCACATGCACCAGTGATGTCACTGGCTTCATGTACAGTAAACGGTGCCCGCTTAGGAGATATTACACTACCTATAGGTAACCCTTATCATAGGCTTACTCATAGGTAAACGTCAGTGATGGAAGTTTACTTCCACTTTAAATGAGAATATTACATTTGGTGTGTGCCAGTCGTGGTCAATTCAGGCTGTAATCTGATTTTTATTATTCTGCTCCAGGGACTACATTGGAGTTCAGATTCAGAACCTGAAATTTACTCGTGTTTGGCAAACTCAGGTGTGTTTGACTCCTCCCTAAATTACTATTATGGTTATTATTATACACTTACCGGCCACTTTATTAGGTACACCTTGCTAGCCGCGGGTTGGACCCAATTTGCCTTCAGAACGGCCTTCATCCTTCCTGGCATAGATTCAACAAGGTGTTGGAAACGTTCCTGTCGGCTGCACATCCATGATGCCAATCTCCCGTTCCACCGGCTCCCAAATGTGCTCTATTGGATGAGATGTGGGGAGTGTGGAGGCCATTGGAGTGCAGTGACCTCATTGTCCAGTGGTGAGATGATTGGAGCTTTGTGACATGGTGCATTATCCTGCTGGAAGGAGCCATCAGAAGATGGGGACACTGCAGTCATAAAGGGATGGACATGGTCAGCAACAATACTCAGGTAGGCTGTGGTGTTTAAACGAAGATAAATTGGTACTAAGGGGCCCAAAGTGTGCCAAGAAAATAACCCCCACACCAATACACCACCACCTCCACCAGCCTGAACCAGTGATACAAGGGAGGATGGATCCATGCACCAAATTCTGACCCCACCATCTGAATGTCGCAGCTGAAATCGAGACTCATCAGACCAGGCAATGTTTTTCCAGTCGTCTGTTGTCCAATTTTGGTGATTCTGTGCCAATTGTAGCCTCAGGTTCCTGTTCTTAGCCCATCTACTTCGGGATTCAATGTGTTGTGCATCCAGAGATGGTATTCTGCATACCTTGGGTGTAACAAGTGGTTATTTGAGTTACTGTTGCCTTTCTACCATCTGGAACCAGTCTGCCCATTCACCTCTGACCTCTGACATCAACAAGGCATTTTCCTCCACACAACTGCCACTCACTGGATATTTTCTCTTTTTTTGGGCCATTCTCTGTAAACCCGAGAAATGGTTCTGTGTGAAAATCCCAGTAGATCAGCAGTTTTTGAAATACTCAGACCAGCCCGTCTGCCACCAACAACCATGCCACGTTCAAAGTCACTTAAATCCCCTTTCTTCCCCATTCTGATGCTCGGTTTGAACTTCAGCAAGTCATCTTCACCACGTCTAGATGCCTAAATGCATTGAGTTGCTGCCATGTGATTGGCTAATTAGCAATTTGTGTTACCAAGAAATTGAACAAGTGTACCTAATAAAGTGGTCATGCCATGTTCAAAGTCACTTAAATCCCCTTTCTTCCTTTCTGATGCTCAGTTTGAACTTCATATGCCATAAGATTGTACAGAGAACACTGAGCCATCACATCATTCTCTGCACCAGAGCTTACATTCTAATTGTCCCCACCACAGTAACACTCTATTATATAGCTCTGACATATACATGTACAGAGATCACTGAGCCAGTCATATCAGTCTCTGCGCCAGAGGATTTCTATGCATAAAGCAGGTGCTGATGGGACTTTTAAAGAGTAACACCATGAAAAAGTAACAATTTTTCAAACATGTATTTAAAAAGTTTTTATATCCGGCCACGCTGCCGCAGGAGAGGTGTGTTCTGGGAGGACATCAAATGACATCCTCCCAGAACAGCAGTGCCCCCGACTGGCCTATAGTGCAATGACAGCCAGGCGGGAGCACTGTTGTTCTTGGAGGACGTGGATGGCATGGTCTCTCTATAGATGTTGTTTACCAAACTGAATTCTATTAGTCTCCTGAAGAAGTGAACTTTGTTTCAGGAAACGTGTCGAGAAGGACTATATCAGTGCCTGATTTACATTCTACACTAATGCTGCTATGTTAAATGTAGCGTGTTATATCCTACATTAACACATTTTTTTATATATATATATATATATAAATGTAATGTATATTCTGTTTTTTAATGTCCTATATGGAGTCGGAACAATAAAGATGTAAAAAATTTTTACATAAATGTTTGAAAAATTGTTACTTTTTCATGGTGTGACTCTTTGAAAGTCCCATGGGCGCCTGCTTTTTGCATAGAAATCTATTGTTTTGGGGACTGAGTCTCACTTCTATCTGTGCACCCAAGCCAAGTCTTTATTATCTGCACCAAAGGAGCTTACCCTGAAAGTTTCTCAGTGTGGTACTTTTTCATTGTTAAAAAGTTTGTAAATACATTTTTAAAAAATGTAGAAATAACAAGGCTGAGGTATATCCTGTAATTTTTTGTCTTATATGTAATGTAAATATATATATATATATATATTTTTTTACACAATTACATCCTATATTGTGCGATGTAAATTGTATCGTCGTAATCACATCTTACATTTAGTCCGTGACTATATCAGGAAGAGCTGTGCAAAGGACTTTGT